>NC_061163.1:24146232-24238732 GCF_022113875.1 Hydra vulgaris | reverse complement strand
CTTTCCATCCTAATTCAGAAGAAGTGGATCATCAGGAGAGAAATAAACCTTGTCAGCTGTAGTCACCGCTTCACAAATAGATCGCCTTTTTCTGAAGATTGTGTTGTACAACAAAGATAAATCTTTTACCGAGTGACCAAGAGCCTGAGCCACTGTTCCAACCACGAAGAGTGCACGGCAATCAGTAATATTAACACGATCAAGAGATGATACAACATTATTTGTTAAAACTTTCATCTTCTTTTTTGTTAAACCACTTGTGTTCAGTGTACTTGAAGCGAAAGAAGTCTGATATTCATCATCATCCAAGGAACTAGAGTTACTTGCACTCACAAAATGTCAACTGCTGATGAAGAAGAGATAAGTTCTGTTTTTTCCATCAGTTTTGCTTTATTGCTTTGATGCCTCAGTTCCATTTTCAATTCCATTTTGATGCCTCAGTTTCTCGGACTCATTTCTATGCCTCCCTAGCTATTAAATTCCAATCAATTCCTGCCATACTATAACTTAATGAATCTTCTTGCTGCCGTCGTAAAAATGCGTTATCTTCATCGTTTTTCATAACTTCTGATGCATTCTTGGTTAATATATCAAAAGGTCAAAAGGTTCTTCAAGGTCAGCCTGGATAATTCCCTCTTTCACTTGACAGCTGTCCAATTTTGATCCTCAATATTTTTTCAGCAGCAGACATTCAGCAAACTTTTTTTAACTTTCTTTTCGCATTGTCAATTCTTTGAGTTGGATTTATATTATCAAATTTTCATTTTTAGTAAAATAGTTATTAATATTCTTGCAATATAATTACCTTTTTATTTTTTAGCAATTATTAAAATCTACATTTTTAAAGAAAATAGTTACTATTTACCTTTGGATGATATCAACTTTTATATTTTCATGCATAAAATAAAAATCTGGTTCCATGCTTATTGCTTATTGCCTAATTTTATTATATGAACCAGTTAGTTCTATGATTAATTTCAAAATAAACAATGAAAAACAAATTTGTAAAATTTGAGAATCACAAAATTTTACCAATGGTTAATTCATCTCATAAAACATGGCAACCCCTAAAATTGCTTCTTTTAGTCTAATTTTTGGTACACATGATCCTAGATGATATAGGAACACAGGCAACCTCGAGGAGAATGTTTTTTGTGACATTTTTTTTTCTATTACAATCTGAATCACCCTAATATATATATATATATATATATATATATATATATATATATATATATATATATATATATATATATATATATATATATATATATATATATATATATATATATATATATATATATATATATATTAGGGTACTATAAGAATCAGAACTCCATTTTTTTTTAATGTGCTGAGATTATCTTTTGTGATGAAATTTAATTGTCCAATGATTGGCGAAATTTCAGGTCGGCAAAAAAAATAAAATTGGATTTTTTGCTATCTGTTACGATAGGAGTAATGATTAATTGATTATAAAAGGATTGCTTTATAATAGCATAACTGCAGACAATAATATTTTTAAGTAGCAATTAAATTTTGTGTAGTAAAATAAGTATATAGCAAATTCATAAATTAGTGATTTTTTAGTTTTGAAATGGTTTTTTTTTACTAAAAAAATGATCATCGTTTACTTATTACATTTTAATTGTTTTTTTAGATTGCTCATAGAAAGAACGTTGTTTAGAAATGCAAATTTAGTTTATGTGCTGTAGGCGAAGATTTTGTTTAAAATACAAATTGTTTAACAAAATGAGTAAACAGTTTACATCTGGTTGTTTAACCTCTACGAAAAATAAGCATTTAATTCTCCAGTAGTCAGGGTGATGTTTATTAATATTTAATTGTAGTATAGTATGAATTTGTAATTATATGTAAATTGATGAAGGGAAAACAAAAGTTAAAAATACCAATAATAGTTTTTTTTATACTATTTTTTAAACATTGTTTTTTAATACTATTTTTTAAACATTGCTTCCGCGCAATGGCGATTGTCTTATTGACATATTTTCATAATTTACTCAATTTTTTACATGTATTTCGATTTGCATGCCGACATTTTAGGATATTCAGGTTGGCAGTTGTATGCCGTCCTAAAGCAAAGATACTTCGGCTTTTGCGTCGACATTGCTGAATGTCGACTTGAATTTCGCTGACTGTATATAAATATATATATATATATATATATATATATATATATATATATATATATATATATATATATATATATATATATATATATATATATATATATATATCAACTAATTTTAATGGTTCCAAAGATACTAACCGAAATTTCTAGACTATTCAAAAAATACTAACCGAATGTCCTGAGTATTCTGTTGAAATATTTTTAAAAATTGTATTATTTGAATTTTGTTACATTTTCTTGAGATTTCTAGCATAAGTTATTTTAAGAATATACTATCAAACAAACTATTATTTTAATTCTTAGAGCCACAACTACAAAGCTATAAATGTTTTAAACTAACATTATTTGTTTACAATAATAAATGTTTAAAATTTATACTTTTTAACTTGTCAACGTTTTGTAAATATATTTTAGATTTTATAGTATATTTTTATTTTTAATATATAAAGGATGTATTTTTTATGTATTTTTATCTATGTATCTATGTAATGTATTTTTATCTATGTAATTTTATGTATGTTTATTTTATTCAAATGTAATCTTTTAAAGCAATTTGTGCGATTGATTTTGTAAACAAAAATACTTTCAATAATAACTGCGTTTTCAATGAAATATTAATATTCGTCAAATTTAATACAAATAATTTTAACCACTAATCCAATTTCCTCAGTGTACCCAATAACTGATTCTTTCCCCCAAGAAAGAAAAGTTTTTAAGTTCTTAGAAATTGGTTTACTAACTTCAATTATTTTTGCTTCAGCCATTCTTACAAACTCGTTATACTTAAAGTTACTTTTTTCTGTTTTAAATACTAATTAAAATTATAAAGCCCACTCACTAAACATCATCAGCGTTATTGTGAAGCAATTCCGCTTCCTCCTCACAAAGTAATTTAACGTTTTTAGTTAATTTCTATCTAGCTAATTGAATTTATAAAGAAACTCAATAATTTAATTATTTCATTTGTTCATCTTACTAAGAAGAATTGTTTTAAATGTGTTAAACTTTTTAAACAAAACGAAGCATAAAGCAGTTATTGAAAAAACTTTTTTATTTATAAATAAATCATCTAGCGTTAGTTTTTTGCATTATTATGGCTGCATTATTATGGCGGCCTTATTTATGTGTCACAGCGTAAAAATGACTAAAAAAATACCGAATGGTCCTCTTGACTATTTCCCCTAACCCGGGGCTATAGCTCTACTACCCCCACCCCACCTCCTCAATCCGCAACTGGAAATAAGGCGTAAGTATATAAATAAAAATTACATATACTCTGATAAATCAAAGAACATTTGTTTCTTTATAGTTGTTACTTTATATAAAAAATGTCGCTTAATTTTAAATAAAAAATTTTAAAAGAGCTACATTTCAAAAATAATTGCTCTAATAAATTTATTTTGCATAAAGTTTTTTCGCGTTAAAAGCTATTTTTCTTTTTTTAACTGTCTCTCATTGGTTCAGCTAATCTTATTGCGCTTTTTTGTTTGTTTTTGAAATGTTCTCAAAACGACTTTAAAATCTGGCTAGTTTTTCGCAACTAAATATTATTTCCGTGGTCAATTATCGAGTGCGATCGCACCCGCTTCCACACCAAGCCTGATATAATATATATGTATATGTATATATATATATATATATATATATATATATATATATATATATATATATATATATATATATATATATATATATATATATATATATATATATATATATATATATATATATATATATATATATATATATATATATATATATATACATACATATATATATATATACATGGCCGTAGAGAGGGAGGGTCAGGGGGTATATTGTCCTGGGGCCCGGCTCTATTCAAGGGCCTGGAGTTGTGAATTATAAAGTATTATACTTGCCTTTTTAAATATACTGCATTTGGATTGGTTGTTCTAATTACAGCTTTTAACATTAGTATCACCATAAACGTTAAATTTAAATGCAAAACATAATAAATATTTTATAAATTTTATAAACTAAGTTATTCGGAAATAAATCAAAAGGAAAATATCTTAAGAAAAAAATTTTGTAGTAAAAAATATACTTTGAACACCTTATTTGGATTGATTTTGTAAACAAAAATACTTTCAATAATAACTGCGTTTTCAATGAAATATTAATATTCGTCAAATTTAATACAAATAATTTTAACCACTAATCCAATTTCCTCAGTGTACCCAATAACTGATTCTTTCCCCCAAGAAAGAAAAGTTTTTAAGTTCTTAGAAATTGGTTTACTAACTTCAATTATTTTTGCTTCAGCCATTCTTACAAACTCGTTATACTTAAAGTTACTTTTTTCTGTTTTAAATACTAATTAAAATTATAAAGCCCACTCACTAAACATCATCAGCGTTATTGTGAAGCAATTCCGCTTCCTCCTCACAAAGTAATTTAACGTTTTTAGTTAATTTCTATCTAGCTAATTGAATTTATAAAGAAACTCAATAATTTAATTATTTCATTTGTTCATCTTACTAAGAAGAATTGTTTTAAATGTGTTAAACTTTTTAAACAAAACGAAGCATAAAGCAGTTATTGAAAAAACTTTTTTATTTATAAATAAATCATCTAGCGTTAGTTTTTTGCATTATTATGGCTGCATTATTATGGCGGCCTTATTTATGTGTCACAGCGTAAAAATGACTAAAAAAATACCGAATGGTCCTCTTGACTATTTCCCCTAACCCGGGGCTATAGCTCTACTACCCCCACCCCACCTCCTCAATCCGCAACTGGAAATAAGGCGTAAGTATATAAATAAAAATTACATATACTCTGATAAATCAAAGAACATTTGTTTCTTTATAGTTGTTACTTTATATAAAAAATGTCGCTTAATTTTAAATAAAAAATTTTAAAAGAGCTACATTTCAAAAATAATTGCTCTAATAAATTTATTTTGCATAAAGTTTTTTCGCGTTAAAAGCTATTTTTCTTTTTTTAACTGTCTCTCATTGGTTCAGCTAATCTTATTGCGCTTTTTTGTTTGTTTTTGAAATGTTCTCAAAACGACTTTAAAATCTGGCTAGTTTTTCGCAACTAAATATTATTTCCGTGGTCAATTATCGAGTGCGATCGCACCCGCTTCCACACCAAGCCTGATATAATATATATGTATATGTATATATATATATATATATATATATATATATATATATATATATATATATATATATATATATATATATATATATATATATTTATATATATATATATATATATATATATATATATATATATATATATATATATATATATATATATATACATACATATATATATATATACATGGCCGTAGAGAGGGAGGGTCAGGGGGTATATTGTCCTGGGGCCCGGCTCTATTCAAGGGCCTGGAGTTGTGAATTATAAAGTATTATACTTGCCTTTTTAAATATACTGCATTTGGATTGGTTGTTCTAATTACAGCTTTTAACATTAGTATCACCATAAACGTTAAATTTAAATGCAAAACATAATAAATATTTTATAAATTTTATAAACTAAGTTATTCGGAAATAAATCAAAAGGAAAATATCTTAAGAAAAAAATTTTGTAGTAAAAAATATACTTTGAACACCTTATTTGGAAGCATTTATAGTTTGTATAATTCGAGTACTTTAGATCATTTGCAGAACATTAAATCACTTGCGGTATTTTAAAATAAAAGACAAAGAATGCCAGAAAATTGTCTATTTGATTCTACAGTTTAGTTTATTTTTACAACAGCAAGTCGCTCACGCTTAACAACTATATCTGGGTATTGTTTTCAAAGAAAATGGAAAAATTACATGACAAAATTCCAGAGCATCAAAACAGCAGCAACCATAAATACTGTTATATTAAATGGCGGCTATTGGAAAAAAGTATTGACTCTAATTCCACTGTCAATATTAGGCTGCTGCAGACCATTAAGAATCAAGCATCACAGTGGAAACAGGTTCTTTGCCAAATTTTAGATGTCACATTGTTTCTAGCCAAACAAGGTTTTGGATTTAGAGGAACAAGTGATTTAGTTAGAGTTGCAGCAAATAGAAATTTTTTGAACTTTTTAGAGCTCTTGAGCCATTATGATTGCAGAAATGGAAGAGAAGACAACAAGCAAATTACCTTTCACCGGAAATACAAAATGAGTTTATAGAGTGTTGTGCCAAAAAAGTATTAGACGTTATTCTAAGTGAACGAGAAACAGCAAAATATTACTCAATACTTGTTGATGCAACCCCTGATTCAGCACATATGGAAAAACTGTATTTATATTGTGTTATGTTTATTTAAATGAAAAAAATAGTCTCTACAAAGTTCAAGAGCGATTTCTAGAGTTTGTTGAATGCAATCAGAAAACGGGGAAAGCTATTGCTGAATTAATTTGCAGTGTTATTAAAAAACACAATATACCAATGATAGACTGTCATGGTCAAGGTTATGACAACGGTAGCAACATGAGCGGTCAATATAAAGGAGCACAAGCAGAGATAATTAAGAAGAACCAATTGGCAATTTATTTTCCATGTGCTTGTCATAGCTTAAATCTGTGTGGTATCTATGCTGCAGAGTGCTGGGCAGAGGTTATAAACTCTTTAGTGTTGCGCAAAAGACTTATAACTTGTTCAGCTCTAGCCCGTAAAGATGGCAAACTTTAAAAGAAAACATTGGATGCTCTTTGCATAGCATGTCAGATACACGTTGGTCAGCCAGGATTGAAAGTGTAAAACTTTTTGCAGAACATATTCCTGGTTTAAAGAGTGCTATCCAAGACTTAAAGAAGCTAAATCTTACTGCTGAGACTCGATCAGATATCAAACGTATTGAGAAATACTTGGGTTCATTTGAGTGCATTTTACTCGCAAGCACTTGGTTTAAAGTTCTAACAAGCATCAATTACAGAAACACAGTTCTGCAAGCCAGAGATGGTATGTTTTTATGAAGTTATTTACACTTTTTACTTTAACGCCTAAATGATATCTATATCTTGTTTAAATATTAAAAATTAATAAAAAGCAGCTTGACTAAATTGGCTTACCACTTACGTTAGATGCTTTAATGTGTAGGTAATGGCACACAACTTTATGCTTTATAACAAGGCCTGATATACAATATAGGATATAAAAATGGAATAAACGTAAACATATGTTTGTTGAGTATATCAATAAGTGTATCAATTAAAAGAATGCTAAAATTTTAAGTTGGGAGAAGAATAAAACCAGGTTGTATTTAGAAAACAAAAAAAAAAAAAAAAACTGATTGCACTGAAAAAATTATTACTAAAAAAATTGAACAAGTGAAATATTTTTTAGAGAAATTCAGTAACAATAAATAATTGAATCTAAGCAAACATCATTAAGTTAATAATGGATGATAATAAATACAAATGGACAATAAATGGATGGAACTGTAAGATCTTCTCACTTTGATGCATTACCTAACTCACTTTCTGCTACAAAATTATTTAAACATTGACTCAGAACATTTGAGTATTATCTTGATGAACTCCCAAGACATAACAAGCTAAAAATTATGATAAATTTTGTATGTACAAAATATGAATTAGCTGTACAAGTTTTATAATCTATTTACATTAAACCATCAAATGAAGTTTATGCACAACATCTTTTAGCAACATGTAAACAACAACCAAAGAAAGTGTTGATGAGCTGATCTAGGTCTTCCATAAATTACGTCACACAATTTTCAACTGTTTTTAACCCCCCACTCCCACCCTCCTCAATATAACATCGTAACACTTCCGTAACAAGTCCAATACGAGCCATGACATAAACACTAACTTTCCCCCTTAAACCATGATATAATTAATGGATGACCCCCTACAAACTCTCAAAAATTTTGCAAAAGACTGTAACTTTAAACAGGCGTCTGCAATTAGGTTGAGTATATTAGAGATGCATTTATTACTGAGATAAATTTGTAAGGCATCAGACAGCAACTGTTAGAAAATATGTCTAGATTAAACTTAACATTTCAAATGAGTTATGCATGGATGTTATTCTGGGTTGATTTATAAAAACAGCACAAATCTGTAACCCTTAAACTTGAAGGAAAAAGACCCCCACTAATAATTTGTGGTTTGTCAAAGTTAAAAATAATTCCTAACTTATTTTGCAATTTATACTTGTAACCAATTGCTTCAAAATCTTATTAATATAGCAAGGAAGTTCAGTTATTCAATGAAATGGAAGTACAAGGTATGCCTAAAGAAGACATTATTGAACCTGTGAATTTTCCCTGGAAAGCTCAAGTAGTTGTATCTAAAGAATAACATTTTAAGAAAAGTCAAACAATAAATTAACATACTTAAATAGACACTTACACATTACCAAGACAAAAAGTTTAAAAAGTTGCTGGTTATTTGAGTCAGGAAAACATAAAGACAGGAGAGAGCTCCAAAGGGTTGAACTGCAGGGAAAAAAACTAGATTAATAAAAGTTATATGAATGCAGGGACAGATACAATAAATGAATGAGAATTTGCTGAATGACGAGTCAGCGAGAATGAGTTTTGGTTGATTGTAAAGATAATAGCTACTTTGAGCAGCTACCATGATAGTATTTGTAGAAATTTAACTTTATGACAATGGGAGAGAGGCTCAAGTTTGTAAGATTAATCAGGTCCAACTACATATACAATGCATTTTTGAACCTTGTATAAAAGTGAAAGAGCATCATTAGAAAAACCAACACAAATATGACAAAAATATTCCAAACAGGTACAAATAAGAGATTAGTAGAGGTTGAGAATGGAATCAGGAGTAAGAAAATAGTAAGCACAAAAAAGAGAAGCAACTTTGGCAGGTGCTCTTTTAGCAATCGATTATATATATCGGGTAATTCCATATGCAATCATCCAAAAAAAAATATTTTCGACATCCTTACATCTCAGAATTTGTTCATTTTTATCTCACTTGCAGTACATATTAAAAATAAAAATAACTGGGAAAATTTTAGCTAAAAGTACACATGGGCTCTAGAGATACCGTCAGTTGAAATAATGCTGACTCAGCATTTTAGTGATTATCTGAAGCAACTACTAAGCAACTTTGATATATAGTATCTTCATAATGGCTTGGGAAAACTTTCTAAAATTTGGTACCCCTATAGGTTTCCTGAAAAAAAATTATATTCAAAATTTGTGATTAAAGATAGTGGCTTTTTTAAAAAATTTAAGATTTGTAACGAAAGCAATTAAAATGTTTTTCAAAACATTTATTTGAATAAAACATCAAATAGTAAGCCTTCCCAGGAAAGGCGTGCGGTTTTTTGTCTCGTAGGTCCACGAAAACGTTTTTTTAATTTAGACAACTTAATCATGGCTGTTTGTACAAGTTTTATTATATGAATTGCTGAAAAAAAATTTAAATTTAAATGGATTTCTAGTTTTATTTTTGGGCAATTATAGAATTCCTTGCTCATTTTTAACTTTTCTGGCAGTTCGAACAAGATACTCAGACACTTTAAAGTAGCTTGATATCTTTGCACGTGTCCTTGATTTTGGTGCGAGTGTTTACATTTTCACCTTATGGCGATAAGAGTCAGTCTCCGAAATTTAATATTTTATTTCATACATTAAAATGTCTAGATCATTGTCATTGTTAATGTTGATGTTTGAAATGGGGCCGTTTATTTATGTTGTTAAAGAAATTTCTTTAATGTTATATGCTAATGAGACCATTTTTGCAACTCTTTCAATAGTGTTTTCAAACTTTTGTTTTGCTGCAGGCAATTTGCTGCGCTTTGAAAAACTTGTTAGTTTGAATTCCTCAACTGAATTTTAATCTGTTTCTACTGCTTTTTGTAACATTTAATGTAGAATTTTCAACCTGGGGTTACATAAACATTATTTTGTTGCAAAAACTTTGCCAAGTCTAGGAAAACCTTTATATTACATAAGAAACAAATTTAGTTTTAAGTTTTTAAAATAACTGAAAATATAAAATATTTTATAAATAATAAATGTTCCTCTTGTAATTAATGTTAGATTACGTTTTATAGCAAATTTTTTACTTTCCTTGTGTGATTCAAAAGGTTTGCAGCACTTTGCAATTTTTTTCTCAAAATATTTTCCATAGAATTGCTCATGATAACAACATATATTTCTTATTGAAGAATATTTAATCTTTAAATTTGCTTGCCATATTATTTTTTGTTGTTTTTCACAAGAAAGATCTTTTAATCAAAGAAAATCTTGTTTTCTAAAAAATTCACTTTTGTGGCAATGAATGTTAAGACTTTTTCTAATGTCATATTTCTCCAGATTAAATATGTTTATTTAATGTTTTTAAATTGAATTTTTAATAATTATTTATTATTAAATCATTTAATGCATAAAAAAAATTAAAAATAAAAAAAATCCAAGGAGATTTGGGGGGGAGAGGGACATTGTTTATGACATTGTTTATGGAGGCATTGGCCAATGACTATAAACGTCCTAAACTAGTCAATAAATAACACTATTTGATGTTTTATTCAAATAAATGTTTGAAAAATCATTTTAATTGCTTCCATTACAAAACTAAAATTTTTCTAAAAAGACAATATTTGAACACAAATGTTGATCAAGTATTGATAACAATTGAGAGACAATTGATGAATCTAGTATTTTTCAGTAGACCTAAGATAAAATAATGATATACAATTAAACTTTTTATTCGGGATTTTGAGCACAGTCTTCATTTTACCTCCAAAAATCATAAATTTACAAGTCAATAATTTTGAACAAAATTGGATAAACGAGGCATTTCCTGAGGCAATCAAGTTTTGAGGGTGCTCTTTTTGGATTCTGCAAGTAAAATTATATTGGGGTACCAAATTTTAGGAAGTTTCCCCTAGCCATTATGAAGACACTATATGTCAAAGTTGCTTTGTAGTCGCTTCAGATAATCACTAAAATGTTGAGTCAGCATTATTTTAACTGACGATATCTCTGGAACCCATGTGTATTTTTAACTAAAATTTTCGCAGTAAATTTTAGTTAAAATAATCGACCAGGTTGCGATAGTTGATTGCAGTAAATAACTGAGTTTTGTTAGAATTAAAATTTACAAGCCACTATGAGCCCTAATCTGTTACAGAAGTGAGATCAGATTCAAGATTGGCTGCCTGCTCTAATTAAATATCGTAATTTACTTTTCTCAGTTGATAGTGTTAAACTAATAACTAAGTGCAAATTATTTTGCAAATGTAAACCAAAATACCACAAACCATTTTGTGAATGTAAAACAAAATACCACAACCCAATTTAATAAAGGTAGATTTTATAGACATGGATTGTAAATATAGATTTTAAAGGACCTCTTCCTTCAGTTAGCATTTTTTAACCATAATTGATGAGTATTCTTGTTTTCCATTTGTGATCCTTTACCCTGATATTTCATCTCAGTCTTTAATTAAATGTTTATCTGAAATATTCTTAATTTTTTGTTGCCAAGTTATTCATTCCAATAAAGGTTCAGCTTTCAACTGTCTTTTCAAGCTTTTTAACCATCATTTCAAGCATTTCAACCTTAATCAATCGTCACCAGCAGAAAATCTTTTTTATAAAACTTGTCTGATAGATCCATTATTATCAAAAACACTTTGAAAAGATACACTTAGATTCTCAAGAGTAGGCTGTCAACCATTCAGATTAATAGAAAAACATATGTGAAGCATTTTTTTTTAACTAATTTGAACTTAGTTATTTTATGGCTGCAATATTGAGAATATTGAGATTATTTTTTTGTTTATTTAAGATTAGAAAAACTTATAAAAATAATAATTGAAGTCTTGGTACAAGTACTGTTTTAGAATTATACTGCCTAATAAAAAAATATTTAACAGCTACATTCAGATAATACAACACTATTGTATGCAGATGAGATATGGATTGATTTACCTAACAACAACAAAATATAACATGGAGCTTCATTATTGTAACTTTTAAAAGTATAAAGTTACTGTTTTTAATGCACAAATAGCATTTTGAACTTAGTCATCTCTAATGCACCAGAGAACTGAATTAATGGTTTTCAAGTCTCTTTATATATATTCTTTTAATAAAATTTAAAATCAACTAGTTCTAACTTGCCTTGTTTGCAGTTCTAAAATTCTTTAGAACTTTTTAACTTCTACATAAATGTAAATAAATCTTTTTTAACAATTCTTTAAATGTAGATCAGCATGTATTAAAAGAAGTAAAACTACAAAAAATTCAAAATAAAAATCAAAAATATTAAAGCTCAAATTTAAAATAAAAAATATACAATTATTTTGATTGTTAGCAGAAGCTTCACGAAGAATTCCAAGACATAATCCTGGTTTTATAACACTTTCAATTGAAAGAAAATTATTTTGAAAAATTCAATTGAAAGAAAATTATTTTGATTGTTAGCAGAAGCTTCACGAAGAATTCCAAGACATAATCCTGGTTTTATAACACTTTCAATTGAAAAATGAAAAAAAGATTCTATGTTTTATTCTATGATATTCTATGACACTAAATATTATATTAACAATTTCATTATTTTGAATATTTTACTTTTCATAATACAATTATAATTATATATTAAAACTATTTGCAGATACTAAAATATATATTAAAATAACTTACGGATATTATTATTCAATTCAATTTAAAAATATTTGTTTAACTTCTTTCTACAGTTATTAGATTGTTTTTGCCATTTTTAACTTTTCAATTTACAAATTTAACAAAAACAAAAATGAAACTAAACATGCAATATATATTCATCTAATTATAAAAAAACTTTACCCAAAAAACTTTTTACCTCTACACAAAAAATCTTTTGGTTCAAAACCTTCTTTGCATATACACTTTCCATAAACCTGATAGTCTCCATTTGAAAAACATTCCATATAACTTTTAATGTTGTTTTCAAAGAATCCATTAATACATTCTCCATCAATCCTCAACGGAGAATTATATTCATGAGGAGATGCTCTTTTCGGAAAAGTAACCAGTACATCAGTTGTGGTTGGACAAACATAATAATATATTTTAATATCAATTATTACCCCACAGTAATTACTAGCTCGAATTGCTACCTGAACTACATCAGTATTTTTAAAATTATTAAATGAAAAAAGATCCTTACTTAAATAAAATTCTTCATTTTCCTGTTGTTTTTTAATTTCACGTGGAATCACTTCTGTTTTATATAGATTTATAGGTGCTTTTTCATCTGGTGGTCCAAAGTATATTGCCAACTCCATAGCTGAATTACAATTTTGAACTGAAGTTTTACAGAAGGAATTTTTGAGTTCAACACTAACAAAAATAGTGTTCACATCTTTGAATGTACTTAACTTATAACTATTAGACTTAAGTAAACAATTCTGGTTACTTTTATTTGAACCATAACATGTTTGCCAAAAAGATTTTGTATACTCCCAAGAACTAGCGCAAGTACTAAGTTCATTATATGGTTCTTTATACCACGATTTTGATACTGTATTGAAACCTGAAGTGTCTGTTAAAAACACTTTTTCAGCTATTTTGCAATTTAACACAGAAACTTTTAACATTAACATCCAAAATAAATGCATGCTGGTTAACATTTCTAAAAATAAAGTTAAATTAATTTTATAAAAGTTATATTGGTCTATTAACAAACTACTCATAACAATTATATCACACTTTACTCTTCCTTTTGTCTTTAGGTGTCTTAAATGATTATGATTTTTTTTTTTGTTTTTTTTTTTTAAAAAAAAAAAAAGATCAGCATTTTAATTACCTTCAATATTTATCAGTGAGGGCTTTAATTCATATCATCACATAAGAATTATAGGGTTCTATTTGCCTTTTTTTATGTTGTGAGAACTTAACTTTCAATATTTATTTAATACATGTTTTACAGCTGTTATTCATTATAATTAAAAATTATAAGTTGTTTATGTTATCTATATTTCATTATTTAACATATTTTATATTAAACCACTTAAAAAATGATATATAATATATCATTTTTAAAGTGGTTCGTTTTTATTATTTATTATTATTTAAAACTTTGATTGTCAAATTCTTTTGACATAAAACAAGGCAGATAAAACTTTTTCGAATCAAGCGCAAAAAACTTTTTTTATTGTTTTCTTTATCATTATTACTCTTGAGGTTTTTGATTCTTTTTATTTAATTCAATAGGAAGTTTAATTTATGTTTTGGAACAACAAAATTGTTTTCTGAAAACTTTGTTGAGTACCTATGGTTGATTTTATTAAAATGAGATTGAAATATTTTAGGAGAAAATTCCTTTTTTGTTTTAAACATAAACAATAAAACTTGGTGTAAATTGAGTTTATATACATTTAAAGCACCGAGCACACTTAGAAGTGGTTCGCAAGGAACATTTCTGTCGGCTCCAAATACTATTCTACATGCATGTTTTTGTTTATTGTAGAGTTTCTTTAGTTTTGTTGGCTAGTACTAGCCCACACAACATTACAATAAGACAAATAACTGTGAATAAAGGCGAAATATAATTTTTTCAGAGATGATATATTTAGAAAGGGTTTAGCCCTAAACATCATTGCAATATTTTTTGAGATTATTTTTTCAATGCTATTTATATGTGAACACCATTTTAAATTTTCATCCAATTTTACTCCTAAAAAGTTTATGTAAGATTCCCTTTTAATATAAGTTTTATTAATATTAAGATCTGGTAATTTAAGAGGAATACTTTCTGATTTATTTACTTTATGGAAAAGCATATATTTTGTTTTTTCCGCATTTAGTGAAAGTTTATTACTTACGAACCATGCACTAACATTACATAACTGTTCGTTAACTATTTTAAAAAGTGATTTAATATCTCTGTGAGAACAAAAAAGATTTGAATCATCAGCAAACAAAATTAGGTCTAAAAGATTTGTTGATAGGTATAAGTCGTTTATGTACAATATAAATAAAAGTGGTCCTAAAATAGAACCCTGAGGAACTCCGCAAGTTATGGAGTGTGGAATCGTATTATTTTGATTATAGTATAAAAATTGCTTTCTGTTAGTCAGATAATCTTTGAACCAAAGTAAGTTTTTTACACCGTAGTTTTCGAGTTTTTTTATTAGTATATAGTGATTTACGGTGTCAAAAGCTTTTGACAGATCAATGAAAACTCCTAATGTAAAACAGTCATTATCTAAGGCATTAGATATTTGATTGGAAAGTTCAACTACTGCGTGTTCAGTGGAATTTTTTTTTTTAAAACCAAATTGTTTACAATACAACATGTCGTACTCATTTAGATGATTATAAAGTCTGTTATACATTATTCTCTCTAGCAATTTTGAAAAACAAGGTAAGAATGATATAGGCCTGTAATTTAAAATATTTGACTTATCTCCAGATTTAAAAATTGGTGTTATACGGGCAATTTTTAATTTATTAGGAACAATACCTGACTTTAATGAGAGATTGAAAATGTGAAATAAAGAAGGTTCAATGACTTCAAATACTGATTTGACAACATCAACACTAATTTTATCAAAACCTTCACTTTTTTTACTTTTGAGACTGCTAAATGCAGTTCTCAACTCACTCAGTTTTAAATCAGTTTCATCCATAAGTTTATCATAAGTTTTTAAGTATGAATCAAATGGAATGGAATTAGTAGAAATTTTAGCAGCCAAATTCGGGCCAATATTAACAAAGTAGTTGTTTAGTTCTTCAGCTATAATTGATTTTTCATAAACTAATTCTCCATTAGTTAAAAGATTTTTTGGCAGAGTGCTTTTGTTATAATTATTATTTCCAATTAAATCCTTAATTAAATTCCATATTTTTTTAGTGTTTCCGTTGGTTTTCTTTAATAATTGATCATAAAATAGTTTTTTTGAGTATTTTTTGGTTTTTTCAAATATATTTTTATAATTTTTGTAAGTTATTTCATTTTTATAAGTTTTTTTTTAAAGATATTTTATATATAATTTTTCTTTCTTTTTTGAAGATTTTAGTAAGCCTTTAGACATCCAGGGAGCTTGAAGCGACTTGGTATTTATGACTTTTTTTATTTCTGGAAACGCTATTTCATATTGTTTGCAAAATTGATTAAGAAACAAGTCATATGCATTGTTAGCCTCATTTGATTGCAGTACTAGATTCCAATCAACACAATTTTTTAAACAATTTTTAAATTGTTTTAAGGAGTTTTCATTGATCTGTCGCCGAATTATTATGGATTTTGTGGAAATATTGTTAATTAAAATGTTATTTGTAGCTAAGAATGTAGATAATCAGGTATAATCCAGAACGATAAATCGGTCTGGATTATACCTGTGTAAAGAGGGTTATTATGAAAGTTGTTAGTTATGATGTTATCAAGTAGAGTAGAAGACCTATTTGTTATTCTTGTTGATTTGTTTATTGTTGGGATAAAGTTATATTGTAGAAGAGTATTTATAAAATTCTTAGTATTATTATTTGAAGCATAGTTGATCAGGTTAATGTTAAAATCCCCCACCAAATAAATATGTTTTCTCGAATTTGTAATTTTGTTTAGAAATGTTTTAAGATGAGTTTTAAATTTCTTTAAGTTTCCAGATGGTGGTCTATATGTAGTATTTATAATTATGTTTTTTTTCTTTATTATTTACTAATTCGACGCACAATGATTCATAATCTGTTTCATTGACGCAGAGATCGTTACGTAAAATATAATTAACTGAATTATGGATAAAAATACTAACGCCCCCACCCGCATTAACTTCACGCGGTTGGTGAATTGATGTGTAATTAACTAGTTCAAATTCATAATTTGTTTCACCGCATTTAGACCAAGTTTCCGTCAAACATATAATTTTAAAATCGTGTTTAATTTCATCCAATAAAATTTTTAAATTTTCAAAGTTTTTATTTAAACTTCGAATATTGATATTTAAAATTGAAAAAGTGTTTTTAGTTTGTCCTAGATATTGCGAAGATTCAGAAACTGAGTAGTATTGACTTTCTAGCATTTTGTGATTAAAATAATTAGAGTCGGTGTCATTATCACCGATGATGTCATTTTCATTAGAAGATTTAAATATGACATTTTCCTCCATTTTTAAAACAGTTTAATTAAATATAATTAATATTATATATAATATAATTATAATATTATATATAATAATTATAATATTATATATAATATAATTAATAATAATAAACTTAATCTATTCAAATGATTTGCCGATAAGACAATATGCTATATGGTTGTAGAATAATTAACCTATAATAACCCAAAATTACCCGAAATAACCTAAAAAATTGTAATAAACTTAATCTATTAAAAGTTTACCGATAATACAATATGCGATATGATTGACTAATAACTAACCCAAAATAACCCGAAATAACTCGAAATAACCCAAAATAACCCGAATTAACCCAAAATAACCCAATATAAATCAAAATATCCCGAAATAACGTAAGAATTAACTGTAATAAACTTAATTTATTCAAATAATTGACCGATAATGATTGATAAATAATTAACTAAAAATAACCCAAAATAACCCAAAATAACTCAAATTAACCCAAAATAACCCGAATTAACCCAAAATAACCCAATATAAATCAAAATATTCCGAAATAACGTAAGAATTAACTGTAATAAACTTAATTTATTCAAATGATTTGACCAACAGTTTATAAAAAAACTCAAATAAAGAAGATGTTGCATTAAGGGCATTCCGCATAATAAAAATTCAGTGATTCAAAATATACTTATTTGAACATTTATGGAAACAAAAAAGGCACCTAGTAGGAAACGGGCCGATTTGAAAGCACTACTGATCTGCAAAACACGTGATTTAACTTTTCAACAATGATTAATTTTAAATGATAAAATGATGCGGAAAAAACTTAAAGATTACAGCAGTTTAACTTGTTAGTTATAAATGAAGTTTTAAACTTCTTTTAACTTAACAGCTGTTAAGTGCAAATTCACACAAATTCCTTTGTGCGGATTTAATTTCCAAATGGAATTATATTTATTTAAAACGTTACCAATGTCCCGAAAGTATTATACATACTACTAATGATAATGTCCTAGGGAAATGTTTGTGTTGAAATCATTTCAAAAAGTTAAGTTTTTTAAAGAATTGTGTTACAAAAAGTAAATAGTATAATTATTTACCAAACTTTTATGAATTCAAAGAACTTCGACAGTGCTTTTTTTCGACGTCTTGTTTAAAATAATTCTTCAAAATTTGCGGTTAGAATTTTTAAAAGCTCTTTTTTCTATTTCGTACGACTTTCGTTTTGTATTTATTTCAATATGAAGCGATTTAAGAAAGATCAAGTCAAATACTCTTGTGTAATGTGCTCCAAAGAGTGTGGAGATGGAACAATTTGTTGTGGGACATGTGAAAAGTGGGTTCACAAAACCTAAGTTTTTTTTGCCAGCCCTGTTGTCATGTTGGAGATGAATTTGATTGGAAAAAAAGTCTTACCAGGTATTTTTTAATAATTATTAGTACTGTATATTAGGTTTGTTTAAAATATAGGGTACCCATTAAGGCAACTACCAGCAAAGTAAAGCATGGCTTTTAAAAATTTATTAAAGATGTTATTGTACAATCGTTTCAAACTTTCATTCAATAAAACAAAGAGTGCATGTATATATGTACGATTCGTATCAAGTTTGTGAAAACTGTCTTTTTTTGTTTTTAATACTGACTTATTTTAGATTGAAATCTAAGCCAACTTCAGGTCAATGTTTGATCGAGCGTTTGTTGCTGAAAACATATATTGTTACTCCACAACCTCGACCATCAGATCTCATTCCAGGTTTGGAAGATTTAATATCCATTTCTCTAATCAACAAAATGCAACCTCAAATTCTGCAGAAGTACACACCAAGATCTACAATTGGTGACGACAACTGCCTCTTCCGGACTGTGTCACAAGCTTTATATGGTGTTGAAGATCATCATTTGTATCTCAGGGTTCTTACATCCATTGAGTTGATACAGCACAGAAGTAAGATATATTATTTATATAGATTAATTAAGTAAATATGGTTTATAAAAATAAAAATTGTATTACCTGATCAGTTTTTTATAGACGAGGAGTTAAAAAGACATTGGATCCTGAAATTGCAGTACTGTGTACTTGTGCCAGTGAAGAAACAAAAGTATACAACCATATTGTCTATCTTGTCAAGCGTCTACCTGCAAGTGAGATTGACTTCAACATTTTGGATGAAAGTCTTTCAGACAGAATCAGGTTGATTAAATAACACAATAAATTATTCTTACAAACAACGTATCTTGGTCAACCAAAATACAAAATCAATATATTTTATAAAAAAACAAACAAGTTATAAGTGAGTGACAATTAATCCAAACATTTTTTTTCTTTAGAAGCAGTACACCACTAGCCGATGAAAATAATCTCACAATAACTTTTAATGACACAGATATATCAGACAATGAAACTGAGCATTATTTACATAAAGAAGCAGAAGATGCCAGTGACCAAAGTATAATGTTATTTCAAAATGCCAGCAACAGCCTTCAGAATCTAAAATTTCTAGAAGCTGCTGAGATTATCAAGATATTGGTCAATCTTTCAAAACATATGTTAGAAACAATTCCAAAAGGTCCAAAAGAAAATGTTTATTTTCTTGTTAAGAATAAAGAAAATATTCACAGACGTGCAAATGGTTTACAAAGCTGCTTTGTCGATGACTGTGGGGCATGGACAGGAGCAAGTGGAGCTTCGCCAGTTTCTTTTTACATTCGTCTATCTTCAGGTCATTTTAAAAATGCCATAAAAAGGACTGGAAAATATTGTAAGGCTGTTAAACGTAACAAAAACTTTATTTACATTGATTTAGAGCCACAACCATTGCCATCTGAAGTCATACAGCTTCATCGACACTATACATGTTTGAGAGCAAGCAATACCTTTAAACGACGCATTAGTTGGATAGAAGAAGAGACATTGCCAAACTTAGAATATGTCTGCCTCGTTGAATACGTTGGAAAACATTCTGGATTCTGTCCACATGGAAACAGCAACAATGCACAATCTACTTATGTACAAACATCCAGATCAGCCATGGATTCTATTGCCTTGCAAATAAAAACCAGACAACCTTGAGAGATTTACCAGGATCTACTGCTAAACCATGAAGAAAATGATGCTCCAAGGGATCCCAAACAGATACGCATCAAAAAATATTACGATAAGATGAAAAACACGACATTAAGATCAACAGAAAATCAAAAAAACTTCGCAGACAATGTTCAACAAGTTAGTTATGTTCTTCATGATCACCCCTTTGTGCAGAGTTTAGAGCAGACAAAGAATATGATTCCAAATGTAATTCTTTATTTGGAAGAAACAATACAGCAAATGAAAGCTATGTGTTCAAGTGCTCGTCCATCAATCATTGGGGTTGATCGAACTTTTAATCTTGGAGAAGTGTATGTCACTGTTACAGTATTTAAAATGCAGGTTGTAGTCCGCAAAGAGCTTCAATTGAATCCAATCTTCATTGGGCCATTGTTCCTTCATAGTGATTCATTTGATGGTACATACGCCCATTTCTTCACACACTTACGGAATAAATCTAAGGAAGTGTCATGCAAAACTGAAAATTTTATTTTCGGAACTGATCAAGAAAAAGCTATGATGTCAGCAATAAAGTTTGCTTTTCCAGAATCGAATCAGGTCTTGTGTATCCGACATATAAAACAAAATGTGAAGTCATATCTGGCAGACAAAGTTGGACTAGAAAAAGAAATGCGTCAAGTTGTTATGAACGGTTTGTTTGGAAGTCAAGGTGCAGTGTTGTCAGACGATTCGATAGTATTTGAAGAACGAATTAGGTTTGTCAAAAATTTCTGCAAAAACAAAAAAGGAGACAAATTTCTAAAGTATTTAAATGAACGTCTTGTCCCGATACTTAAGGAAAATGTGATGAGACCTCGTCTGGAAAGAAAAGTCCAAGGTAATTGGACAAACATTAATGCCGAGTCAGCCAATCATATTCTGAAATGTGCAGTTAACTGGAAACCAAAACCACTAATGGAACTAATTACAAAAATTTGGAATCTAGTACAAGTTCAACACAAAGTAAGTGATATATTATTGCTATTTGTAACCTCATAACATACATTGGTAAAATCTTTTTTGTTTTACATGATCTGCAGCGAGCTATTACTGGCACAGGACCATTTACTCTGGCACAAGAATATCAACAGCATGTTATTTCTCCACAACAATGGTCACAGATGTCAACTGAAGACAGACATAAAGCAGTGAAAAAGTTATTCTATGTGAGGATACCAAGCACAATGTTAACATCGACTGACGGAAAACTCAAAGTTCATATGCCCAAGGGTAGTAAAAAACCAGGACAAAGGAAAAGGCCAACAGCTGAACGATCTATGATAATGCCGAAACAGCAAAGAAAAACATGCTTTGGCAAATAAACAGAAATAAACTGGATTGTCTCCTTTAAATATAACTTTATAACTTTACGACTTGTAAATAATAAGAAATTAAAAGATGATTGGCGCATCCAAGGGGGCCCGATTTCTATTAAATGTTCAGAAAAGCATTTTTTATACCACTGATTTTATAATACGCAGCATCCCCTTAATTTGTATTTCTTTTAAATAGTTAAATGTAAGTCGATGAGCCACTGTTGCGAATATCTTAATTTTTCGCTTTATTATCAATGTGAGTCAACAAATTTGAGTGATTTTAGTAAATTATTTCAATTGATTAGGTTTATTGAATTTTATTTGAAAGTTATTTGTACGTTTAATAATTTGTCAATAATATCGCATATTGTCTTATCGGTCATTAATTTAAATAGATTAAGTTTATTACTGTTAATTCGTACGTTAATATGGGTTTTTTGGGGGTTATTATTGGTTAAATTATTTTTCAATCATAACGCATATTGTCTTATTGGTTAATTATTTGAATAGATTAAGTTTATTACATTTAATTCATGCATTATTCTAAGATTATTATGGGTTACTTATTCTACAATCATATCGCATATTGTCTTATCGACCAAATATTTGAATAGATTAAGTTTATTTCAGTTAATTTGTACGTTATTTTGGGTTATTTCGGGTTATTTTGGGTTATTTCGGGTTATTTTGGGTTATTTCGGGTTATTTTGGGTTATTTCGGGTTATTTCGGGTTATTTTGTCTTTAAGACGCACCCGTGAGAAAGTAACTTTATAATTGTAAAACATAACAAAAAAATATTTTATCAAAGATTTTTTAAATGGTTTTAAATTTTCATAGCTTTTAAAAAACTCAGGATATGTTGGTTTCTTCCGCGACTGCAAAAGTAATATTATAGACTTTATTATAGTAGATTGAAATTGATAATCATACACTACCAAGTTTTAGTTCTGTTAACAAGTTTTAGTTCTGCTGCTTCACAAACTTTTATCCCACTTATAAAAAGTATGAAAAGCTTTAACTTATATAACTACTATGTTTATATGTTGTTACTAAGTTGTTTTTCTGCTATTTTGGTGACATACGTTACAAGATATTTAAGCGTTTATTGTTTTTCATCAATCAAAGTATGGAAGATCTAAAGACATATGAATTTTTATTAAAGTAATTATTATTTCAACTTAAAAAAAAGATTTCTTTCTGGTTAGATAAGTTTTTTTACTAATATATAATATATATATATATATATATATATATATATATATATATATATATATATATATATATATATATATATATATATATATATATATATATATATATATATATATATATATATATATATATACACATATATATATATATATATTGTTTATATGGTGCTCCTCTGCAGCATATTAAAACCATATCATCAGCTTAAGCCACCTATATTACATCCAATACGTAGTTTTGAGATTAATAAAATCATATTCTGTATGTAAAAGTTAAATAGAAGTGGGGACAACTCCAAAACTATTTGATTTTGTTTTTTGCCATTGAACAAATATTTGTTGATTACTTTTGTTGAAACATTTGTTGATTACCAAAATGTAAGCAAACTAACAAGTTTTTTGGGTAACCCATTATCTAGTAATTTCTGAGACAACAGCCAGTAATTGTTTTATTAAAATGTTTTATTAAAGTATATATATATATATATATATATATATATATATATATATATATATATATATATATATATATATATATATATATATATATATATATATATATATATATAATTACTATTTACTGCCAAGGAACCTTTGGGTTGTGTTACACTCACATAGCCCAACTAATGATTCATACAACAATGTGTAAGCTGTTTACTTTGCAAATATGTTACAAGCCTCAGGCATTTTGCAAAGGGTAATTAAGAATCAAAAGGTGCATAATGATTTACATTTGTATCTATCTATTTGTGTGTATATATATATATATATATATATATATATATACAGGGGCGGATCCAGCATTTTTTGGTGTTTGAGATAGCTTACTTCCAGACATGGAGCAAACTCCAAACATTTACATGTTTATACTTATATCAAGTAAGGATGGTTTGCAAAAAATTGCGATGATTGGAGCCTGGGAACAAAAAAGCCCCAAAATTTGAGACGTACCTGCCCCAAACGTGAGAGCAACAAGTTGATAAAATATTTTTTGTACTATTCTCAACAAGAATTATATTTATCAATAAATTTTAAATTTCATAGTAAAATATTTTAGCGCTTAAAAATTATGACCATATAAAAATTGTGACCCCCTCGAATTGAGGGGGATTCAAACTTTACATGGTCATAATTTTTGAACGCTGAAATATTTTACAATGAAATTTAAAATTTATGGATAAATATAAGTCTTGTTGAGAATAGTACAAAAAATATTATATCATCTTGTTGCTCTCACGTTTGGGGCAGGTACGTCTCAAATTTTAGGGCTTTTTTGTTCCCAGGCTCCAATCATCGCAATGTTTTGCAAACCATTCTTATTTGAAATAAGTATAAACATATAAATGTTTGGAGTTTGCTCCATGTCTGGAGGTTAGCTATCTCAAACACCAAAAAATGCTGGATCCGCCCCTGATATATATATATATATATATATATATATATATATATATATATATATATATATATATATATATATATATATATATATATATATATATATATATATATATATATATATATATATATATATATATATACATAATGTAGGTATGTGAGTAAAAATTTCAAATTGTTTAAATATTCTACTGTTATAAAACATTAGAAAGAGGACCAATACAGTATTTAAAGGTGAAAAAATTATCAAAAACGAACAATTGGTTCAAAAGTTAAGACAGTTTAAGTACCGATTTTTTGATATATGGAATTGTTGAAGAAACTGGGGTCAAAATTATGTTTTTCTTCACTTAAATTGTCATAACTTTATTAATTCTTATCGAAATACAAATATCTTGGTGTCAAAAGATAGGTGTAAGAGTGGGCTACAAAGTTTTGTTAAATTCTAACCACTGGGTGTATCGGATGGACAGAGGGGGCACCAAACCACCACCTTACCCGTATGAAACTAAACATTTTTTTTCACAAAAAAAGTCTTTTTTCAAGACATAAGTACTTCAAATATACAAAAACATTGTTATAAAATTATATTTAACCACCAGAGTATATGAGAGGCGTATGTTAACGTTGGAGGTGGGTGTGGTGGTGATGGTTTGATACACCCAAGTATCAAATAAGACTTGTTTTCATAAATATTTTTATCTTAACTAAAATGAATTCAATTAGTATACAATATAAAATTATGTTCTACAAGAATTTACGTGGTGGTACTATTACGAATTTAAGCTGTGTTACATCGATGTATGGGAGGGGCGAATAACCCCTACCCTCCCCCAACCTAAAAAATAAAAAAAATTAAAATGACACAACTCCTGTTTCCTAAAGTCCCAAAACAAAGTTTTTTTCTGTATAAAAAAGGTTCTATAAATTAATACTGGACAACCACCAAACATTGAAGGTAAGTGTAAAACTCATGTTAAATGAGTTTTACACTTACCTTCAATGTTTGGTGGTTACCTTTAAAAGTGTTGACCATGTTTTAACACACCCTAATATCGCAAAAAAAATTGAATTATGAAATATTTGATTGGTTATTTAAAGAACAACAACAAAGAAGTAAAAAATATATATCTTACCCGGTAAAAGTTACATCAGTTTTGCATCTATTGTCAAAAGAGAGGGGCTATCCCCCCACCCTTTCCCCTGACTAAACTTTTTTTTTTTAAAAAAGCATTTTTGATTAATTGGAGAAGTTTTGGTTAAAATATTATAATACAGATTGACTTCTATTATCAGTCAATAATGGTAAAAAGGTAATCAAAACAAGGTATTTACCAAACTTTATAAATCTTCAAATCTTTCATATAGTGCTTGATACTAGTTTGGTTAACGAAAAGTTGGGCTGTTTCAAACTAAAAAATAAAAAAAAATGTTATTAACACTAAATAATGTTTGATTATTTTAATGATTTTTTATATCATAAAGTTTTTTCTTGGCTTTTAGTAAATGATTACAATTATAAATTATACTAATGAAATTATTTTATAATCATTTTTAACAATAGACACCACGTAAAGGTAAGACAGAGTCGTCTATCAAAAATACATAACAAGTTACAACACTTGCAGTACTTTTGTTTAGCAAGTCACAACACTTGCAGTACTATTTTTAGCAAGTCACAACACATGCAGTAATTTTTTTTAGCAAGTCACAACACTTAAAGTACTTTTGTTTAGCAAATAACAACACTTGCAGTACTTTTTTTGACCAAGTCACAACACTTGCAGTTTTTTAATCTATAAATTTCAAATTTATATATTTGCAGTGTTTTAAAAAAATAATATCTAATCAACTCTCTGGAAATAATATCTGCAACAAGCTGAAACTTTTTCATGCAATGTTCTACAGCTTTGATATCCATTTTATTAACCAACCTTTAATAATTTTTAAATCTTTCAAATAGGGCTTTGGCTGTTTCAAACTAAAAAAAAAAAAAAATATTATTAAAAGAAATAATAATGGTTTGTTTATTTTTTATCTCATATAGTTTTGTCTTGGCTTTTAGTGAATGATTACAATAATAAATTTCTTTTAGCTAGTCACAACACTGGTAGTATTTTTCAGTAATTCATTTGTAGTACTTTTTTAGCTTAAATTTCATACTTGTACTTTCACAATTAATAAAATTGTAACTCTTCTGAAATAACATCTGCAACAAGCTGGATCTTTTTCATGCAATAGTCAACAGCTTCCATATACGTTTCATCATCTTTCCAGTAAGAAATAGTGTAAACTAAGTCATTTTTTCAACGAAATACTTTTTCTACTCTGCCATTATACAAAACAGGCTTGGATGTTTAGGATCATATCATTCATGGTATAGTTTTTTGCCTACAATTCTTCTATACATGACATCTTCTAAATTATAAAGTTGGTCATTAGACAAATTTTTGTATGAATCTATAATTTCATCATAACTCAGTTTGGATAGCTAACGCTCTAACATTTTTTGCTCTAACTTATTTCTTTTTCATCGATTTTTTGGCTCTTGGATGCCTGTCTTTGGGAAATATTGGCTATAATTTTAGCCTGATGCAATCTATTGCTAACTCTATTTATACGCGCTACATGAACTGAGCATTTAACAACTTTGTCTCTCAAATTAATAATATAGCAACCTTACTAGCTGCAACAGATGACAAGGATATTAAAGATTAAATAATACAATGATACAAAAGATTAAATGGTACATGTAAATATTACATATTAAATATACATATATAGTACATTTTAAATATACAATAACATAGTACATATTAAATAGTACAATACTGCATAATACACAAAATCAGACAATATTTCTCAATAAATACACATAAAAATACACATTAATCTCTTACCAATTAATGAAGTAAGTGTTGCTAAAGAATTGAAAAGAAATAAGTAATAACAATAGTAATATAATGTTGAAAGATTAACAGTTAATCATTAAAAAAAAAGTCTAGTTTTTACCTAGACTTTTTAAGAAAAAGATGCATGATACAACAAGTAGTAGCATATTGTAATTGTTATTGGAGAGACTTACAATGTAAGATAAAATATGTTATAATATTACTAATAATATTAGTAATATGTCAGTAACATTTTTGAAAAATTCAACTTAAAAGTAAGGAAACATTAAAACTCATTTAATAACTTTACATTGAAGGCAAATATTTTTTTTTTTAATTTTAATAAATAGGAAACTTTTATCAATATTTCTCTTTTCCATTTTATTTAATCTAAAAAAAAACTGAAAATTTTTTTTTAGATTAAATAAAATATTGATTTAGATTAAATATAGTTTATATTTAATCTAAATCAAATATAAACAATGTTTATTTAACCCCTCTGTCTCCCGCGACCACTTCAGCAAAATGAAAATTAGGTACCAAAAGTGCGACAAAAAATAGACACCCTGTAAGGACTGAAGTTCCCGAAAAACGGTTCTTCGGTTCTTCGGTATTTTTCGGGGAATCGAAAGGAATCGAAGGTTTCGGTTCCTTATCAGAATAGGAATCGAAAAGAGCCGAAGTTATAGGTTCCTTATAAAAAAGGAATCGAAAAGAACCGAAGTTATCGGTTCCTTATCAAAATATGAATCGAAAAGAATCTAAGTTATCGGTTCTTTATCAGAACAGGAATCGAAAAGAACCGTAAATTAATTACTAACCTTTTTTTTAATAATATACTACCGTTATAATCAATATTTTCGATTCTTTTCAATATTTTCAATATTTTCGGTAATTTCGATTCTTTGTAATAAAAACGGTAAATTTCAATTATTAATTAAAAAATCGTTTTTATTGTAAAGAATCGTTTTTATTACAAATACGTTTTAATAATGGCGTGCAAAATTAAATTCAAATTCATTCAAATTTAATTTCCCTCCCCTAAGGGATTCCCCTTTACCAGTATAGATAGTGGGGTTTTGTGAAAATCTAATCAGTTACAATTTATTGTTTCACAAACAACTCTTTACAACAATTTACAATAATGTCTCAAGTAAATAATGCAATTTGGAATTACTTTACCAAACTACCAGAAGTGACAGTGAATTCTGACACCAAAAAGAAAACTTGTAAATCGAGTTGTAATCAATGTCAAGCAGTGTTAACTTGCTGCCATGGAAGTACATCAGGAGTGAGTAAACATTTAAGGTAAGTAATGTTTTTTCAATTTTTTCGGTAATTTCGATTCTTTTCAATATTTTCAGAATTTTTGCAATTTAAGTTAATATTAAGTAAAGATTTACTTTATAAAAAAATAAAAAAAATAACAATAGTTCTGAATAATTAAATAAACATAAGCACTGATTATTATTTATTATACAGTAACAGCTAACAGTAATACTGTTTGTTACATTTAATTTAATATAGCGCCATCTATAGGAGTTATTTCAATTTTTTCGATTCTTTTCAATATTTTCAATTATTTCGGTAATTTCGATTCCTATCCCTATAATTATTTAATTTAAATCTTTTTTTATACAGATCTCAGCATCCCATTCAAGCCAAATATTAAGGCAAAGAATGACAAGGTAGTGCAACTGGCTGCTGACAGGGAGGAAGTTGAAAAGAAGCTTGATAGATCTTCAAGTTTGAGAGGTTTCTTTCCAGCCACAACCACTAGTAAAAAAAGGCTGGATAACCTTAGTAAAAAGTCTCCACCATCCAGTCAGCAAGGTGATCATGAAAAACTTCAAGTAACTCTGGATAAGTATGTTAAGGTGAGAAAAATATTGAAATTTTTTATTAGCTTAAATAATCGTTTTTATAACATTTTACCGTTTTTATTTGTAAATATTCGAATCAAAATCAAGCCCAAATTGGTAAATTGAGAAAAAATATTTCTTCAAAAAAAACGCGGATCTTTTAGACGCCGTTTGGGCCATGCAGAAAATTTTTTTTTTCTCAATTTACCTATTCGGGCTTGATTTTGATGAAACTAATGTTAGAAATCTATTTTTATATTAAATTAGAAACTTTTGTGCCCTTTTCCAAATTTATAATATACTTTAAAGTTTAATAACTCTGTAAATTAATAAAAAGTTAAATTTCCACGCTAGACAACAATTTAATGATTCCAAATTAATGTCCTTTTTGCTCTAAACTCAATATTAACAAAGATATTGAGGTTTAAAGTTTTTGATTTGACCTGTCACCTAACACGTGCATGTAGATTTAGTAAACACGTGTTTTTCAAACGTTTCAAAACATTAAAGACTTTTAACTTTAAACTTCTTTTTTTAATAGATAGAGTGATTAGCACTGTCTCTAGAAACTGCAACAACTTACCCATATATATTAGGTTGTCAGGTCTTGTTTAACGTAATTTCGATTCCTTGCGGTAATTTCGATAATTTCGATTCCTTTCGATATTTAACATTTTTTTTATTATTTCAGATAACTAAATGGGATTCACAAAGCAGCTGTCAGCTTGATTTTGATACAGTTCTCACTCTGGCCTGCATCATGTCAAATCTTCCTTTCAATATTGTGGAAACTCCAGGAATGAAGTTGCTCTTGAACTATTTGGCACCAAAAGCAATCATAAAAACACCAAAAACACTTGCTACAACAAAGCTTGACATGATTCATCGTAATGTTGAAAAGGCAATAACCAATCAACTTGAGGAAGAAGTACCAGAATGTGAAAGTGTAGCTTTTACATCAGATTGTTGGACTGAAAAAATGGTGATCCTTTTGAATCTCTCACACTCCATTACATCAACAGTGATTTTGAGTTGAAAAAGTACAGTTTGGACTGCCAGGCTTATTTAAATAGGAAAACAGGTTCTTTACTTGCCAAAGGATTAGACACTATGATTTCAAAATATGAAGTCTTGGCAAGGCCTGACCTAGAAAGAACATGTGTGACTGATGGTGCAGCTAACATGAAGGCAGCTGTCAGTTTAGCAACTTTATTGGACAAGCAATTGGTGTGTGTTGATCACATGTTGAACAATTGTTTGAAAGACACATAAGGAAATGGTGAGGTTAAGGTAATTGTTGATAAGTGCAAGAGACTTGCTCAAAGAACACATCAAAGCACTAAGGACTGGTATGAAATCAAACAAGAATGTGAATCTCTAGGGTGTAATCCAATCAAGCTAATCCAACCAGAGCAAACAAGATGGAATTCAAATGCAATGCTGTTCAAGTCAGTATTAAGAAATGAGCAAGGTTTGAAACCTGTCAGAGATAACAGCCTGAATGCAAACTTGACAATACTTATACCAAGTGATGAAGATTTTCAAGTAATTGCAGAACTTCATCCTTTCTTGGCAAAATGTCAAGAACACTCAGAGATTTGGTTCTCAGATAAAACACCTACAGTTCACAAAATCCAGCAACACCTCTTTTCATTGATTACTATGTGCCATAGGAAAGTTACACAAAATACTTCAGGTAAAAAATATTTTTTTGTGATTCTTTCGATTCTTACTAATAATTTCGATGATTATCAACAAATTATGCAATTTTGATTATTTATTCATTTTTCTCTTTTCCAGGTTCAAGAATTGCTAAAGATGCAATGATCAGGTTTATAGAATACTTGGAAACTAGGATTCCAGACAAAGGCACTGAAGTTAATGACTTTAATCTTGCAAGTGTGTTTGATCCATTTTATAGAGATTATTCTATCACATTAATCAAGGGCAACAAAGATCATTTAGATGGAATAATAGACCAACTGGTAGATAATCATCCAACTACCAGAGAATACAACAAGGCTTATGAGGCTTCATTACCTTCTGCGATGTCAAACTTAGATGAAGATATGGATGATTTTGAGAGAATGGCCATGGAAAATGATGGAAATGATGCACCAACTTTGGCAGGACCATCAGAGCCTCCTCTGAAGGTAGATATTCATTTTTATTAATAATAATTTTTATTCTTATAAATATTTCCGATACTTATAAATATCGATTCCTATACACATTTTCGATTCTTATACACATTTTAGATTCTTTGCGGTAAATTCAAATTCAAATTTTTTTTTTAGATGGAATTTAAGAGGTACTTGTCTATGCAAAAGCCAGCTAAGGATGTGAAGGTTTTGGAATGGTGGAAGGTCAATCAAAAGGAACTGCCATTACTAGCTACTATGGCAAAGTACTTGTGTCCACCAACATGATTTCATGCTCTTCAGAAAGGCTATTTTCATTAGGAGGAAATATTATTAGTGACAAAAGACACAATATGAAGCCAGAGACCCTTCAAAAAATAATGTTCATAAAAGATACTTTCCACTAGTCAAATCAAAAATAAGGTCCTGGGACAAGAAATGCCCTGGTGAACCAGGCTATCAGTCACAACCTCTACCATCCACCTCTTAAGATCAACCTCTACCATCCACCTCTCAAAATCAACCTCTATTATCAACTTCACAGACTCAACCTCTACCATCACCTTCTCAGACTCAACCTCAACCATCTCCATTTACACTAACTTAATCAACCAAACAGAAAAAAATGAAAAGTTTTTTGAAACCAAATGAATCACAGTCTCAAAGTCTACTACAAAGAGCTAAAAAAGGAAACTTGTACTTGAATCACCAATGAAAAAATCATCAATGAAAAAAAACCCTATATAAGATGCATCTAAAGATTTATTTAATACTGAAGCTAGTGATAGTATTACTAGCGTAGCTTATAGCAGTGCTAGTAGTAGTCGCAATGGCAGCAAGGAGAGTGTCACTGATCTCACTGATAGTGATTTAGAATAATTGTATTTTTCAACTGTATTTTTGAAAATAAAAATTAAAAAAATTCAAGTTTTTCAATTCTTAGTAACAATTTCGATTCTTTGTAGCATTTTCGATTTTTTGCGATATTTCCCGCTTAGAACCGAAATTGGAACCAAAATTTACGGTAATTTCGATTATTGCCTAAAATTAGGAATCGAAAAGAACCAAAGTTATCGGTTCTTATCAGAATCGGAATCGAACTTTACCGTAATAACGATTCTTTTTTAAAATAAGGAATCGAAATTTACCGTAATAACGATATTCCCACGCACCTAATATATGAATGTTAATTAAGAACTGATATCTATAAAAATAACAATATAAGATTTATTGTAGATAATAATACTATTATTATATTAACTTCCTAAAATATTGCTTCTTCAACCCTCAGTTCTTTTCCTTTTTTGCACCCATACGCACAACACTCTGAACCTCAAAGATCTTTTTTTAATCCGCACATTATTGTATATTCAACTTAGCTGAAATCTGATATTGTATTTAAAGCGATTAGTCGAAAAACTAAGCCAAAGGCTTACTTAAAGGTTTTTTTAAAATGAAAATAATAAATAAATTTTTTAAAAGGCTTACTTATTTTTTAAAAGGCTTACTTATTCAAATATCTGGGGCTTTCCAATATGTTGATTTTGGCGTCAAAAAATTCAAAATTTTGTTCAGAGTTGCGCTATCCAGTTATTATAGAGATCAGTGCCCCTTACGAAAAACTCAAAACGAGATAATTATATATATACATGTATCTTTTTTGTCTTGCTTATTACTTTGACGTCTTTCACTCTTGAGGCCTTTGATGTAATTTTGCATTTTCAATTTGTGATTTTGTATTTTCTACTGTAGTTATAGGTTGTTGAGTCTTATCCCCAGTTTATATTTTATAATTAATACTGTTTTAGTAAAAATATTCGTTTTACCCATAAGTTTCTATTTAATAATTGATACCTTTTTGGTGTACATATTCGTTCTACTATATTACAAATAATACCTTTTTAGTATCCCTATTTGATTTACACCCCGTTTTTAACTTATATTGCTTTAGTGAAGAATTAATTTTAGTGAAGATTTAATTTTAGCCTCAATTAGTATTTCAAAGTTTTAGGTTACGCGTTATGAAATTTAATACCCCTTATGTTGATATTAGTTGTCGTTTTAGAGATTATATTCTTATGTGGCTTTAGGTGGGTTTTAGGGGGTTATATTCTTATGTCGCTTTAGGTTGATTTTAGATTTTAAACAAAAACTGAGTAGTAGGGTGTTAAAATTACTTTATAAGATTTGTTTTACAACATATGTTTTAAAGATAAACGAGATTTTGAGGTTTGTTGCTACTTTTGTAAGCACTATTTGGTGAGTGCAGTACAGTTATTGCAACACAATTGGGTTCACTGTTGCTGGGGTCGGGAAGTGTGATGCTTATTGGGTAGTCTATTAAGTTCCTTATATAATTTACAGAGAGAATTATGTATACCTAAAGTTTTATATACATAGTGCATAACACATGTCCTATATGTATAAGGTATAAAATATGTCTGATATGTGTAAGGCTTAAGTGATTAAATGATTAAAATAGTCAATTACAAGTAAATTAGAAATAAAAATCATTGTAATATAAAAGTAAATAAATCGCGGGGAAGATGCCGCGCGAGTGGAGTTGGGGGTTGAGGTCATCATAATGGTCGAAAGTTGTGGTATGTGACAGATCTTCATCTCGTCAGGGCCTTGTCGTAATGCCTAAGCTTGTTTCGAAGAAGTTAAATACTAAAACAACTCCATGGCTTACAGCTTATTTCCATCCCTCCTTTCCCCACATATGACATATGATCCCTCCTTTCCCCCACATTATTATATTTTGACTTGCTTTACAAGTACAAATTTCAAAAAAGTTGCTACAAACCTCAGAAAAAAATCTTTATTTCATCATTTTATTATATAAGTAAGTATAAAACCTGTGATTTAAGAATTTCTACCAATAATTATTTTTTGTTCAAGCTTCTCTTAAAATATTTACAAAACGTTATCTGAAACAAAAATGTAATAAAAAAAAACTATTATATTTTCAAGGTTATGTTAGCTGAATTACTTTTAGGTTTAGTTACACAAAATAGCAATGACATAGTAATAATTATAAAAAACTGTTTTAGTGAAAAATACCAATAAAAAAATAAAATAAAAAAACTGTTTAATGGTGTGACCAAAGAACAAAGTTATTCTTACCTTAAAGGCGATGAATTTAATTTTATTACCTAAACTGTTGGCTAATGGTTAATAAAGTAAATTTCAATTCATGAAAATTTACTAAATTAAAACCATATTTCAACAGTAGTCAAATTAAACATAAAAAATGAAGTAGAGCAGAACCTTGTGGTCAAACTAAAAAAATAGAAGAAAAAAAATTAATTAAATAAAGAAATACTTTTCAATTTGCACAAAACAAATAATTTTTTAAATGAAAATATAAAAAAATCAATACTAGTTTTTGTAGAACATAAGTATTAGCAAACATAGAACTTAAAAACCTATATACATAACAGAAAATTGCTATGCGTAAGTTTGGAAAAAAATTAAATACCAATATAACATCACAATATCTTTAAATCAGGCTAAAATAATATTGATATGCTAGACTAATAACTATACTATTTAAAGTATGCATAACACTTTTATTCTATGTTATTATATTTATTATAGTAAAACAAAAGTTCTACAAGTTAAATATCAAGAGCTTTAGAAATTTCCAATTACAGTAAAATATAATAATAATTTATATCATTCAATAACAGTTTCAAACATTTTGTATTGCATGATTTACTTAGGGGGATGTGATGATTTAGACATTATACTTGCAAATCATTTTTACATAATTTTATAACTTATTGATATATAGTAGCATAATTCCTATTACTATCACTACATGCCACTATCACACCGTCTTACTTTAAACGATTTACTAAAGGAGGTAATAATTTTGAAACTTAAAGATGTATTTTTTTAAAGTATTTTCAATTAAATATATAACTAAAAGTTTATAGTTGTTCACTATTTATTACATCATTCAATACTTTACCACACCAGCTTTTAATAAATGATTAACTAGGAGGAAGAAGATAATTCAGAGACAAGTTTAGCAATTTACTCGGGGGGATGGTATAATTCAGACAGATATTTGTAAATTAATTTTACATAATTATATAACTAATTTATTCAGTTTAAACAGAAATTATACAACTATCAACTAATTATTAATTATTTTATAGTTCTAGAATTTCAATCATTATACTGTAATAAAGATCAGACTGTCTTACATTGAGCGATTTATAAAGGAGAGGTATTAATTCAGAGAGATAAAATTTATATCTGTCTGAATTTTACTTTTACATATACTGTTATATAATAAAAGTATTTGTAAAATAATTTCATGCAATTAAATAACTAATTAATATATAGTTGTTTATTTTCTATCACTACGACACTTTCTTATATCGTCTTTCTTATATTTCTTTTATGTAAACTTTATTTCTAAAATTAAAATTAAAAGTTTTTTTTGATATTCATCTTTAAGTTCTTCAACTGCCTCAGTAGCAGTTAGTACATGCTCAATAAAGTTTTCTATTGCAGAAAATACAGTGCAACCAATTCCCTCTTTGTTCCAGAAACACGCAAATTTCGAAGTCTTAAATACTGCTTCAACTCATAAACTTTCATTTTATTAATTAAATCTAAATCCATTTTGAATTTATCTTAGGATAAATAATTCAAAAAAAAGGAAAACATAATGTTTGCTTAAAAATCCGGTAAAGCTACAGTTACGCGGCCTAAAATAATTATATCTTTACCAGGGGGTTTTGCTACATCGACTATCTTATAGCCTGACTCGCAACGGAGTGCTGCTACATCGACTATCTTATAGCAGCACTTCCTTGTAGCACAAGGAAGTGCTACTACATCGACTGAGGGTTTGGCATGGGGAAGCAATTTTTTTTCTTTTATTATATCGATTTGGCGGGATAGCTCAGATGGTTAGAGCGTTAAAGAAAAATGAAAACCCGGACTGTTGAACGATACCAGTTCAAATCCCACCACCGCCAACTCAGCGCTTAAGTAGTACTTCGGTACGCTAAAATGTTGGTCAATAACGGACGCCACTTTGGATTAGTCTTAATGACTATTTGTGGCTGTTCCTATGCTAAGCCAATAATATCTTCGGATATAAGAACATTGTATAGAAAAATATAGCATGAAAACTCAAATAAATAAAAAAAAAAAAAAAAAAAAGATGTAGCAAAACCCCCTGGCAAAAATATAATTATTTTAGGCCGCGTAACTGTAGGATTGCCAAAACTCAATATTTCTCAATATTTCTACGCGTTTTTTCCAATCGGATAGGTGTATTGGATTTAGTTTTTCCCCAGTGCTGATCGGCAACCTTAATAATTATTTCGAGCGCTGCAATATGAGATTAATGAACTAGGAAGTAAAAAACTTACCTAGAAGAAATTTAGTTTGATGAGAGGATAAGAATATTAACTCTTCAAAGTTTAGGAAATATAAGAATATTAACTCTTCTAAATAAGTTTTTACCTATGTTTTTATTAATAAAAATTTAGGTTTTTTTATTATTATTCATTGTGTTTAGTTTTCATTATTATCTTGTTATTGTTAAAACTACTGAAATTTATATTTATTTCAGAATAATAAAAATGAATAAACAAGAGATAAATCAATACTTGAGGGAATGATGCCTAAGTAATCGAGCCTTAAACAATGTACTTGTAAATGATGATTTTTTATATGATTTTTTGCATGAGTATGATTTATTATGGGCAAATGGTTTTCATTATTATTGATATAAGTTCAATTACTTCTTGACAAAAAGTGTTGCAAATGTGCCAATAAACGTCAGAAAGTGTAAGCTTAACCATTTTCTAAAAGATTGAGTCCCTTGAACAATTTTATGAACTTAAACCTGATTAAAAGACAACGAGGAGTACAGTAAATTGGTAATTTATATTTGCAATTTCTGTTTTTAAAGTTTGTCTGTTAAAAAGAATGCTATTTAAGTTCATCGTTTTCTTGTTGAGCCTATTTAAATCGTTCTCACATTTTACCAGAACATGGTGTAAAAGGTGAATTCCTACTTATAAATTGAGAATTATCTTAGTGACCTGATAGCCATTTACATTCTGTAGAGCTTTTTTTTGTTAAACAATTTTGTCTTTTATTTGGTTGAGCAATTTTTATATAATATAATTTTATAAACAAAATATATAAATATTATTTTGTTGCTTTTATAGAACAACCAAAAAAACAACCAAAAAAATCTAATCCTGTCTTACTCCAACATAAACTTTTCACTAGACTCTTATTTATGTTTTTAGCATTGTCACCTCAGAAAAGCAGGTGGAAAAAATGTTTAAAAAAATACAAAAAATGTTATGGTCAGGTATGTATTTTTGTTTAACTCTGGATATTCAAACTGCTTAAATTGTAAATAAATTTTGTAGAAAAATATAGCCCAAGGAAAATAATTTAGAAAAACAAACAATTTTAATATTAATATTTGGGGAGAACCTTAATGAATGGAATGCTTATTGAATGGGACAAAATCAAATTTACATACAAGCATCTAAGTTAGTTGGATATCTAAACTCCTGCGATAAGAAACGTTAAACAAAACAGTTCAACAGACCAAATCATTATTCCTATTAATAATATCATATTTACTATCATATTTAAACTATAATAGTATTATGGTTTAAATATGATGGGCCAAACATAACATTAAAAATATTGCATTAATGGGAACCAATAACACGTTTTTCCTGGCGGAACCAATTTTTTTTTGTTTTGGTGCGAGAAGTACGTCAAAGTGTGAAAGTTAATGGTTATCAAATAATTTTCAATGTATAAATTAAACAACTTATTTAACTTTTACAAATTATTTTACAAAAACCGCTCCATTCATTTAGGTTCTCCCCTACAGGTTTCAGCTTTAATTCGATGTCGAAATTTTGAATATAAAACATTTATAAAAAAATAAAGAACCTTTCGAAATTATACTTTTTGAATTGTTACTCTAATGTGTATTTACAATTATTTAAAAAAGTTCGCTGAATCGTTTGATGTAGTATAACAAAGTAGTTATTTTTTCATTTATTATTTGTTATTACGTTTTTATAGAATTATGGATCATCATGTTATGGTGATATAAAGAAAGGCCGTTGTTTAATAATTCTAGTTCATCCTGACAAAAAGTAAAGCAATACTCTCGAGTTCCTAATAAACGTCCCGCCCCGTTTGGATATTTTTCCCACCCACCCTAAGCTTATTAAGACCCCCCCCCCCCCCCCGTTTATTAATTTTTACTTGTTATCAACAAAAAAATTATATATCTTAAAAGTAAAAAAAAAAAAGCAAGGACAAAACACTTGTGAAACAGAGCCGCTAGATGAATGATATGAATTATTTGATTGTGATAAGAAATTGTGATAAGAAAAGATACTGTTTTCATTGATGAATTAGGAAAACTTTTATGTAATGCAGAAACATCTTACAAGATTGAAACGGAGCTATATAACATCTCGCCGTGCCATAAAAAGCCGTATTGAAAACAACTTTGAAGCCTTTGACAACGAACGGTTAGAAAATGAAGTGGAACACCGCAATGAAAAATGATTCAATCAGGAACGCTTTTGAGGATCTATTTAAATAAAAAGATCATTTTTATTTATTTTATTTAAAGTTAATAAATATTGATAATTAAACCTTTTTTAAAGTCGTTCATTTTCTTTTGGTAAACTATTTTTGTACGTTACGGGTATTACATTCTCTCTCTGTTTACGAGACTAAAAGAGGTTCCTTTTTTTTAAGCAAAAAAACCTGCACATTTATTTTGCAGATAAAATCCTCCTCTTACTATAAATTCAACCCCCCCTCCCTCTCCGTTTATCAAATTTCAAAAAAAAATTCCCCCCCCTAGTTTATTAACCCCCCCCCCCTTTATTAGATTTTGACTAAAATTCCCACCCATCCGCTTATTCCCACCCCCCGTTGTATTCGGCACTCGAGAGTAATTGATACGTTTATAATAGCTCAATTTTTTCTATCCCTTCTTCCTTACATATGTTTCGTATTCTTAGATATATATTAGTCTTGAACCTTAAAAGTTAGCGATAAAAATCAAACAAACTATCAGTTGTAAATAAAATATATATTTAACTGTCGTCCCATTTACAGTATCCCATATTTTATTTTAGAAGTCATCCTGCTAATGCATGAGTCTTCGACGGAAGCACAAATAAAAGATCAAGTAGGAACCATTTTAAAGTTCTCTCCATTTGTTAATGGTAGCAAAAAATTTATTAAAAAACCCGTAATACGGGTTTTGGTCGGTCTGTAACATAATTAATTTATAGTGGCTGTTTTCCACAGCTTAATGTTGGAAACCTTAACTAATACCCTTTTAGAAAATCGCCTTCAGCTTGAAAAAATTAATCCATCTGTAAAATTAACATAAAAAGTATGAGGAGGTAAAATAATTTTTCAACTACTACATTTACAATTACTACTTAACATTATTTGAGTAATTTACAAATGGCATAGGTCATAACACACGGTCGTTCAGACTTACTAAATAAGTGGAAAGTTATTATACGCAAGCGCAGTAAAGTTTGCATATTTTAAAAGTTTTCAAAATGGCTACGGATAACGAATATAAAAAAAATTCTCATTGACAACGAGCTATTTTTCTAATTTTTAGCAATTAAATATGCATTTAGCCCTTTATTAAAAGGAAATTATAATAAAAGTAACTTCTAGTACACGATAAAATGTTTCAAATTAAATATAAAACCTCTAAAAACGAATAAAATGTAATTACAGCAATAGCTTTTTTAGTGTGTTTTGTTTATCGTTTTCAAATTGTTTTTAAAAAAATTTTGAGCGTAGAAATTTTTAAATTTTAACTTTTTCAGATAGATGAACTGTTGATCTTTCTTAGAATGTTTACTGATATAAGTATTCAATTTTTTTTTCAAGATTAAAAGATATTTTTTTAACATTAACTTTTAGTAAGCTGTTGCTAGGCTACCCTAAAATCACAATACATAATTACATTGATGTGAGTATATATATATATATATATATATATATATATATATATATATATATATATATATATATATATATATATATATATATATATATATATATATATATATATATATATATATATGTATATATATATATATATATAACCTTTTATATATATATATACATATAAAACCTCTAAAAACGAATAAAATGTAATTACAGCAATAGCTTTTTTAGTGTGTTTTGTTTATCGTATATATATATATATATATATATATATATATATATATATATTATATATATATATATATATATATATATATATATATATATATATATATATATGTATACATGTATATATATATATATACATATATATATATATATATATATATATATATATATATATATATATATATATATATATATATATATATATATATATATATTTATACATATATATATTTATGAATTTCAATACGTATGTATGTTAGACCCATGGAAGTCGGCCTAACATACAATTTTTAATATATTTACTTTTTGTTTTTGTTAAAATCATTTCATATTTTAATACATTCGAATTTTAAAAGTTTTTTCCATTTTTAACTATTTATTGCTAAAATAATTAATAAAATACCTTATAATATTTTTTTAGTATTTAAATGAGCAAAGTTTGATCAAATCGAGGGGGCTGTTAATTTTATATGGTCATAATTTTTAGGCACAATAATACAAATAAATTAAATTGAAAACTGAAGGTTTATTTAGTATTAGATAGAGAAACTAAGCATTTTATCAAGTAATTGTCATCATGTTTTGGCAGAGGCAGTTAGCTTGTAGGGGAAATTTTGTTAACAATTCATGAAATTTTTTGCAAAACATTTAGAATTGACCAAAGCATGACCATAATTAAATTTAGTTAAAAAAAATTTTTTTAATGTATCTTGAAATTTCCAAGACAACTTCATATTATTAGAGTAATAACATTCTAATAATGTTATTACTCAAGATTGTGAAAATTTATAATAATATGACCTTGAGCTAATTTTCATTATAAACTATTAATAAAAGCGGGTTGATTTGATTCAAATAAATAGAGATTTTTTGAGTCAAGTCTTGAATCACTTATTTAATTTAATTCAAAATATTTAGGCTTAGCAGGGGCCTAATATATATATATATATATATATATATATATATATATATATATATATATATATATATATATATATATATATATATATATATATCCACGACATGATATTAAATTAGTTTTTTGAGGTAGGTAAGATTTTTTAGGCCTTAAATTAGAGCACACATTGTTTTTGTCACGATTTTTTTATAAAACATTAAATTCAAAATCAACTAAATCGAAAACTAAAATGCTTTTATTTTTATTTTTTTAATACAAGTAAAATCTATATGCATTATGAAAATTCAAAAAAAGATCTAAACATATTGATTTAGATACCAAAAAAATTAATAATAATTAAACATTTTATCTAAATTTAAAAAAACAATCGGACTAAAGTTAAGTATATATTTCAAATAATATATTAAAACAATAATTTACCAAAGAAAAACCATAAAAAAAGTATTTCAATATTTTGCAGATCCACCTTTCTTAAATAAGGATTGAAGAAGGCAATTATCTAAAATTTCAATGGCCCAAAAGTCTACGCTGCCATTACCTTGCTTGGTTGGTTTTCATGTACAATTCAAATCAAATTACTCTTGAGGTGATCGCCATAGCAGAACACGAAGCAATAACATATTTTTGCATATCTACCTCAACATTCATTTTGTCTGAGAATATAACATTTCACCACTTGCTGTCTTGTTTCATCAAGCAAATTAATTTTATTAATTAAAAACGTTTATCTCATTGTGTTGCCCACCAGATTATCCAGATCCATAATGTCATCTGTTTCAGTATAAGGTTTTTAAATATGTGAATATTCAATATTTAACTTATTGGCTATTTGACGAGGAGATAATACTTGGTTTTAAATAAAAATAGATTTGTAACATGTTTTTTCAGAGAATCTCAACCATGATTTTGGAGTTTCATGCTGTATTACTTCACTCGTTATGAGGCTTTTTCAATATCTAATTTCTTTGTGTTTTCATCAGTACTATTTCAAAATAAGAAATTTAGAATTAATAAATGCTAATGAAAATCAAATTAAATTATTAAAAAAAAAATTACATTAGTTTTAAAAATAAAGCAGTAAGCATTAATTTTTAACGAACTAAAAAAATTTTAAAAAATATAGTCGATGTTATAAAGTTACATATAATTAGGGATACAAATGAAATTTTATGGTAACAACTTGTCCATTAAATAAAAAACACGATACTTATTAATTAGAAATAATAAAATATTTAAAAAGCTAACTAGTTTTTAAAGTAATTTTAAGCAAACAGGATATATAAGTAAGAATGCTCTAATTAATGGCCAATGGTGTATGTAAAATATATATATATATATATATATATATATATATATATATATATATATATATATATATATATATATATATATATATATATATACACTGTATTGTATTACATAGTATACTATGCTTGTACATATATTATTATTTTTAATATTTTATTATTTTTCAGAGTTTGATTTGTATGCATTAATTGTGTTTGCATACAATTGTTGTAATCGTGTTGTAATATAATATGCACACAAATTTATTGGATACAAATTGTATATAATATATAGTTAAATGATTATGATATATTATAAAAACTATATTTTATAGTTTATATTACCTATATTATAAAACAAATATAAATTAAATGCTATATAAACTATGTAATATAATACATTTATATTTAACTTATATATAAATATTTTATCTTACATACTTTATAAGTAACTTGTGAATTTTTTAGCCTTTTTTTTTTTGCATTTATAGTATAGTCATTCGCATTTAATTATATATTATAATTTATATTATAATCATTCACATATAATTATATATATATATATATATATATATATATATATATATATATATATATATATATATATATATATATATATATATATATATGTGTGTGTATATATATATATATATATATATATATATTAGCTATATACCTTAATATAAATGTATCATACATCTACAAAAGTAGTGTTGGGTGAACTCTATTTTTGTTCAGAAAAAAATTGAATACTCAGATCTGAAAACAATTTCAAATCAAGACAAGACTATTCGAAATAAAAAAGTAAAAATTATTAAATTCTATCGCTCAGATTTTTAGAAAAACAGTTTTGAAAATGTAAACAAATCACGCTTTTAACAGTCAGATAAATGTAGCAGAGAATCACAGTTTTTTATATATTTAAACATCTTTATATTGTTTTTATCATTTTTGAATCAACAATTCAATTATCTTTATTATTATTTCATTCTATCAAAAATATACAAATAATAACTACTAAGTAAAACTTTAAAAATATTGTTGCTACTCAGAAAAAATTTTGGTATCTAAAGGCCGTCACCATCTTTAAAATTATAATATTTTGCGCTTGCGTATAATAACTTTCCACATTTAAACTACCGTGAACAGTGTAAGGCAGAACCCTTTTCATCGACCTTCCTAAGTTTAACACAATACAGGGGCGGATACAGGTTGTAAAGATAGGGAGGGGCACAAATGGGGTGGGGTTTAAGGGGAGGGGGTATCCCCCTCCCCTTCTGGAGTCTATAATCAGCCGCCAATGATTTTTAATGAAATGACAACCCAAAATGGACTGTTTCCAGTACCCTTTTCTAACTAGTTTTGTTAATATAACATTTGCAAAATCATTGTTTTTTTTCCAAGAATGAATAGCAAAAACACTTTCAATTCTCAACATTTATATATTGAATACACTTTTACATGTATTGTTGCAATTTCCAATTACAAAGCAAGAGTATGTTTTTTGATATTACAGAAATAGGCTGTTAGTTTTATAGAGTGAATGTCTGTCTTTTATAGAGTGAATATCTGACCTGAGAATGGATCGACATAATTATAAATAAGAAATTAATCAAATTTTAGGGAGGGCACGAGCCGGCTGTGCCCCCCTCTAAATCCGCGCCTGCAATACGTTTTTAGTTACTGACACAAAATAATTACACTTCGTCATGATTTAAATTGACGAAAGTATCAACTAAATCCTTGTAATAATTTTTATAACACGAACCATTAAGGTTAAAATGAAGTTAAAAAGAATAAATTATATTATACAGGAGTTATCAATTTTTTGGAACCCCCTTGATTAATTTTTCTTTAGAAAAGAAAATTGTTAACTTAAAAATGTTAAATGCACACATTTAAATAAATATATTAAAAATAACAAAGTTTATTATAAATAACTAAGCAACTGAGTACAAATACGTTTCAAACAAAAAAAATTTAATTTACGATCAAACATGGGTATAATAAATTTGAAAAAATATGTAAACTTAATGCATTAATGCACCATATGACAAACCTAAAATAAAAATTATAACAGATAAGTATAAAAATTTGTAAACCAAGCTGACCCGACCCGGGTCTTGTTAAGTCTGTTGAACACAGACCGTTTCTATATTATTTGTTTGGCCTCTTTATTTTATTAATTTTTAGTAAACGGTAATTTGCCACCATTTACTTTATTTAAAAAAAAAAAAAAAAAAAAAAAAAAAAAAAATGTCTTGAATGAATTTTTGTAAATAAATAAAAGCAGTGAGTTCTAGTAATGAAACTACCTATTAATCATTTTTAACAGCTGACACCAACGTAAAGATAAGCCAAAGGTAACATTACGCGAAAAATTATTAAAGATAATACAGTGTGTTTTCAGAATAGTTATATTAAAGGCTAGGCAACACTTAGACCTAAAGCAGTAACATCGCTTGACTGGTAAGGTTGATAAATCTTGCTCTACACGCTTGCCAAGTCACTTTGAAATCATGGAAACAACATTATATAAACATATATACTAATTATAAAACACAATATATTTTTTTAATGTTACTTAGCATATAACACCCCATTTAACAATTATGCATCCCATTTAACAATCTTGCACAAATTAGATATAATACATTTCATACTATTATAAAAACACATTTATATAAACACATTTATAAAACAACTATATAACCAGTGGCGGCCGGTGACAATAAACTTTGGTGGGGCCAGGAAAAATTAACTGAAAAATATATCAATGACTCCCTGTCTACGTAACTGATGCTTTGGTCCTTAAATAAAGCATAATACTCCTTAAATAAAGCATAATTATTTAATGGCATTGAATCTTTTAAACCTACGTAAAAACCAGCAAAAACTTACTGAAAACTTATAGTGCTGCATTATGATTTGAACAGAAATTAGTATTATTTCTGTTTAACTTTTTTTTAATTTTAATTTTATGGAAGAAACTTTTAGTGAGTTAAAAGCACATCATAAATATAAAAAATTACGGTGAACGCAAAAGTATATCTTCAAATAAAGAATGGTGTTAAAAACAAAGATTTAAACATATTCAGTATATTTTTAAAATTAGTGATATATTTACGTATGATACACTTCTTTTCTTCTCGGGCCAGTTCAATAAGGCCCTGCGGTGAGTTTTTTCCTTTGACCATAAACTGATAGACGTGCCGTAAGACGCGCTAAAAGATGTTGCCTTTTGAAGGCAACATCTTTTAGCGCGTGACGTCACATTTAGGCAAAACAAAACGCGATTCAAGCAAAATAAAGCTTTAAGAATAGAAAACTTTTTATTAAATGTAAAATTTTGTAGTAAACCTTATTACTATTATTATTATTTTTTTAAATATTATTAAATTTATCATTTGTATCAATTATTATTTTAATGCATTTTTAGATTTCTTAGATTAGAAAACGTAACAGTTAATACAATTTTATGTATTTTATTATCCATTACATTAATATACAAAATAACTTTTTATTGATTTGAAAATTAAATTTGCTTTGTTAATACACTTTGTATACGTTTATTATGTAGTAAATTGTTGATCGAGTCAGTTTTGTGGCGCAATCTTATCTTTAAATTCTAAGCAATACTAGTTTTATAATTTCTTCGCCACTTTCATAAATAAATTACAGACAATGCTTAACAATATTAGTTTTTTCACAACCACCTAAACTAATAATTAAAAATTATACATCAGGAAGTTTCCAACGTCCATTTATACAGTTTACCATAAAAACTAAAGTTTCTTTTGTTTTGGGTTAACTATTATTATTAATATCACCACAAAAATCAATATAACCAGAAAATTTATGGCCTGTCTATTCAATTTTTTTTCAAATGGCCATTTTATCTAACATAAATGAACACACAATATGTTGACCAATTTTCTGAGCCTCTTTTATTTTGCTATGAAAAGTAACTAAAGCTTCTTTAAGAAATCCAGGGAAACAGTCAACACTTTTATGCCATTTTGTATAATTCCAGGATGAAGAAGTACATTACTAAATGTTTTCCTAACATAACTATATGCTTTAGCAGAATAAAAATTTAATGTTAAAGCAAGGTTGTTAACACGACCAAAATTAGCAACGCCAAAAGTAGCAAGGACATGGCCAAAGCCACATGTTAAGGCTAAAGCCAAGACCAATGCCAAAAGTTACAAGGTCAAAGTTAGGAAATTTAAAGTCAAGGCCAAGAATAAAAATATTTTCAAGCCCAAAGACTTGAATTTTTGTCTAACATTAAGGTCAATTATTAATAAAACTGTAGATAACAATTCCTGTGACAATAAACCACATGTTTTAAAAATAAACCAGGGTTATGCCCAAAACTCTATGAACTCAATAAAAAACATACTTGTAGATATGTATGAAGCCGAAAACAAAAATACACAAAAATAAAGAATGAAATCTTTTAATTCTTCAATTTTATGTACTTTTTTTGAAGACCAAGTCCAAGACCAACAGTTTTAAGGCCAAGGCGTTAAGTCAAGGTCAAGGACTAACAACTCTGTGTTGTAGCAAAGCTTCATAATTCTGGTGGGTAATGCTTTTTAACTTTTCTTGTAAAATCCGACAAAATAACTGTTTTGTAGACTCAGACATAGCTCCCTAAAATTAAATAGATTAAATAAATACATTTTTAGTTACAACATCATATTTATACTTGAAAACCCAATCAAGTAAAATAGGGCATCGTTGATTGGGGTACCAAGAAATAGATGAAATTATCACAATAGCATTACAATCATAACAACAATTATCACTGTTACGACAAACACAATAACTAACTTATTGCTATTCTTATCGTAATTGTGATGAATTAAAATTTTCTTTAACTGTCTGATGATTAATGTAATAAGTTTTTAATCATGATGATTAATGTAATAAGTTTTTAATCATAAAAACTTACTAATTTAAAACCATATTTTAACAGTAGGTTGACTAAAACAAAATAATTCTAAAGGTATAACTTAATAAGAAATAAGAAACAAATATTTAAAATAATCAAATAGACAAATAAAATAAAATATGTTCAATAATTACTCTTAATAAAAATATATATTATACCATTAGTGTAATTGATACTGCTTCAGAAATCATAGTATGATTCATGATTTTAATTCATCATATGATTCATACTTTTTGATTTAAAATGACGAAGGTATGAATGTAAGTCTTTAATCCTTTTTATTAAACAACAGTTGGATTGCTGAAGCATTTTAATTGTCTTATGTTTAGCAGCAAGATTACTTATATTCAATTTTAAAAACTTTATAATATATTTTTTACCATTGGTGTTAGGATTGATTTGACACTTTTCAACAATGTTTTTAAAACCATAAAGATATTATTGTCACAAAAAGTAAACTCAAACATTTACATCAATATATGATATTGTAAAAGTAATTGTAAAGTATGTCATTGTAATGTATTTAAATTAGATTTACTGTATTGAATTATTGGTGATATTATTGTTAATATTAATGATATAGTTATCAACATTGTTCCTAAATATATATATATATATATTTTTTGAAACAATAATGATATAATTATCAAAATTATTGTTCCTAAATATATATACATAGATATATATATATATATATATATATATATATATATATATATATATATATATATATATATATATATATATATATATATATATATATTACAGCTTAGTTCCTATTAAAATATACATATATATATATATATATAAGTCATTACAGCTTAGTTCCTATTAAAATGCAACTGCTTCATTTGTTTTAAATGCTGAAATTTTTTACCGCTGATTAAAACATGAAAGAGCATGAAGTAGCATTCAAAACATGAATGCTTTCAAAACATGAAAGAAATTATTTTTTTCAGAAAATATTTTGTAGAATCGATTCTACAAAACTTTTTCTGAAAAAAAAATTTCTTTTATGCTTTGAAGTAGCAAATCTTGTTTATTTGACTGGCACCTTTTTTATCAATGATATTATAACATTTAAGCATGTATTCCTCTACATTACTAAACAAAACATTCTATTATAACTTAGTGGGAATGTTTTTGGTGCCTCTAACTTTACAATTGGTTTTAAATTCTAACATGTCTAAGTTGTATAATGAGCAGTGTTTATCGTATTTGCTTGCAGCTAAGTATGCATGATCATCTAACATTTTACATACAAGTTCGTAGATTGTACATTGCACAATATAACCTTCAAAATTCAAAAAAGTCAAACTAAATTGATATATAAAGAACATCAATTAAAAAACACCCTCTATTTTTGGAATAATTTGGAATATTTTGGAACAAGAACATTAAAGAAAAAGTGAGATGACTTGAACCTACTAAAACGGCTATTTTCATAGCTACATATTTTTTAAAAATATTATTGGTATATAATTAGCTCCTAGAGTAGTACAATAAATGCTTCATGTATATTTAATAGTTTTATGGTGTAGTAACTTTGTAATAAAATAACAATAAAAGATTGAATAATAAAAATAATATAATTGTCTTTTTAATTTTAAAATAATAATAACAACACTACTATTTTACATATCTAAAAAATATTTAGTTTTAAACAAATCTAATAACATCTTTTTTTTTTTTTGGCATAACTTAATACTATATTACTACCACTCTATAATAACCGTGTAGGTAAATACATTACAATTCCAGCTACTAAAAATATTTTTTATTTTGTTATTATTGAAAGTCATTAAATGATAGGTTACCCTTGCAAGCACTAAGTGATTGTTAGTGTTGGGAATAATCTTCAGATAAGCTTTTCCATAATGTAATAAAATTTTTAATACAGCAAAAACTTATTACTTAGGCAGCAAGATTAACACTTTTTAATAAATATTTTGTCAACTTTATATGCTCAAAAGTAAGTTTAGGTAACATACAAAGGCCACATTCTCTGTCTTCATGGTTCCACTGTATAAACTTACCATCCTTACATATATCTCTTTTTTCCATATGTTTTAAGTTAGATAAGTCATATTTAATTAAGACAGTAACGAGTTGTCTTATTTTAATGTGGTGGATTAGGCATTAACGAATCAATTAAAATGCCTATTCAATAACTTGCGATTTGCACAAACATCGCAAGTTACAAGCAACAACTTTTAAGAAAATTAGTTTTCAAATTTTGATTGCTTTCTAAAGCAAAAGAAACATTTGTCATGGAGTGGCACTAGTTGTAAAAGTCAAGTATATCATCTAGATTATTCAAGTATATCATCATACACTGCAGCTGACTTTGAAACTAGATAATTAACATGAAATATCTTATTTTAGTTGAAGATAACCTTAGATTTTGAGATATTATTTTTCTGCATTCAATAAAATAGATATTAAATTATAGCTTAAAATTAAGATTTGAAATAAAATTTTGTAACTTAATTTGATACACTGTGATTTTTAAATAGAATTCTGTAATCTTCTCTAATACACTGTACTTTTTTTATAATTAAATTAAATTTGATTTATGTATGATAGTGATGCAATATTTGGTAGCAAACTTTTGCATCATCTTTATTGCATCAAGTATATATTTTTTTATTTGCTATTTGCAATAAAGCATAAATTGCAATACAGCATAATAAAAATAAAAATTTATATACAAGCTATCTTTAAAGTATTTATTAAAATCCTAATTTTTTTTACTGATTAAGTTTTTTACTTGTTAATAAAAATAGAAAAACATTTTCGCACAACATTTATTGTTAGTATAGCACTTGTAAAAAAAGTAGAAGTTCTACCGTAGAGTATAATATGTGATATGCACAAAGTAAGGTTAAGTCTTCTACCTTCCAAAATAAAAAATTTTATCTTTAAAGGTAAAAATTTTTTCCTTGTAAGATAGAAAATTAAACAACAAATCATTATTTTTAATATAATTAAGGTAATAATTAAAATATAATTTTCTCTCTAAGGTGATAAATATGCTGTGTTAAGGGTATAGCACATATCTTAAAAGATACCAACATTATCTAATTTAGCTTTGAAACCATTCAAAATGATAAAATTGTACCTGATTTTTTCTTGTTTCCATCAAAAATACCAACATAGTGTAAAGAGTGATATATAAATTATCAACTAATCCAGCTAAGTAAACTATATATAGAATATAGAGTTTATTAAGCTCTATTAGCTAACATTTTAAATAAATATACTCTGAATATAATACAAAGCATTTATACCCATATACATCCATCAAGTTATACAATCGATGAAATGTTTACACCTCTAACATATTTTCATATAGTATATAATTTTAATGCTGACATGATATAAGCTATATGGTTGAATAAGCATATTAATACCACTACAAACTCTGTCACATAACTACATTTATCAACAGTTGATGTCTTTATTTTATTCTGTATTCATCATTTTTATTCGAAATACGAAATATATATGCAATACAAAATTTTAACTTGAAACTGAATAACCAAAAAAATCATAATTTGTTCATCCATTTCAATATTTATCCCAGAATATATGTAACTTATCTATAGCGAAATACAATGTTTACAATTTGATGCACTTTAAAGTAGGCTGAGCACTAGTATAGAGAGGAACTTAAGTGTTTTAAGTGTTTTATTCTCATTATTCTTTCTATAAAAAAAAATCTTAGCCTATGTATGAGAAAATGAATTTAACTTACTAAAAAAGCGATCAGTTCCTCTTAACTGCTCTAAAAAATAAAGCAAATACTTGCTTAAAATGTTTTAAAAAGACCAATTGACACAACTAAAACAGTTTTCTTAAAAAAGAAACATTGTACTAATAAAACTATTTTACCAGTCAATTTAGTTCTAACTTCTTCTAAAAAATGAAAAATAAATACATATTTAGATACCTTAAAATGAAGCATAACACAATATTCTTTTGACAATTTGCAATTTAAAAAAAGATTAAATAAATTAGTTACTTAAAAAAATTTTAAAAAGATTATATATTACCTATAATTTTAAGCTACTAAATATTATCTACTTAATGTCTAATTAAACATTTTGAACTCGTGAATGAAACTACCTATTAATCATTATTTAAACAACAGTTACCACCATAAAGATAAGCCAAAGATAACAACATTACGAAAAAAATTATCAAAAATAACGTTGTGTATTTTCAATATATTATATAAAAAGCTAGACAACACTTACACCTAAAGCAGTTGTTGACAGGTAAGAATGAAAAATATATCTCTACACGTTTGCCAAGTCACACCACTTTGAAATCATGGAAACAACATTATATAAACATATATACTAACTATAAAACACAATATATTTTTTAATGTTATATAACATATAAAAACACTTCATTTAACAATCACATACACATTAGATAAAATACATTTCATACTATTATAAAAACACATTTATATAAACAACTATATAACATATATCACCAAATACACGTATTTATCAAAAACTTTTTTAACTTCGAGCGTAATATAAACATATATGCAAACTTTTAACAACTATAAAACAATATTTATTAGCTTCAATTATTTTTAATGTAACAAAGAATGCAGATACAATGCAAAACATTGTTAATAAAAATGAAGTTATATCAGTCAGTATATATTAATCTAAAGCAATGAAAAAGAAGAAAACATTTAAGAACAAAATTAAAAATTTCTAATAAATACATATTTAGATACCTTAAAATGAAGCATAGAACAACACTCTTTTGACAAATTGTAGAAAAAATTTTTTAATTTTTCTATTCCTTATTATTTATAGAGAAAATATATATATATATATATATATATATATAGATATAGAGAAACATAAAATAAACTGAAATAAATCGAAAATCTTAATTTATGTATGAGAAAATAACTTGAACTTACTAATAAAAGCGATCAGCTCCTCTTAACTGCTCTAAAAAATAAAACAAATACTGCTTAAAATGTTTTAAAAAGACTAACGACCAAACTGAAACAGTTTTCTTAAAAAGAAACATTATACTAAAAAAACTATTTTACCAGTCAATTTAGTTCTAACTTATTCTAAAAAATGAAAAATAAATACATATTTAGATACCGTAAATAAAGCATAACACAACACCCTTTTGACAAATTCCAGAAGAAATTTTTTTGTTTTTCTATTCTCAACTATTTTTGCTAAGAGAAAATGCATATAGATATACATACATATATATATATATATATATATATATATATATATATATATATATATATATATATATATATATATATATATATATATATATATATATATATATATATATATATATATATATATATATATATATACATATATATATATATATATATATATATATATATATATATATATATATATATATATATATATATATATATATATATATATATATATATATATATATATATATATAACAAACTAACAATTATTTAAATTTTTATTTTAAAAAATAAACAACATCAATTCTTCTTGAAAATAAGTATATCAGCTCCAATTTGCTAGCTAATTTTACTCGAAAGACCGCGTGGAATATATAACTGCGCTTGAAACAACTTAAAAACTAAGAAAGAGTGTCTTTTACATAATGCAGAACCGTAATTAACAAAACGAACAATGGGCGTAACGATGCGTAACTATGCGCACTAATATTCATTGCCGTATTAATATTTAGATATTAGTATAACGTTAATCTAACTTTAGAATTTTACGTTAATATAACGTTAATACCTAACGTAAATCTAATGTTTGAATTTTACGTTACAAAACCTTTCCATTTTGCCAAACCGGCAACGTTGTACTAACTTGAGTGAAATAGAAACTTAATATAATATATTTTTTTATTTTTGTGTTTAACCAGCTCATAGTTGCAACACGAGTAGTAAGGGTGGGATAGGGTGGAAAAATCCACTTGAGCACTAGGGGCACCAGTTGAATTTTTTATATGTGATGCTGTTTAAATAATGGATGCTTTTTCAATGCTCCAACCTCGTTATGCTTATGCTTAAATCAAAATATTACGTGTTGCAAAAAAATTGCATTGATTGAAACCCGGAATCAAAAATACCCTAAAAAGATAGCCCTTCTGTAACAAACCCTTCCTTAAAGAATTTAAGATTACTCATCATGTTAGGTGTGGCGAGACAGTTCGGACAACATTGTGCCTAAAAAAGTTTCTGTGATTTTCTCACCAATCATTGAAAGGACAAAACTATAGTTGATAAAATTATACTTATGTCCTAAAAGTTGAACTTTAACAGGATATAAATAAAGAACATCTTTTTCATTTTCCCCCTTAATTTTTATACCACTTCTTTGTTTTCCTTTATATACTTCAGTATAATTGGTTTACAGAATCTAATATTCTGAGACATTGTTTTATTCCATAAAATATTGTTTGAATCTGATTGTATATATAGTCGAAGAGATGGTGTTGCTGTGACTAATAGATCCAAATCTGGAAGATTATTTTGATTGGAATTATTAAAACATTGATGGTATTTTGATTGACTTGATGTTCAGTCCATACTCCAACTACTACTTAGTATTAATTCATCAGAGTCTTTTTTTATTACCCGAATTTTAAAATTTTCTGTTTCTGTAGTTTCACAAGCCTTTTGGATGTGTGATCCATAAAATCTCGGAGTTTAACTTTGTCCTTCGTTTCAGTAACTTCAATGGATGTTTTTAAAGGTGAGCACTTGTTTTTTATTTTGGAATTTACTCAATAAGATAGAAATCTGCATGGCGCTTATTTATGAGTATTTTTATAAACACTTCTTCAAAGTTTGTCTAAGAAATACGCAAAACCTTCTTCAGGCGTTTTTTTCTCTTGCAATGTTGTTAGTTGAGTGTAAAGCATCAATAGTTCGTGTCGCTTTCATTGAAACGTACTAAGCAATATGACTAAATTAAAGTCACGTTTATTAAATGCTTTTCTTTGTACCACTAACAATATTTTTTTTGACGGATTCCGTTTTTGAATCAAATGATATATTTCCTATCATTCGTCTTTTGGTGCGAGAACTGAATTCATCAAGCTCTTTAGTTGATCTTTTTTTTTTTTTTTTTTTTTGCTGATTCATTTATTAAACCCTCTTGATTACCTGATGATTCAACTAAATCAATTGTTTTAAAAACTGAATTAAGCCAAACCTGATTAATACTATCAAAATTTCTTTTTTTCGATATGATGCATGCCTCAGTCTAACATACATTGCAAGAGTTATTTTTAATCTCTTTCTTAATAAATTTATTTTGTCTTCTCTGACCTGAATCCTAGTAATAATGTATTTAAACACTCTATTTACATTTTCAAAAGTATTTTTCGAAATCTGAAAACATTGCACGATTTGTATTAAAATTGATCAAGATTGCGGATGATCGCAGCTACACTTCTCAGGGTAGTTAGTAGACACTATAGACTAAAAAGTATCAAAATATGGAAAAGGTACAAATGGGAACAATTTTTTAATACTTTATCAAAATCAAAATTGAGTACTTTTGTGATGAATTTTTTACTTTCAATGTTAAAAATTGTAGTACCAACTTTTCCAAGAAGTTTTTGAGTTTTAACAGTTTATACTATAACCTTTCCAATAATGTATATGTTTTCAATTTTTTAATGATCTATATTTCAAAATAATAAGTTTTTTTTTAATTTTTGGCCATGTGATTTTCCACCGTGCACCGGCCCTGCTCGGTGTAGTTAAGGCACTTTTAAAATATTATAGCGTCTGTATGATATTTTGTTGATTATGATTATTTCCGTGAAATGGTCTGGTCTGTGAATTATAAAAAGACAAAAAAAATTAAAATAATAAATTTTGCGGTATCATAAAATATAAATGTTTACAGCGAAAAAACCCAGACCGTGGAATCTTTTTTTTTTTTTTTATAATCTTAAAATCACAATCGCTCGTCCAAATTTAAATAAGATTTTATATTAATACGTTTTTTAGGTGAAATGAACATTATAGTTTAACAATATGATCTGTTCTGATCGTTTATTCGCAATTATTTATAATTATAAGGTCTTTCTTGGTCGGAATTCCAGTATTTTTTGTGAAAATTGATAGAAATATTGTGTTTTGACAACTATATATAGTTAATATACGTCAGAACCGATTAGAACTAGGATCAGTAGTAAATTAAGTAACTTTTTAAAAAGATTTTAACTAAATTCATGATAATGTCGATGAGTGAAATTGATCTAAAGACTCCAAAATAGTGTTCTTTAGATACATTATTACGGGTTGTTAAAAGATTTTAAAAATTATATATAAAAAACAAAAATTTCGTTAAATATTATAAAAACCTTAAGCAAAAAAAAATTATAACATTTAAAGATCTAGTTTGGGCATAATATGCTAACAAAACCATGCTAATTCCAAATAAAAGTATTCAAATATTTTGTAAATCGCCTTAACTAGACCGAGTGGTTAATAGGATTCGGATGTAGTCTTTTGGCGTTTGGATCACTGATCTCAAAATATAACGATAGCGGATTCTATTGTTTTTTCCGAAAACAATTGAAGCCAAAATTGGCCTCCCAAGATGGCGACAATTTAAGTTCCTAGCGGTGAAACCAATATAGATTTTATATGGCTTTATCAAACTACGAAAGAAAATAATTAAATATTGCTAATAAATTTGTTCAAGATAAAAGAAAACAAATGAATTTTATAAATATTAGAGAAAAAAAAAGAAATTATTTTTTGAACAATTCAATTTATTATTAAATGGCATTTACAATTTTAGTTAAATTTTGTATATAATTTATGTACCTTTTAGTTCGAAGTTACCCAATGCTGTATGCAAGAAGGTTAAGCAGCAATCATCTCTACCTACAATTTTATATTCTCTATTTTTTGTAGCAAGATACCATTTTGTACAAATGGTGCATGAACTATTAACTGAGTGCTGTCAGTATACAGGCGTATACAAACTCAGGGGTTCCTTCTACAATTATATTTAAATTCTATTATTGCATAAATTAGTTGAATAAAACATTCTAAAGCTGGTAAAAAAAAACAGGTCTGAATTATAGTTACATCAACTTTAAAAAATAATAAAAAGTAAATAATAATTTCTTATAATTTAAAGGATAATCACTCAATAGAATTGAGGATATATGCAACATATTTTGCATACATCCTCAAAATAACAGTTGTTTGAAAAAACAAATTTATTAAATTTTAAATATAGAAAACACCTTTTTGAAATATCTCATTAATTAAAGTTATATATACTGTTTACCTGCTGTTAAGTATTATGGTTATATGTTATAGTTTATATAAAGGCGGACTTTTTTATATTATTAAACTGTATGTTGCAGTTAAATAATTATATAAATATAATTATTTAACTTTATGATGTTGAGTTAAGTTGCATAAAAGACTGAATTTAATATGTGATTTCATCACATATTTTATTCACAAAACCTATTTGCAGCAATGCTTTTTGTTTTCTATTTCTCGACATGGTATATAATTATATCATTAGTCTTAAAGAGATTAACTGTTACGCAAATGAATTTTTCTAGTCTAAAAACTGGTTTCATTGGATATTCGGTAGCAAATAAAATACATATCTCAACTGAGTAGAAAAAGAAGGTTCGCTATAGAATTATTTAACAAATAAGCTCAGTCAAAACCATCTAACAAGTTCTTAATTATGCTGTGAGATCTTATTTAGCTGTAAGATCTGCAAGAATGTTTAACAACAGTATCAATTGCCAACAGTTTACAGCCACATTAAACAACTCTTGATGTGAATTAGGGTTCAATTTTTAAATGGAAACTGCAGCATCAGAGATAAAACTCATATTTCAAAAATTTTAGACAATTATTTTGCTCACTCCAGTACTAAAATATCTGACTAAAATTGAATTAACAAAAAATTATGATTTGTTAAAGAGAAAACCAACTAATAGTGACCACAAATATGCAAATACTCCAAATTTGCAGCTTTTTATCTAAATACAAAAAAGCTCATATATTGCCAGATATTTAGCTAAAATGGCATCAAAAAAAAAAATATCTGCATTATATATATATATATATATATATATATATATATATATATATATATATATATATATATATATATATATATATATATATATATACATATATACATATATACATATATATATATATATATATATATATATATATATATATATATATATATATATATATATATATATATATATATATATATATATATATATATATATATATATATATATATATATATATATATATATATAGAGTAAAGTACAACCAAATAAAAAATAAAGTACATATAGATATATATAAAAAAAATTCTAGAAGGAACCCCTGAGTTGTGTGTACTCAGAGAGCTCAGCTAACAGTTCATGCAGCATTTATAAATTTGTTGAAAAACTAATTTATAATAGTTTATTTTAAAAAGATATTCAGCTGCCTACCATGCAGTTGTGTTATTAACCTTCTAGCACACAGCATTGGGTAGTTAAGAACTAAAAGGTACAAAAATTTGTACAAAAAACAATAACAAACAAATAATTTATTATAAAACTAAAATTAAAAGAAAGTAAATAAATGAAATATAAATATAAAATGATTAAAACTATTTCAGTTTTTCACATTTAAAATAATTATTAGAAAGTTGTTTGGAAATTGATAAATTGGATAACTACTAGGTTCGTATTTGCTTTTTATATCTACTGATAGGTTATAACTAGTTATGAAATATTAGTGGAACCAAGTAGTTACCTACTAGGTTATAGGTTTAATTCTTTATTAATGTTAAATAAACTAATTTATAATTAATTTACTAAAAAATTTTATCTTATTTAATTAAATTAAAAAAAAAGAAAGATATTGACTTATTGTTTCAGTAAATTATTAATAGTATAATATTTATTGCAATATACATTATTTAAGGATAATATTTATTAGTAACATATATTGTGATACATGTATTAGTAATATATATATATATATATATATATATATATATATATATATATATATATATATATATATAATATATATATATATATATATATATATATATATATATATATATATATATATATATATATATATATATATATATATAGTGATATTATAAGAGTATAATATTTATTAGTAATATTGTTTGAGTAGATTATTGTTAAACAAAATATTTTATATATTTTAGAAATGTACGTAAATATGTATTATTTTGTTTCTTTCTAAAACAATTGCTATGGAAAACCAAAACTTGCGTATTCGGTTGAGGCTTGTACATTTATTTTTATATGAAAAAAATATAAAAGTTCGTAACAAAAATTTCTAAATTTGTATTCAACCAAATACGCCGCCATCTGGGAAGGCCAAAACTGGCTTCAAAAAATTAGCTGTATACCACCATCCAGTTATATTTTGAGATAAGTCGAAAATGTTTGCGGACCTGGAGGACTGCATCAAAATAGGAGTAAAGGTCTAACGCAGTTTTCTCAGGAAGTCAGTGAAACCAAATTTATTTTTTAAATGATCATAAATCTTCTTGTAGAATTGTCAGATTCATATGACATTGTCACCATTTTATTAATTATTAATTTTAAACTCCTTTAATCATATTTATTAACATGATAATTAAACAGTTCAACTACTAATAAACACACTGTATTTTTTAGTAGGTGTGTGGTTCAGACTGTTTAATTATTGTGTTGTTAAAATTTAACAACACAATAATTATGCAGTGATATTTCGCAAGCATCACAATATATATCACAAATGATATTTAATTTAAATATCATTAAAAGGAGTTTAAAGTTAATAACAAAATGGTAAAAATTCTTTTTTTTTTTATTCATACGATATATCATATGAATAATTTTTTTTTTATTCGAAAGATCATTATTTATTTACAGCATACATAAATAACATCTTAAATAATTCATTATTTATTTCATATTAATATTATTAAGACAGTTTTAATTGTTTTAGTTATAAGAAAAAAATTGATAAAAAGTATCAAAAACATCAAGAGTAATAAAGATAATAATAAAGAAAACTGGGTGTATATGAATACTGCACCGGGCTACACTAGACCACACCCGACTACACTGGACCACACTGGAGTGTAAAAAACAATCTTAGTAGAGCGAAATATGCATAAATTACATTTGTAATATATAAATGCAATAAAAATTTACACACACAAAAAAAAAATTGAATAATTTAAATTTTATATCAATTTTAATTATGCACCCACAAGTAAAAATATGTATTTTAGTCAGAATTTTATTGCATTTGTGTATTTCATTCACGCGCACGCACCCCTATCACATATTAATGTTTTTGATTTTTTTAAAAAAAGAAGTAATTTTCATAAATATGTGTTTTGATTTAAGCAGAGTGGTAGGCTTTTTTACAAGATTATAAGCTATTCTTTTAGACTGCTTGCCCTAACCAAAAACCCTTTGCACCGACATGTACACTCCACTGCGCCTGTACCTATTTTAGTCAGTCAGTGTATGGACACTCTACTGCGCCTGTCCCTATTTTATTCAGTCGATGTATGCATACTCTACTGCATCTGTTCATATGTTAGTCAGTCGCAGCATGAAACACAGCCCCTGTTGCTATTTTTAATTTAATTTTAGTTTTTTTTTTTAATTTTTTATTGAATATATGTATCACAAATATAACTTACGTATGTTTCGCTCTACCAAAATTGTTTTTTATACTCTGGTGTGGTCCGGTGTGATCGGATGTGGTCCAGTGTAGTATTCATATACACCAATTAAAAGTATAAAATTCAAAAAAAAAAGGTTTTTGTTTATGCTGAATTCAAACCCTAAGTTGATATATGTATTAAGGCCCTCACAGATAAGTATTTTAAAGTAATTGAAATGCTGAACTTTTTTTTTAAAAAAAGAACCAAAAAAAAAAAAAAAAAAATTATCATTAAAGACACCTACAGACAAAAGGAAGAGTATAAAGTGTGATATAATTGTTATGAGTAAATTGTTAATAAATCAATATAACTTTTATATAATTAATTTAACTTTATTTTCAGAAATGTATTACCAGCATGCATTTATTTTGGATGTTAATGTTAAAAATCTCTCTTTTAAATTGCAAAATAGCTGAAAAAGTGTTTTTAACAGACACTTCAGGTTTCATTACAGTATCAAAATCGTGGTATAAAGAACCATATAATGAATCTAGTACTTGCGCTGGTTCTTGGGAGTATACAAAATCTTTTTGGCAAACATGTTATGGTTCAAATAAAACTAACCAGAATTGTTTACTTAAGTCTAATAGTTATAACTTAAGTACATTCAAAGATGTGAACACTATTTTTGTTAGTGTTGAACTCAAAAATTCCTTCTGTAAAACTTCAGTTCAAAATTGTAATTCAGCTATGGAGTTGGCAATATACTTTGGACCACCAGATGAAAAAGCACCTATAAATCTATATAAAACAGAAGTGATTCCACGTGAAATTAAAAAACAACAGGGGAATGAAGAATTTTATTTAACTAAGGATCTTTTTTCATTTAATAATTTTAAAAATACTGATGTAGTTCAGGTAGCAATTCGAGCTAGTAATTACTGTGGGGTAATAATTGATATTAAAATATATTATTATGTTTGTCCAACCACAACTGATGTACTGGTTACTTTTCCGAAAAGAGCATCTCCTCATGAATATAATTCTCCGTTGAGGATTGATGGAGAATGTATTAATGGATTCTTTGAAAACAACATTAAAAGTTATATGGAATGTTTTTCAAATGGAGACTATCAGGTTTATGGAAAGTGTATATGCAAAGAAGGTTTTGAACCAAAAGATTTTTTGTGCAGAGGTAAAAAGTTTTTTGGGTAAAGTTTTTTTATAATTAGATGAATATATATTGCATGTTTAGTTTCATTTTTGTTTTTGTTAAATTTGTAAATTGAAAAGTTAAAAATGGCAAAAACAATCTAGTAACTGTAGAAAGTAGTTAAGTTAAACAAATATTTTTAAATTGAATTGAATAATAATATCTGCAAATTATTTTAATATATATTTTAGTATCTGCAAATAGTTTTAATATATAAATATAATTGTATTATGAAAAGTAAAATGTTCAAAAATATGAAATTGTTAATATAATATTTAGTGTTAAAGAATGTCATAGAATAAAACATAGAATCTTTATATAACCATTATTATGTCTTGGAATAAAACCAGGATTATGTCTTGGAATTATTTGTGAAGCTTCTGCTAACAGTCAAAAATAATTGTATATTTTTTATTTTAAATTTGAGCTTTAATATTTTTGATTTTTATTTTGAATTTTTTTGTAGTTTTACTTCTTTTAATACATGCTGATCTACATTTAAAGAATTAATAAAAAAGATTTATTTACATTTATGTAGAAGTTAAAAAGTTCTAAAGAATTTTAGAACTGCAAACAAGGCAAGTTAGAACTAGTTGATTTTAAATTTTGTTAAAAGTATATATATAAAGAGACTTGAAAACCATTAATTCAGTTCTCTGGTGCATTAGAGATGACCTATTAAATGCAATTGAAAAACAAGCAAGTATATTTAATTTAAATTTTTTATCAAAAAGATCAGATTGAGATTTTATTTTAATTCAGATACAACTATTTTCAGCTGGTTAAGATTCCTTTTATGATTTTCTTATTAAAATTAAAAATTGCAGCTACAATTTTTAATTGCAATCATTAATTACAAGTAATCATTACAAGTAACAGTTCTTAAATTTGATCTCATTTTGTGTAAGCTTGGGGCTTGCAGCGGGTAATGAATTTTAACCTAAGCAATACTCTGTTATTTATTTCTAACAGTTATTGCAATATTGTTTATATTTCTATATTGATTAATGGTAACACTTATACTGAGACTCAATTTTACATCTTTAATTTTGTTATCTTTTTGGATTATCTTTCACAACTTCTTTTGTAAACCATAAATACAATCCATTGTAAAGTTAGCATTTACCTATGTTATATTATTTCTGGGTTGTTCTATTTCTCTATCTCTCTATTTCTCTATTGTTATGCTCTCTATTTTTTTATTTTTGGTTTCATTCTCTGCCACTTTAAGTCTTTTATTGCCCTTGTATAGAACACTGTTATACGAATACATCTTTCTAATGATGCCCTTTCTTTTATAGACATGTTAAAAAACATTTTGTAAATATACTAGGGCCTACTATAGCTACCAATCCTATTTTCCTTTGTTGTGTTGGACCTAAATACTCAACAAAAAGTTCAAAATACTATTAGCATATTAAAAATAGTAAATTTCTATTTTTAAAAAATTCCAATAATGAAACACTAATCCTTGTCTCTTATTTGTCCTTTTATAGAATACTGTTGTTATATTTGGGCTGGTTTTTCTAATGATGCCTTTTCTTTTATAGATAAGTTTCTCTAGCTACCAAGTCTTTTTCCCATTGTTATGTTGGACCTAAAAGGTCAACAATAAGTTAAAAATGCTATTTGTGTATTAAAAACAGTAAAATTATATTTGTAAAAGTTACAATAATGAAACACCATGTTATTATTTTTTGTTGTTAAGTAAATCAATCCATATCTCATCTGCATACAAAAGTGTTGTATTATCTGCATATAGCTGATAAATATTTTTTTTATTATGCAGTATATTTCTAAAACAGTTTTACCTTTTGCATTAAATAGCAATTTATACTTTATTGTTGTAAGACTTGTACTAAGACTTCAATTTTTATTTCTAATCTTAAATAAACAAAGAAAATAATCTCAATTTTCTTTGGAGCCATAAAATAACTTAGTTCAAATTAGTTAAACAAAATGCTTCACATATGTTTTTCTATTAACCTGAATGGTCAACAGCTTACTCTTGAGAATCTACATGTATCCAAGTGTTTTTGATAACAATGGATCTATCAGACAAGTATTATTGACAAGATTTTCTGCTGGTGACGATTAAGGTTGAAAAGCTTGAAGTGACGGTTGAAAAGCTTGAAAAGACAGTTAAAAGCTGAACCTTTATTGGAATGGATAACTTGGCAACAAAAAATTAAGAATATTTCAGATAAACATTTGGTTAAAGACTGAGATGAAATATCAGGGTAATGGAAAACGAGAATAGTCATCAATTATGGCTAAAAAATACTAACTGAAGGAAGAGGTCCTTTAAAATCTATATTTACAATCTGTCTACAAAACCTCCCTTTATCAAATTGGGTTGTGGTATTTTGGCTTACATTCACAAAATGGTTTGCGGTATTTTGGTTTACATTTGCAAAATAATTTGCACTGTTTAGTTATTAGTTTAGCACTATCAACTGAGAAAAGTAAATTACGATATTTAATAAAAGCATAAAATCTAGTTACTTTAGGATGACAGTTTGATTTATGTATTCTAGAAAAAGTGTCAATGGAAATATTTTGTTTTCCTTAACTGTAAACAATGTCATACTTCTAACAGGATGTTAATTGCTCCTCTTGCTCTCCAGCTGACTTTTTAACTGCTGTGATTGTAAGATTTTATTGTGCATTAGATGAAGGCAGTGAGGCTAGGGCTATTCGATGTATCTTCAATGTATGTTCAATGTATATTCAATGTATGTTCAATGTATCTTTGATGTATATTCGATGTATCTTCAATGTATCTGAAGCTTGTGACAAAGTTTAGCATGCTATTCTTTTCGGTATGTTTGGTTCATATGGTGTATCTGGGAAAGTTTTTAAGATTATCAAATCATTTTTTTCTAAACACTTTATTAAAGTTATCCTTGAAGGCCAACACTCTTCTTTATTTCCAGTAACTTCTGGGGTACCTCAATGTTCTATCTTTGGTCCTGTTTTGTTTCTCATCTAGATTCTCTAAAAAAGCTCTTTTTGCTGATGACTCAACTTTATACTCCTGTCTTGACAAAAAGTCTTTTTGATTACTTAGAATAGGCAGCCAATCTTGAATCTGATCTCCATTCTGTAATAGATTAGGGCTCATAGTGGCTTGTAAATTTAACTCCAACAAAACTCAGTTATTTACTGCAATCGCAACATGGTCGACATTCGTATATTAATGAATGGCAACTCTCTTACTAAGTCCTCTTTTTTAAGTCTTCTGGGATTATTATTTACTAATGATTTTTTTTTGGAAACAATATGTATATAATCGATTGCTAAATATATAAATTTGCTAGGGTCATTCCATATGAAATCATCCAGACCATGACACCCTTACGTCTTAAAATTTGTTCATTTTTACCTTACTTGCAGTCCATATTAAAAAAAATAACTGCAAAAATTTTAGTTAAAAATATACAAGGGTTCCAGAGATATTGTCAGTTAAAATAATGCTGACTCAGCATTTTAATGATTATCTGAAGCGACTACAAAGCAACTTCGACATATAGTATTATAATGGCCTGGGGAAACTTCCTAAAATTTGGTACCCTAATAAGTTTTTACTTGCAGAATCCAAAAAGAGCACCCTCAAGACTCGATTACACTTTAAAGTGTTTGAGTATCTTGTTCGAACTGCAAGAAAAGTTAAAAATCAGCATGAAATTCTATCATTGCCTGAAGAAAAAAAACTGGAAACCCACATTCACCAGAAACAGTTAATTTAGTGATTAACTTTTATTAAAGTGATGAATTTTTGAGAATGATGCCAGGAAAAAAAGATTTTGTAAGTGTTAAGAAAAATCCACATGTTCAAAAAAGATTATTGCTACTCAATCTTAATGAATTACATGTTGCATTTAAAAAAGACTACCCTAACGTCAAAGTCAGTTTGTCAAAGTTTTGTACTCTTAAACCTAAATGGTGTATTACAACTAATGCGTCAGGGACTCATAATGTATGCAAACATCACAAAAATACAAAATTTCTTATTGATGCCATTAGGTGGAATAAAAGTTATAAAGATTTCATGGCATTGGTTGTTTGTTTGCTTGAAAATGCAGAATGTATGTTGCATCAATGTAGCCAATGTCAAGAAAGTCTAAAACAAATAACTACTGGGCAGATTTTAGATGTTAATTTAATGTACTCCTTTTGTAAAGCCAAGATAAATGGAATTTGTTTTAAATTATTTTCTAAAGATAAAATCGACCAAACACGAGCACAATTAGAAAAAAGATATTTAGGTGGAAGAACAGTTCCTGGCACAAGGGCGTATCATCATTTTATTCCAAATGCTTCAAACACTTTAAGTTATAAAAAAACAAGTATTGATACATGTATTGAAATAATTGATATCATTCCAAAAAGCAAACATAATAAAGAGATTTCATTAAACATTAAAAAATGGATTATATTGCACATTTTTTGACAGGTTTTAGTGGTTAGGGATTGCTGAAGATGTAAGTGAGCGTGATATAAAAGTCAGATTCATGCATCTACATGGACCATGTAAAAACTTCGCTTGGCCAATGAGAAATTATGAGTGTTTTAATGCTTTAATGGTGCTTTAAAGGTGCTTTAATTTCTACACCCACAACAATATTAAGTCGTACATACAACATATCTGATTTAGATTTGGAGAATATAAGCAGTTGGTTACAAAAAAAAATATATATTTAAATTAATTTTGTTGTAATTTTATTTACCTATTTTGCATTTATAATTTGTCTTTCTTTTTTTCAAATCCTTGGATGGAAGGTTGAGAAGGATGGGGTTTAAATAAATCCCACTGTCCACCTTATTATGTCAATGACTATATTAGTATTAATCTACTAAATAATACCATAAAGATATTGATTGTTAAAATGTTTTATTGTTAAAATGTTAACATTTCAATATTTTAAAACATTTCAATATTTCAAAACATTTCCATATTTCAAAATATTACAATATTTCATAACATTTCAATATTTTTTGTTTTTAAATTTATGATTTTTAAAATTGTGAAAAGATCTTTGTTTTACTTGTGCTTACTTTGAAATAAGAGGTAAATAATGAAAAAAAAGTTGTTTCTCAAACTAAAAAAAAAATTATGTTTTTAAATTGAATTTTAATAATTATTTATTATTATATCATTTAATGCATAAAAAAAATCCAGGGAGATTGGCGAGGGGGGCAAAGTTGGCTATAAACGTCCTAAACTAGTCAATAAATAACACTATTTGATGTTTTATTCAAATAAATGTTTTAAAAAACATTTCAATTGCTATCTTTACAAAATTTAAATTTTTACAAAATTTAAATAGCCATTCCAGACGATTTTTTTATAATTTAAATATTCAAATACAATTGATATCATTGTATAGAGATTGGCTTGACTAAAAATGAGGGGTCATTCTGTCTTTGAAGTTAAGCGGATCAAAAATTATTAAACATTTTGTAGCGGAAAAATTGATGATTTTTTGACAAAAGGTATTAAGTATGGAAAATTTGCTGTGTTATGGTTTATTAAGGCTTAAGTATGGAAAATTTGCTGTTTATGGCACTGAAAATGATAATATGATTGACTTTTCAATAACTATTTTGAAAATTATTTTGAATAACTAACTTTGAACCGTTAATACATTTGACTTGAAATTTTACATAGTGACCCACCAACTATAAAAAAAAAAAAATTTCAAATTTTTTTTTTTCAAAATCTGTCAGAACTGTCCAGAATCACCTATTTTACAGACTAAGATTTTTTACTAATTTATATATTTTTGAGGTCATACTGACTTTTTAATAACTTTTGAATAGTTATTATATTTGACTTGAAATTTTTCAGTGATCAAACAATAATAAGAAAATAAAAAACCAAAGTTTAAAAAAAAAAAAATCTGTTTTGGTTGTCCAGAATCATCTATTTTACAGCCAGAAGATTTTTACATTATTTTCCTTTTTTTGGAGAATAAAATTTGGAGTCATTTTATAATTATACCATGCAAATATGTTTAAAGGAATCATGGAATTCAAAATATTGTTTTGAAAACTATTGCATAATTTACAGACCGACCAGTGAAATAATCGCATAAATTACACGTTGGTCAGTAAATTGCTAAAAATGAGCTTTACAAACAAATTGAACATATCAACTTTAATTAGTTTAATAATTTTTTAAAATTTGTGATATTTTTGAACCATTATTACATTTAACTTGAATTATTAAATAGTGATACAGTTTTTATTAAATCTGTCGGGATTATCCAGAATCGTTTATTTTACAGATTGAAAGGTTTCTAGTTATTTAATTGTGCTATGAAGAAAAAAATTAGGGTTCCGCTATGCAAATATGCATAGAGGAATCATGGTGTCCAAAAAAAAAAACATCATTTGAAAACTACTGCATAATATACAGACCTGTCAGTGAAATTATTGCATTAGTTACAGACCCATCAGCACGTTACAGAAAAAGGAATGTACAAATCAATTGGGCATATCGACTTTTAAATAAATTTGATATTTTTGATCGGTAACTACATTTGATTTAAAATTTTAGATAGTGGTCCATTTTTTATTAAATCTGTCAGGATCACACAGAATCATTTATTTTACAGACTGGAGTTTTTTTACTTATTTAATTATGTAATGAAGAACAAAAATTAGGGTTACAATATGCAAAAAGGCATAAAGGAATCATGGAATCTGAAAAATACATTATTTTGAAATTATTACACAATTTACAGATTGGTCAGTAAACTTCCTGCAAAAAGGTTGCCGATTAGGCATTTTGACTTTAAATATATTTTATAATTTTCACCTGTTCTTACATTTGAATTGAATTTTTTTGATAAGGATACAAAATTATAAGAAAATTAAATGCCATAATTTTTTTAATATTTGTCGGGATTAATTAGAATCGTTAATTTTACAGATTGAAGTGTTTTTACTTATTTAGCTAGTCTTGGAGAATAAAATTTTGAGTTATATTATAAAAAATCCATGCAAATATGCATAAAGGATCATAGAATCCAATTAATTTATCTGTTTAAAACTATTGCTTAGTTTACAGACCGGTTAGTAAATTACTGCGTAAGGGCATTGAAATCTCTCTGAAACATTCAGAATTACCTAATTAACAGACAGAAGATTCATTAATAAAGTTATAATTTAAACTTAAATGAAAATAACATACAGCAACAGAGCTTTCTGAAATTTTTAGTACTTACAACAGCAATAACAGGTGTAACAGCAGATAACAGCTGAAATTTTTAGTACTTACATCAGCAATAACAGGTGTAACTCTACCTAAAAATATAATAAAATTATTATTAAAAACACAGATACACAATAATTTTTAAAAATTATTTATCAATTCATTTTATTATTATTATTATTATTATTATCAAACTACAACGACATCGTCGTGAGAAATGGCTATATAAAGACCATTTATGGTAGTTGTAAATATGCATTTTTTATATTATTGTCATAATTGTTTTTAAAAATGTTTGTTGTTTTTGAGTTTTGACAGTATACTGGCAGTTGATTCCATTGTTTGACTATCCTGTTTGTGAAGAAGTTGTACCGGATATCAGACTTGTTTTGTTCTCTGGTTAGAAAGTTTTGTTTCATACTAGTGTCAATACTTAGCTAACAAGAGTAACTTCTATCCTCAGCTCTTTACCATTTCTAACCAACATTAATGATCATCCTGAAAAACTCACAGGTGAAAAGCAACATTAATAATCATCCTGAAAAGCTCACAGGTGGCTTTATTTGTCAATGACATAGGAAACATATGGATTTGAATCATCTCGATATAGAGCTGACCTGTTAACTGTTGTTACAGAAAGGTTTGAAATTATAATTAGATAGAGGGGGTGAGGCCCATTCTATTGTTTTGGATGATCTGGATCATTGCTAAGTTATTATATTATGTATAGGATAATATAATAATAAAATAAATAATGTGTATATGATTGTATGAGATAATATTATAATAAAATACATAACAGTTTTTTTTTATAATCTCCATTCATCTTGTTTTCCTGATTTATAATTTAACTGATTGTAAATTGCATTAAAGTAACTCAAAACAAAAAAAAGAAGGTAAGATCAATAAAATTTGCTTTTATTAAATAAAAGTATTTAGATACAAAATGTTTGTGGTTATGTTAAAAATTAAGGGAAGTAGGCCTAATTAATTAAAAAATGTACTATAACTTATGATAGGTATAAGTTCTTACACAATTCCATTTTTGCTCACTTTTGAGCCTTTTGAAGTTAATATGATTTTTTGTTTTTTGCTTTGAAAAAAACAGTTTAAAGAGGGCCAATCTGTAATCACAATAGTCTATTGAATAGATAGATTGTAGCCTATAACCAAACTTACAGTTTTGATAAACAATTACAGTTTTGAGTCCAACCAGAGAATGCCTCTAAAAAATTAGATTATTTTTTTTTAAATTATTACCATCTTAAGAATTTTACTTTTAATTTCATATTTAGAATTCAAATAAGGTCCTCTTTCAAATTCTAAATATAAAATTAAAAGTGAAATTTGTCCTTATTATCCTTATATATCCTTATTAATCCTTAAGCCTTAATAAAGATTAATAAGGCTATATATAAGGATTAATCTAAGGATGTGTATAATTAATTTAAAGTCCTTAAATTAATTATTCACATTCTTAAATTAATTCTTATATTTCCTTATTAAACCTTTTTAAAAACTTTTGTTCTTTCCATTATTTTTGTTTGTTATTCAAAATAAAAAAACTTCTTATTCACATCCTTAATAAGGATTATTTCTTATTCACATCCTTAAACTATTTCTTATTTACATTCTTAAATTAAATCTTAATAAGGATGTGAATAAAAAATAATCCTTATTAAGCCTTAATAAGGATCATTTTTTATTCACATCCTTATTAAGGCCTAATTTAAGGATGTGAATAAGAAATAATTCTTAATAAGGATTATTTCTTATTCACAGCCTTAAATTATTTCTTATTTACTTAATAGCAAAATAGGACGGTTCATTTTATAAAAATAATATATAACTGCTTTAAATGGTATAAAAATCTTGACAATAAACATATGAAATTTGATTATGTTTTTTTTCTTCACTTAATTAGAAACTTAAATATTAGCTAAATAGTTTAGCTAATATTTAAGTTTCTAATTAAGTAAAAAAAAACAAAAAACATCAAATTTCACAAAGCAAACATAAAAATTTATTTATAACTTAGTAAACAAATGCAAAAATCAAAACAAAAAACATCATAAAGTACCCCAAAAAAAAGCATATAATGCATACATAATTTTAAAGCAAAATTCCTAAGCATTAAATCTTCAAGAATACATTAATTAATACTTGGTTTAGAGAGAGGAAGGGATATACTTGCCTTTTGAACAGGGAACCTTTTTAAAAAAAGTTTTTTTAACAAAATCAACCTTCAAGTTTTTAAACTTTGAGAACTAAAAATTTTTGTATAAATTTGAAATAGGTTCTCTTTTAGATTCTCCTTTCCATTCTTTTCCTCATCCTTTTTTTAATTTATATGGAAACTTTCATGCAAATTGGATGTGTTTTAGTACTTAGAAAATCTGTGTCCGGAGCAACTTTTTTCAACAAAAGTGGTCTCAAGATATTCATAATATTAAAGTGAAGCTAAATGAAGTATAGTACTTTCTATATATGGCTGGAAAGAGGTTGAGTAACACTAACTAATGCAAAGAACCCCAAGGTGATTGCTTAACCATACAAAAATATATAAGAGAGTAAAGTTTATGATAAGTTTGGTGTTTTTGGTCAATCGTCAAATGTTTTTCTTTGCGCCGTGGAATCACTATCTAAAAAGACACAATTTTTAAACGCAAACTTTGATCAAGTATTAGAGACAATTGATGAATCTAGTATTTTTCAGTAGACCTAAGATAAAATAATGATATACAATTAAACTTTTTATACGGGATTTTGAGCCACAGTCTCCATTTTACCTCCATAAATCATGAATTTACAAGTCAATAATTTTGAACAAAATTGTATAAACAAGGCATTTCCCGAAGCAATCAAGTCTTGAGGGTCCCTTTTTGGATTCCGCAAGTAAAAACCTATTGGGATACCAAATTTTAGGAAGTTTCCCCTAGCCATTATGAAAATACTTTATGTCACAGTCGCTTTGTAGTCGCTTCAAATAATCACTAAAATGCTGAGTCAGCATTATTTTAAGTGACGGTATCTCTAGAACCCATGTGTATTTTTAAACTAAAATTTTCGCAGTTATTGTTTTTTTTAATATAGACTGCAAGTGAAGTAAAAATGAACAAATTCTAATATAGAATTACAATTTTGTAGCTAAATATTAAAATATTTTTTTTTATAAAAAAACTTTTATTGAAATATAGGAATATAAAAATATTTAGCTACAAAAGAGAAATATTTTAATATGGGCTGCAAGTGAGGTAAAAATGAACAAATTCTAATATGGAGTTATAATTTTGTAACTAAATATAAAAATATTTAGCTACAAAAGAGAAACTTGTCTATTGTTTTAATACAACATTAATAAACAAAATGTAAAGAAAAAAAAATTGTTTTAAGCAAAATAATCTCAATAAATATAAAGAAAGTAAAAGTTTAAAAGTATTTTTAGCTTAGTTTTTTGATTTTTGAAGCAGGTTAACTATTTCCATAGTTTCTCACTTTATTCCATTTTAATTACAATAATTGTGGTTGTATGTAAATACAAATTATCTGTATTACAATACTTTATATGGTATGGTAGTATGTAAATAATTTACAAATGATGGTAGACTTTGTTTTAACAATAAATGAATTGTTTATTTTTAAAAAATGTGTTATTTTCAAAAAAACCAAAAATTGTGTACCAAAAATTGCATTATTTTTAACACATCCAATCAATCTTAGGAAACCAGTTTCCAAAGATGAGTTTTTTTTTTAATGGAAATCAAAAAAATTTCAAAATAACAAAAAAAAAAATTTGTATCTTTAAGGACTATACTAAAGTAAAAATTAATCTCAACCATACAAAAACACAATAGTAAATCTTCCTATCTCTAAAAAAGTTAGTGATACTATTTTTTGAAAAACTTTTGTTCTTAAAATACCAAAATAAAGCTCTGTGGAGAATAACTTAAAAAAATGCGCTTTTCTTAATCAAAACCGCATCTTGAGCATCTCAAAATGTATCATTTTAAGCAACTTTACCAAGTACTACCATAATTTAAATAACATAACAACAGCTTATGTATTATTTTATATAACCCATGGAATTACTTTCAAGTTCCTAATCAAAAAAAAGGGGCAGGGGACAATTATTAATTTTTAAAAATTTTCTCACCCATCACAAGCTTGTTAAAACCCTTTGTTTATTTATTTTTACTTGTGTTTTTTTTAAAAAAAAATCAGTGAAAATCAGTCTTGAAAATTAAAAAAAGATTATTTCAGTCATTGATAAAATGATTTGTTAGATCTTAACTAAAATTCCCAACCTCTTTTACCCCCCCCTCCTTTTTTTTGTGTTAAGGCTTGAGAGTAGCAGTAGTCAAGCATAAAATATTGAGAGTATAATAAATTTTTGATGATCTTGTTTTGTTCTGATGTAATCACAAAATATTGAATAACAAAAAATTATAACGGGGATGGTAAATTTTTTAACAATAAAACAATGAAAAGATATTAACTCTACAACCAAGAAATTAAAATAAATAACACTAAATTTAACTAAATTTAAGCTAACAATAAAATATGAATATACCTAACAAAAAAAATCGCAAAAAAATTAGTAGTCTACCCATAAAAGAGGTTATACCGGCTTAAAAACCTGCTCATCTTATGCAGCCTTCCCCTAAATAAACCAGAAGTAGAATTAATTTTATAATGGTGGCATTTTTGGTGTTAATTTTAGATATTGGTAATGTTATAATTGTATATTTATAAGATATTGGTAATGTTATATAATACTGACATTTTAAGTATTGTAAACCTCTTAACAGTTTGTTAATTATTTGAACTAATGTCTTACATGTGTTACCAATTAGAGTGTAGCAGTGAATCTTTCAAGCAGAATGTAGGCAATACACCTTGTCAGAAATGTGGTTTAAATTCAAATTCTTATAATCCATGGACATCATGTATATGTCATCTAGGATATTTCAGAGCCATCAGATCTGAGAAGAATTACTCAGAAACTTGTTACAGTAAATAGTTTATAATTTTTTCTTTTTTTCTTTTTCTTTTATATACTTTATTTTGTTCTAATGCAAAGTTTGTTCTAATGTATTTTGTTCTAATGCAAAGTTTGTTCTAATGTATTTTGTTCTCAAGGTATTTTGAATGTAGATTATAAAGTATTATTTAAAACATTTTTTTTTTCAGAACCTCCTTCTGTTCCAGAAGATATAAATGTTTTTAATATTACTTCTCAATCTGCTTATTTAAAATGGCGTCACCCGAAGGATGGCTCAGCTGTTAATGGTTATTATTTTATTGAATGTGTTACATGTTCCGATCAAGATACGTTTCCAAAAAATACTACAAAAACTGAAATTTTTCTACATGGATTAGGTTCATTTGGAGATTACAGCTTGAAGATTAGTTACAGAAATTTTGTATTTAGCTTGACAAACAAATTTTCTTCTGAAGTTGTTAATTTTAAAACTTTAACTGGCAGTAAGTGTTTCAATTTTATTTGTTTGAAATAAGTTTTGTCAATAAAATATATGGTACAAAAAATTTTTACTTTGTTTTCGCTGAAATTTTGTAGTTTAATAAAGTGGAGATAATCTTATTACAATTCATAACTTTTATACTCGACTTTATGATTTAATTTTTTTAAGTCTAATATGAAATCAAAATTAAAGTATATTTTTTGTATAAAAGTATAGTTTTATACATAATATTTTAATTTCACATTTTTGTCTAAGACTAGTCTTTACTTTAGCATCTTATTTCACCATAATATTTCATATATTTGAAAGTTTTAATTATTTGAGGTTTACTTTCTTAAATATTAAACTAAAATTAAAAGCTTAAAGTGTTAAAGTTGGAGTGGCTTGATGTATGAAATATAAGTAACAGGGTAGCATCGCTCATCAGGAATGCATTGTTGTAATCTTTACTATTGTCAGTAGCCTGCATCATATTAGTCATTATTGGAATAAAACAGATCTCACTTTAAAAAACTAAACACCCAAATAAATAGATATAAACAGTAGAATAAAAAGGGTTAAAACTAAACACTTAATTATAATTTTTTTTAAATAATACAATGATTTTTTAACATTTTTTTTTTAATTTTTGTTGAGAAATATGAGCTCTATTCGAATATGTAAAAAAAAAAAAAAAAATGATTGAAATTTTTTTAGTATAATGAATTTATTTGAAAAAAAAAAATCAGTTGTACCTGACAATTAGAGAAAACTGACAAGTTAAAGTATTGGTAATTTAATTTACTTAATTATTATAAAAACAATTAATTTACTAATAGAAAACAATTAATTTACAAAAAGATAAGATTAAATTACAAAATGGTATAATATTAGTTATAGTATTAATAGTGTAATATTAATATTATAGTATTAATTTGCAAGAAAAAGAGATTTTACAAGTTGCAATATTTTTTGTACAATGAAATTCTTCACCAGTTTTATATTTTTTTGCTAAACATGTTGGACAAACCCAGTTTTAGCAATCTGTACTTTCACATGTAAATCATTTACAATTTTCATTGTCTTCATTTTCATTCCACAATTTTAGGCATTGTTTGCATTTTTTTTTTTTGTTGTCCAGAATTGTTAATTTTTTTTTTCTTTGAAGGTTGTAACTCAACTTCATCATCAACATTAAAGGGACCCCAAACCTCTGTGACATGTTGTGTTCATGTTAAAGAGAATGGTAAAAAAAAAGTTTGAGCTAAATTTTATTGATTAAAAGAAAATAATAAATGCATACTAAGAAAAACCTTTTTTTTAGTCTAGCTTGCTATTTCTGTTTTATTGTAGGCCAGTCTTCATAATATGTTCTGCAATTTACAGGCCTGGTATTTTATTCAAGCGCATTTTATTCGTAAGAATTTTGATGCATGATGTCATTTATTTTTTGTTAGTGTACATAATCGATCTTTTAAACAAGTATAAAAATCTATTACGTTAAGTACTGAAACTCTTAAGAAAAAAATGCACTTGACTAAATTATCAAGTCTGTGGATTGTCGTGTACATTACAAAGACTAGATGGCCTACAACGAAACAGAGAAAACTTTGGTATATATTGATTTTTTTGTCATAATCAATAAAATTAAACCTAAACGTTTTTTTTTTATCATTTTCTTTAATATGAACACAACATGTCTTGGAGGTTTGGTTTTCCCATAAAGTCAAATTTGCATTTTTTTTTTGTTTTGTTTTGTTTTAATTCTTTAGCACTTAAAGCTTTAGCAATTGAAAAACTCCAGGTACATACCTGGAGTTTTTCAATTGTTTGTATAAGTAATTTATTCAGCCATTGCATAAACTGTTTATCATTTCATTCATTCTGACAGTGAAGTTGTGTATTCAGCTTGACTTCATATTACTTGATTGCTATACCTACTATTCAGCTTGACTTCATATTGCTTGATTGCTAAACCTACAAATGTCCCAAAGGCAACTGTTATGATATTATAAACAAGTTTAAGACTACTCAAAACTTTGAAAAAAACGCGAAGTGGAAGAAAGACCACCTAAATACTTACTGCTGTATATAGGCTGTTTTGACTTAAATATTATAAATGGTGAAATTGCAGTTCCAGCTGAATTGATTCAATTACCAAAAGCATAATTAATTTTTTCATTATTACTGAATAATTTTAATGGATGTTAAGCGCTACGTCTGCAAATTATTGATTGCCTGCCTTGGTCACCAGAAATCCTGATTTTGCTGAAGTTCCATAAATTGCACAAAGCGGACTGCATACCATAGCTACAAACTGCTTGCCACCCAAAGAACTTTGATACAAATTTTTCTTATTGAATATATTGATCATCAACAGATTTATTTTTCTTCTCATAGTAAAAATGTTGACAAAGAAGTTATGAAAAAATTGCCTTGCAATGTTTCATTGTCTTTAATTATGCATATACTTTTATCCGCTATTATTTTAGACAATTTTTTTTTCCATTGAATTCCTTTGATTTCACCATTTAAGCTTCTCTAAGATGTATTTTTTTTATGAAATGCTTTAATTCTGACATTTTTAAGGACTTTTTTGATATAAGAATGCGAAGTCTTGAATCTTTTTTTTTTTTTTTTTTTTTTTTTTTTTTTTTTTTTTTGTTATTCACCTCCTCAAGGCCGAGAAGGCCACAACAGACAAGGAGGCTACTTAAAAGTGGTTATAACCCTCTCTCAACTCAATAACTCCGAAACACGAACCTTGACGAACAAGGCAGTTGCGCGGAGAAACAAGTTGAGCGCGTTACTACCAGGGATGTGGTGGGGATCGAACTCGGAACCTCTCGCTTATGAAGCGAGTGTTTTACCACTACACCACTACCGCAGATTTTGCTTTGACTGGTTCGGATTTTTTGCTATTGAACTGAGAATCAGCTTTACCATTTTGGATTAATGGAAAGTTTTCTTTCTTCCACTTCGCGGTTTTTTTCAAAGTTTTGAGTAGTCTTAAACTTGTTTATAATATCATAACAGTTGCCTTTGGGACATTTGTAGGTATAGCAATCAAGCAATATGAAGTCAATTGATTTTTGCAAAAAAAAAATCACAATTTTTTTACACACCTCAATTTGTTTTCAAAACATTTTGCAAATCATCGATTTGTAGACAAAAGTTTATCAGCAAAATTTAAAAAAGGGAAAAAGCATTTCGTTACAAAAATAAAAGAAATAAAAAGCGTTTGTGGTTTTAGAGAAATCCCAATTTAAAGTTGACCTGATTTTTATGTGTCCACTGATATTTTCATTACTATTTCCTTCAAGCGATTGCTTTTCACTTGTTTGGAAATATTTTGCTACAATTTATTTAGTGCAAGGTGCTGCTCTTAGTGTTGATATATTACTTGCAGCTTTAATGTTTAATTTGTGTCTCCATCTGTTAATAAAATGATAATACCAGTCTTTTCCGGGTCGACCAATAACCTGCAACAATATCTATGGTTTGGCTTTGTGTTCTACCAAAACCTCGATCTGATTGTTTTGCCAGCATTTCTACCAATATCATTTCAACCGCACTACTTAGAGTTGTTGCTGTACCAGACCCTTGCAAATTCACACAACTATTTACACGATTTGCCAAGATACCTTTTAAAATATTGTATGTTTGAGATGCTTTGCATAAACTTATATCACCACTTTTTTTTTTTAATGATATTTTGGTATTTTGAATTGATTTTGATTTTTAAATAATTTAAATGGATTTAAATTTGCACAGGAAATTGTTATAAGTAAATCATAGTAAAAAATAAGAAACGATAGAAAAAGATGATTATTATTGATTTAAAAAGTTAATTAATTAAATGCAAATAAAAGCTAAGTGTTAAAATTATTAGTGTTCAGTTTTACCTAAAAATATGACTGTTCTGTAAGTCTATTATAACTTTTTTTAGGAAATAACAAGTTCATTATGAAAAATGATTTGTAATCAGAGTTACTTTTACTACAAATCTTTTTACTTAAATGTTATTTTATAACGGAAATGTTTACATCTTTATAATAAAAAACTTTTTAAAAAATTCTCATGCTCAAGCTTTTGAGTTTAATACTAAAATTATTAAAAAAAAATTATTTTACAAATGTGTGACATTTCTCAGGAAACATATGACATCTTTTCAACATTTTTTAATGAATTAATGTCTAAAATACATTGAAAAAAAATATGTTTACTGGGTTCTCCCAGTTTAAAGCTTTTATAAAATTTTAACTCTCTCAATAAAATCTTATGTTTAATTGGCAGGTGAGAAGGATTATTTTGATAAATCAAGAAGATATTTTACCAAAATAATATATTGTAAAATTAAAGTACATAATTATTTACAATTAGCAAGGAACAGAAACAAAATATTTAATTTTTTGACAAAATTTTTTTACAACCAACAAAGCATGAATTGCTAAAAAATCGTAACAAAATATATCTTTTCAACAAAATTAGTTTACAATTAACAAATTGTTAAGAAAAAGAAGAAAATTACAGCAGAATCCTGTATATCCAAAACCCTGGATATCTCAGACTTTTACTAAGTCATGCAGATTTTCAATACCCCTTGAACTTTCTTTATCAATTTACTATAAAATCATCCACTTAATTCGTACCCTTGTTAAGTCGGACCATTGGCTAACTCGAACTGTTTTTTGGGGTCTGCTCGGCAAAAAACTTTTCTTAACTATGACTTTTTTTTTGTATTGCATATGAGTGTTTATAAAACTTCCGATTCTATAGAAATTAAAAAACCTCAAGTATAATTAAACATTTTCACTGATATCTTTGATTTGGTTAAGCTTCAAATAAATTGTATTTATTAATGACTTCAAATAAATTGTATTTATTAATATAAAAAATTCAAAAGCATCAATTAAAAATTTTAGAGCGTTCAAAATTTAATACCTTTGCGTGAAATATAATTTAATTAACTAAACTTTTTTACTGATATCTTTGATTTGGTTAGGGGTCGTCCATAAATTACGTACGCTCATAGAGGGGAGGGGGAGGTCTTCAAAAAGCGTGCAAAAGCGTATGGGGGTGGGGGAGGGTGGGTTCAATTTAATAGTACTTACATCGATTTTCTAATTTATCACAATTAACCAGCTAATCAATAGAAAAGTTAAAATTCTGACTAAAGATCCTAGTTTACTAACATAAAAAGATGTGTGGTATAGGGAGTAGAGGGTATAGTTTCCCCAAATGCATACACATACATGGGGGCCCGTAGATTTTTTGATGTTTCAGGACATGGGGCCCGCAGGATTTTTGATGATCCTCCCCCCCCCCCCCTCTCTATATTTGGGAGGGGGGGTGTACATTTTGTATGGTCATAACATTTGTAATCTACATTTAGTTTTAGACAGTAAATTGTAATTTGCAATCTTTTTGTACAAAACTAAAAATTTGTCGATAAATTTAAATTTAGTTTGAGATCGTAATTTTACTACATTTGTGCGCGCTTGAGCGGGGAAGGGGGGCAAGCATTTAAAGGTTCTTTTGTTCCCAGGCCTCCACAATCTTATTTTTTTGCAAGGCCTCCCTATTTGGCATAGTTTTATTTTATTTTTTTAATTTTTTTTTTTTTTTTGCTATATAAATCTATTATAGTCGTAAATCATAGAATAAATACAAATAGCAGGGGCAAGAAGAAGACATGATTGTTTTATTCACCAAGCCATAGTTATACTTGAGTTTTAGAACTTGCACAAATTTCACACTTTTGACATAGGCATACTTATGTTTGTAGCTTGTGCAAGCTCCAAACTTAGGTATACCTATGCCAAATGTGTGAAAGTGTCCTATCTATAACATAAAAAAAAACCTGCTGGCACCCTTGCACACATGCCACCCCTTATATACTGACCCTGAGTAAGGCGAATTGCAGGCAACCTATTTTTTGAATGGAAAAAAAACAGGTTTTAGCAGTGCAATGGCCAATGAGTCGAAAAAATTGAAAACAACTCAGCTAAAAGTAAAATTAAGAGGTATATAAAGGAAAATATATTCCAGATATTTTACCCAAACAATTTTCCAAATTTTTAAAATATGACCTAGATAATCTATGTACTTTACAATAAAATACTTTCATTGTGCAAGTTGTATGCAGTAAAATAAATATATGTAATTATAAATAAAAATATGTTGTATACATATACAACTTGTAATTATACATTGTATATACATTGTTTATACATATACATTTTAAGTAAATACAATGTAAATAATTATATTCCCATTGTTTGCAACAAAACTTTCATTATTCCATATTTTTCAGAAAATGGTATTTTTTAGGTACAGAATATGTGGGTAAAATTAAGGATAGTGTGCAAATTTTTTAAAAACTAACACATAATATTGAAAAAATTATATGACAAACAAAATCTTTCAAATTTATGCCATCAAGTAATTTAAGTTTAAATATGCGTGAAAAAGAATTACTGAAGGCAAAACATTGAAGTATGTATTTAATTTTGTATTTTTGTGTAAATTCACCTTCCCATAGCCAAGAAGGCCACTACAGTCAAGGAGGCTACTTTAGTTGTAGTTACAACCCTCTGTCAACTCTATAAACTAGGTTGCTGCGCGGTGAAACACGTTGACTATAAAAATTTTATGGTCATAATTCACAATAAAAAGAAATTTTTTAACTTTTTAAACATAACAGTTGTTAGCATGATGTTTACATTGTACCTGATATATCCTATTCAACATTTAGCTCATTAAGTATTCTTTTATTTTTGCTTTTTAGAGCCTGGGGAAGTTCAAAATTTCCAAAAAAAGTTAAACCAAGATTCTTCTGTCACCATATCATGGAAGCCTCCATTCTCAAAAGGAGGACCTAATCTTAAATACTCAGTCAAATATGATGGTAAAGAAATTATTACATTCCAAAATTCAACCAATATAAAGTCAGGTGCTGAAGATAGGACTTACAAAGTGGAGGTAAACTATTATTTTTTTTTTAGTATCTTATAAGCAATTCTAACATTTGTTCAGATCTTTATTTTGTGTGTTTGATATTAATATTTGTTTATATGTTTGTTTGTGTGGGTTTAGTATTAGAACTTGTTTGAGTGTTTGTTTGTGTGTTTGGTATTAATATTTATTCGGATGTTTGTGTGTTTGGTAATTATATTTATTAGGATGTTTGTGTGTTTGGTATTAATATTTATTCGGATGTTTGTGTGTTTAGTATTAATATTTATTCGGATGTTTGTGTGTTTAGTAATAATATTTGTTCAGATGTTTGTTTGTGTGTTGGGATTAATATTTGTTTGGGTGTTTGTTTGTATGTTTAGTATTGGAATTTATTTGGGTGTTGGTTTTTGTGTTTAGTATTAATATTTGTTCAGATTTTGTTTGTGTGTTTGTGTGTTTGGTATTAGTATTTGTTCGGCTTTTTGTTTGTGAATTTAGTATTAGCATTTGTTCAGGTGTTTGTTCAGATGTTTGGTTTTAATATGTGTTCAGATTTTTGTTTGTGTTTGGTATTAACAATTGCTCAGATATTTGTGTGTTTATTAATTGAACTTATTTTAAAATTAAGTTTAAATATTTGTTCAAAAGCATTTTATGTTATAAGTTAGTTTCTTAGTTTCAACTTAGTTTCTCCGCGCAGCGGCCTTGCTTGTCAAGGTTCGTGTTTCGGAGTTAAAGAGTTGAGAGAGGGTTGTACCACGAAATACAACAAAAAAATAAAAAAAAAATAAAAAAAACACAAAAAAATGAGTAGCCTCCTCGACTGTAGTGGCCCCCTCGGGCCTTGGGGAGGTGAATAATGTAAAAAAAAAAAAAAAAAAAAAAGTATTTATTTTATTATATAGATTAGAGCTATTACATCAGTAGATGGCAAGGAGTTGTATGGACCAGCATTGATGGTAGATGTTCAAGTTAAAGGTGGAGTTAAACTTGGTGCTGCACTAGGTGCAGCATTTGGTGTGCTGTTTTTCATCGTTCTTCTTTTTATTCTGGGATTATATATTTGGAAAAAAAGACATCCTATGTATTTTCAAGCTGTTCGAATGGAGGATGGGACAGGTTAGAATTTGTTATTTTATGCTAAAATATTTAGCTAGTCCATAAGTTCTTGTTTGTACTTTGTTAAAAAAGAATTTTTTTAGTCAAAGTATTAATTAATGTGTTGTAAATCATTTTGCTCAAGATTTTATTTTGTGTTAAAGTGCATATTTTGGAACAAAAAAAAATTATTAAACCTACATTTTGGTTTAATAAACAAGGAAAGTTTGTCAAGGATATTCATGACAATTTAAACACCCAGGTGACATTTTTTCATTTATAACTGTTTAAAAGATAAAATAATCATTTTAAACACAGTATTGAAAATTTCCAGACACCAATATCATAGAAGCTATATGTAAACTTATTAAGTCTGCTTATCAATGATAAATTAATTTATCATTGATACAATAATGATAAATTAATTTATCCATTGATAAAATAATGATAAATTAATTTATCATTAAATTTATTTATTCATTTATCAATGGTAAATTAAAGACTAAGCATTATTTTCTTACACCAAAAATTTTGTTTTTTAAATGCAAATCTGTCATGAAATATATTGTGCTTTTGTATCATTTAAAGCTTATGTTAAAATTTTTACTTTTTTAGTAAAATTACCTAGTGGACCCTTTAAAAGTCAAGGCAAAGTTTATGTTGATCCAACAACATACAAAGATGTTGATGATGCTGTAGAGGAATTTGCATATGAACTTGAACGAAAAGATTTGAAGTTTGGAACTTTATTAGGTGGAGGAGAGTTTGCTGAGGTATACAAGGGAACTTTACTAAGAGATGGCAAACCTATTGATGTTGCAATAAAGATATTAAAAGTTAGTTGTTCTTTTTTTCATCAGTATTGGTGTTGGCATTAATAGTTGTATTTTTTTTATCAATAACATTTTGAATTCTTTTGCATCTTTAAAAAAAAGGAGCAAAAGGAAAAAAAGTTTATATTATAAATGGCACATTAAATATAAAAAATAAAGACTCCGGGTTTAAAAACATTAAGTTCCAATTCATTAAATCTCATAATTTTTTTTCTTTTTGCAGATCATAAGTTAACTAACATGTTTAACAACCAACAAATTTAGAGCTTCTGGACACTAGAGATCAGTAAAAAATCAAGGTATGAAGCCAGGGTCCTTTTAATCAATTTTACCAATGAATAAACACAAAATCATTTTATTATAACGATAATAAAATAACATAACATATTTTGTATTTTCTCAAAATTTAATATATACATATATATATATATATATATATATATATATATATATATATATATATATATATATATATATATATATATATATGTATATATATATATATATATATATATATATATATATATATATATATATATATATATATATATATATATATATATATATATATATATATATATATATATAATATATATATATATATAATATATATATATATATATAATATATATATATATATATATATATATATATATATATATATATATATATATATATATATATATATATATATATATATATATATATATATAATAGCAATTGCTGATCTATATACTCATAAGTATATTATATACATTATTAACTGGAAGCATATCAATTTAGAGAAAAACTATAAAAAAATTTCTTTAAATTGATAGATTGTCTACCCAAACCAACCAACAATTTGAAAATTCTAGCACTATTTTTAATTATTCACAACTCATGTCAGTATCAAATTTAACCAATCTAAATGTTTTGAACTAATCCATATATCAATCATCGAATGTTGCTACTATTCAGATTTATTATGCCGAAAATTTCAAGTATTTTTGTCAGAATGAGCCTCTAGCTGCACACAATAGACAAAATCGAGTTTCTCTTTTCACTGCAGCAATCTGACATAAAATCTTTAAACTTTCACCATTGCATCTAACACTCTGGATCACACAATGACCTCCTTACTTGCAAATTTGGCTAAGTTATTGAAGTTTATTTCATTTTATACCCAAGAATTTCACATTACATTCTCATAAATAATACTTTGTCTCGGTTTAAAAATAAAGTCAAGATAAGTGCAATAATGAATCTTAAAAAGGAATTTAACAAAATAATATTTTGGCATTTTTTTGCAGCAATACACGGCAGAAGAGTTGTTGATGGTATTAGGGCTACTGTTAAGCCTTTAGCAACCAACAAAGTAAAGCCAGGAAAAATTGAATTGAATTAGCTAATGATTTTGTGAATTGTCTTCAAGAAATTAATGTCAAGGTCCTGTACTTCCCAGAGAAAAAAAAGTCAGCGTACAGTTGACGCTGACAGTTGTACCTTGCAAAAATCAAAAATTATACAGCAAGCAAAAAAATAAAAAGATTTTAATTTTACGTCAGTTATGGCCAGATCAAAGCAGAAAAAACTTCACCATAATGCATTTGAAACAAATAAAAGAGTGAAATAATTTTTATTTTAAAGTATATTTTTATTTGGTTAATATTTTAGTTTTAGTAAAACAAATTGTTTGTAAATGCAACTAGGGGTTAAGGTTTGTAAATGCAACTAAGTCCATAAAGTATGTCACCCTTTGTGTCACCAGTTATTTAAAGTTGCCTTAGTTAATTACCTTTAATGAATGAGTTAATCAATACTTTTGCATATCTTTTTTATGTAACTATAAATATTTAACTCTTAATAATAGCTATAAATATCCATGATAAAAATTGCTCAGTAGCATAAGAGATGTAACAAGTTAAATAAATAGTATCAAGAAAACAAGTTTATTTTCCGGTCAAATCTTTTTAATTGATGTAGAATTCTCAACATCTTGTGAAAAAATCACAATCTGGGTTACTGATTTGCAGAAATCTAACCTAAAAGTTGAAACAATTTTTTTATCTTATATTCTGCATAACGTAAGTTAAGTGGCATTTTGGTAATAAATTTTCCCAGACTAAAAATTTATTTAGCTTATTTTTTACTTCAAACTAATAGCTTTCATACAAAATTGCTTAAAATTTACTTTACTGTTTAAGTATGCAAATATTTGACAAATACTCAACCCTTCTATATGAGATAATAATAAAATTTTTAACCATTTCGGAAAAGGCGCATATATTCAAGCGTTGACCAACATTCAGAGTCTAATGCGAGCCAGAAAAAAATTTAATTATCAAAATGGCTTCTATGGATTAAACAAAGAAAAACTTTCAAAAACGTTCAGCTTGTGTACTTTTAATTGCCAGGGACTTAAATCAAATATTAAATATACCGATATAATCTCTCATCATATAAAATTTTTGTGCAAATACTAGGTATCAAAATCCAAATACTCTTTAATTAAAAATACTTATAAAAACTCCCACTCAATATTTTTCATCGTAAAAATAAACACCGTTGACCTTTTGGTGGAAGTGCATGTTATGAAAGAGTCAATTTCAAAACATATTTCTTTACAAGGATATTAATATATTTACATTAAAATTAAAAAAAAATTATACCAACATTTATTATTAATTTAATCTAACCATGTCACAAAACAATCAAATGTCATTAGAAAGATATTCAAGTCAATTAGAAATAGGTAAAGGAATTATGAATAATTATGAGGGCAATGGTGAAATAATTATACTTGGATATTTCCAAATATTTTCTATGGAATATATGATCTGCTAGAGCGATCTAGCCCCATAAGAAACAATTATTTTACAGTTTTATTGGAATTTATTGAATCAAATGAACTAGAATTATTCGATGTAACTAAAGGTTCTGGTCCTGCAGTAACATATCGACATATTAAATTACCAAACTTATCTTACCAATCCAAACAACTACCGTGGTTCCAGCATTATTCTAATATTTACCTTTTTTTTTTAGAATTTCTTATTTTACTCCTCTTTTCCCTGAGATAAAAAAAACTCATTCGCTTCAGTTTGTTTTTAGTTATGAGTTCAACCTTGCATACTGAGTTTATTATAGGTGAAACAGTTAAGCATTGTTATATTATACTTATTACATTCGCCTTTTTTTTGTTTTTTGTTTTTGTTTGCTAGATGCTAAGAAACCTTTTGACAACTGCCCTTTATAACATATAAACTGAAAAGCTGCGGGAAACTAATTAAAATGATTTTGTTGCTACTACTATATATGGAAACTTTACTTGTGTTGTAGCTTATGCTGATGAGATCATTTTTCTCAGTTCTACTTTATCTAGATTTGAAAGATTTGTCACAATGTGCAATATGTACAATAATTTAAAGTGCATAAAGTTTAATGCTGTCAAAATGGAACTTTTACTCTCTGCAAAAAAAACATAACTAACTTCATGATAACCCTAGACGACCATCAAATAATACCTCATAATAACCATAATCATCTGTGTTGTGAATCAATCAAATTATCTTGTGAGACACAAAAAAATCAACTTAAGCCACACTTAATATAATAAATATAGACACTAGAATATAAAATTTTCAAACAACAGTGCAAACTCTGATTCAATATGGATTCCGGTAATCTCAACCAAGTTCCATTATCTGATTGTATAAATCCTTTGCAGTTCCAACACTAACTCACGGTCTAGAGCTCTATGAAAATAATAATGAAAAAACTTGGATAAATGCAGTTAAATCATATTTTAATGTCTCCAAGTAAAAATTATAACTATGTCTCTTAGAAAAAATTATATACACTCTATTTAAAGTTTAGAAAATGTCATCTTGTATACTGCAAAACAAAATAAATTTATTTATCTGCCTTTTAAAAAATAAAGTATTGAACTCATTACCAGCTTTTTTTTTGTTCAAACACACCTTTTTTGATATTATAAAAAAACATTCGTAGATTGAGTATGAAAAACTTAATACTGGTTAAAAAGTTTAAATTAAAATTAGGGATTCAAAAAGATACTTTTCAAATTTTGGTACTAGTTCAATGTTGGAATGCAAAACAACAGGAAACAGTTTTTTAAATTACTCTTGAAAAAAATATTTCTAAATGATTCCTTTTTATTTTATCTTTTATTTTTGCTTGATTTTAAACTAATTTGTATTTTTACTTTGTAAACATATTTATGGAGGGTGATTAAAAAAATTATTATAATAATAACTATTATTTTTTGTTGTAAAAAAGGAGAAATTTTTTTGTTTAAAAGAATTTTTTTACTAATGGAATTAAATCATTTTCTTTCTCATTCATAATCCCTTGTTTAGATTTTTTAAACAATAACAATAACAAAAATTACTGAAATGAAATCTAAATTCGTTGTTTGGACAAGATTATTATTTATTTATTTTTTATTATTTTTTAAAAATATTTTATACATAACATAATCTTTTGTTTATTTTATCACAATTTAGTTTTTTGTTATTTTTTTACGCATTAAATGAACTATATTTAGAAAATAAGTTCATAAATAAAACTTGTTGTTGGAACTTAACAATGTAAAATATGCAATTTAAATTTTAACGCAATTTAAATTAAATGGATATAAAAATCATTATTTTTTAACTATGTAAAAATTGTTCTATTCACGCAAATAAAATTCCATATTTACATAAAAAATATAAGTAAGCAACGTTGATAAAGTTTACACTATATATATATATATATATATATATATATATATATATATATATATATATATATATATATATATATATATATATATATATATATATATATATATATATATGTATATATATATATATATATATATATATATATATATATATATATATATATATATATATATATATATATATATATATATATACGTATGTATATACAAGCCTTCACAGGAATGGCGTGCGGTTTTTTGTCTTGTATGACCACACGCGAGTATATTATTTTAGACAATTTGAACACGGCCGTTTGCAAGTTTTATAATAATGCTGAAAAAGTTTCAAAAACAAAAAAAAACAAAACTAACAAAATAAAAAGAGATTGAAATAGATAAAAATAAATCAAATTAACAATTTAAATAATTTGTGTACTGTTTTTATATTTATTTCTTTAGAGTTACATTCAGCAACAAAATTAGATAAGGCAAAGCAAAAAAAAAACAGTTTGAAGTCTACAATAAAAAGAATGATTTTCCTTTTCTTAATTTTTTTTTAAGATGATAGCAAAAATACAAATTGCAATGTGTTTGTAAAATTTATTTGTATAATTTTAATGTAACAACAAGGGTTAAATTAAGCAAATGCGAAACGCAAAATCTGGAAAAATATCTAGCTATTCAAAATTTTAGTTTATACAAAACCGTGTTCCTTGTTTTTAAGGGGAGAATCAACTTAAATTTGTTAGCAAAAAAATAAAAAATAAAACAATAAACTTACGATTACAAAAGTAATAACACTCTAGTCACTAATTGCATTACAAAAGTAATAACACTATAATAGTGTTATTACTTTTATAACGCACTTATAACTATTAAAATTCATTCTTTGTTCAAGCAACATTAGTATTCCCAAATTTTAATTGAAGTAGAAAAATATCTAGAAAAATAAAGTGGATGTTCAAATAATATTAAAACTTAAATATCTTATAAAAACGTTACAAACAACTTTATAAAAACGTATCGTATTAAAAGTTTAGCATTATGCAAAAACGTTACTAATGGGCCATAAAAACCCGCGTTAATTTTAAAATTAACCAATAAAAAATTTTTATTGTTTGATTTCAAAATTAACGCGCGTTTTTATGTAACATTTTTCATAATGCTATACTTTTTATAAAGTACTTCTTTATAACATTTAAGTGATCTGTGAAAGTTCCTGAAATTTTTAATAATATTTGATTATCTGCTTTATTTTTTCTAGATGCTTTTCTACTTTAATAAATGTTTGGAATTAATAATGTTGTTTGAACAAAGAATGAACTTTAAAAGTAATAAGTGCTTTATAAATGTAATAACACTATTATAGTTTTATTACTTTTATAATGCAGTTAGTGACTAAAGTGTTATTACTTTTGTAGTTGTAAGTTTATTGTTTTTGTTTTGTTTTTTGTAACTTTCTCACTCGCAAACTTTTAATAATTTGCTCCTTATAAACAAAGTACACAGCTTTGCATGAACTAAAATTTTAAAAGACCTAATATTTTACCAGAGTTTGCAAATCGCAATCGTATAATTTAACTCTTGATATAAACTTGTTACATTATAATTATACACATATATTTTACAAACAGATGACGATACATATTTTCTTTTTCCTCTTTTAAAGAAAAAACACATAATATATGGAAAAAGTCATCCTTTTTAACACCTAAAACCCTTTTTTTTTTTTTTTTTTTTTTTTTTTGTTTTGACTAACTGAATTTTGTTGCTGATAATAATAACCACTACGAAAAAACAAAAATAAAAACAACACACAAATTATTTAAACTATTATTATTGTTTTCTATTTAAGTTTACTTTAATTTCTTATGTAGTTATTAAATTTAAAACAATTTTTCAGCAACGCATATAATATAACTTGCGCAAACGGCCGTGATCACGTTCTCTAACTTGAAAAATGTTTTCGTGGTCATATGAGACAAAAAACCAAGGCCTTTCCTAGGAAGGCTTGATATATGTATATCTATATAAAATCCAACATAAATGGTTTTTACATTTAAACAATAATTATTCAAACTCACACAGTAAAGTAAAAAGATTATTTCTCATTACTCTTCATGAAAATGTACAGTGAAAATACAAAATCCAAATTTGTTATTTTATTATTGTTTAATAAAAATGATATTATGTCAATGCCTTGGTAGAGTTGATAATGCTATCAACCATTTTATGTTATTAACTATATATTTCTAACTTTATATCTCTATTTTTTTCCGGTCTCTGGTCAGAAGCTATAAATGTTTTGGTTGTTAAACATGTTGGTTGACTTGTGATCTGCAAAAAGTTCGTGAGATTTAAAGACTTGGAAGTTATTGTTTCTAAGCCTAGAATCCTTGCCACCATTATACCTAAGGATTTCCGGTTCAAAAATTTTTATTTCTCTAAACTAAAAATCCTAATTTTTTTCTCATTAGTATTCCATAAGCTTTTTTTTATTTTTAGAGCTCCTCCTGGATACAAAAAAATAGGAAGAAGTAATATATATATATATATATATATTATATATATATATATATATATATATATATATATATATATATATATATATATATATATATATATATATATATATGATTTAAAAGATAACATCTTGTGTGAGAGTATATTTATATATTATTTTAAAACATCAAAAATACGATTTCTCTCAACACTTATAATTTTTTATTATTATAGAAATTTTCGCTGGATTTTAGATACCAGCTTCTTCAGCTTGCTAAATGTTACAGTAATTAGTAAACCGTTATAATTTAAATTAAAATGTTGCTATTGACGTCAGCGGTTGAATGGCTTTTTTTTCGCTGAAATTTAAAAAATGGCATCCAAAACTTAGTTTTTACGTATTGACCCTCATCGAGATTAATCCCGCCATTTTTTGCAGAACACATGTTTTTTTGTATTTCTAGGGCTTCCCTAACTTTTCTTTCAAATTTTTTATTTTCTACTTTCAATGTTTTTGTTTGTTCCCAAATAATTTCTTTTTTGCAAAATGTTTTATGCAGAGCTAATGCAGATTGATGCTGCTTATTTTCATCAATGCTTTTTTGGTGTTGATACATTCGTGTGTTTACTTTCATTTTTGTTTCGCCTACATACACTTTTGAACAGTTGCATTTGATTATATATGTTCCTGGTTGACTGTTATTAGGTAATTTTGATTTATTTTTTGATGTTAACAGGGATCTTAAGTTTGGGTTTGATTTGCATACCGCTCTGTAACCAGCTTTTCGGAATATTTTCCTAAGTTTTGGCGAGAGACCGGGTACCCATGGTAAGGAAACTACAGGATAATTATTGATTTCAGATGGAATTGTAATTTTATTTTGTCTTTTGTGTTGAAACTGATGTGCAATATTCATTATTTGAGTCTTATCGTAACCATTTTCAATAAACACATCGATTAAGAAATTTATTTCGTTTTGCAAGTAAGACTTACTACAGATTGAGTAAGCTCGGTGGAGAAATCCTTTAAAAATAGAGTTCAAGATATTTGGATCATGATTTGAGTGTGGCTTAATTTGAATGTTAGTGATAGCATCTTCCCGATATACTCTGTATTCATACTTTCCTGTTTTTTTATTCATAATTTGTATATCCAGATAATTTAGTGTTCCTAACTCGTTTTCAACTTCAATTGTATACTGGATGGAAGGATGTTGTTGATTTAAAATGTATTGGAAATGTTTTGCTTGGTTGAGATCTGGAAACCTTGCGTGACTATCATCAACATATCTTAAGAACGATTTGAGGTTAAGTGCAGGGTTGAAACTTAGTGCAATTTTAATTGCATTGTTTTCATGGAATTGTAGAAATGATTCTGCAAGAACGAGCATGAACGAAAGTCCAATTGGACCCGAGTTTTCCATTATATGAATTTCATTGTTCCAATGAAAATAACATTGAAATAAACAAAGTTCTATAAGTTGTTTTATTTCAGGTATACTTAGTCTTGTTAATTTTTTATATGTTGTATTATTATTTAATTTTTCTATAAGTACAAGGGTGGCTTCTTTTAAAGGAACCGACGGATACAGATTTACGACATCAAAAGATACCTGAACTTCATCGTTGTCAATTTTCCAAGATTCAGCTTTTTTAATAAAGTCAAAGGAATTTTTTAATCTTGTCAAGTTTTCATTCAAAACTGGTTGTATTATCTTAACTAAGAACTCAGATATTCCGTAGTTTGCTGTGCCAATTGTGAAGATAATTATTCTCATAGGATAGAATTTTTCAGGTTTGTGGGCTTTGATTACACCATACATACGAGGCGGGATGGGATCACTAGGATATATTTTTTCGTATTCCTCTTCTGAAAAACAGTTTCTTTTATTTAGTTTTGAAAGATATCTACGAATTTTAGCCGCGTAATTTGCAGTAGGGTCTTCACTTACTATTTTTGTTGGGCCTATTTGTTCGCGAATTTTTTCCAAGGCTTTTGAATGTTCGATTCGTACAAAACCTGTCCCTTTGTCGAATGGATATATGTCAACGTTTTTTTCCTCTTTTATTTCTCTATAAGCTTTCCATTGTTCTTTTGTAAGATTATTATTTAATTTTTTTCCGGTTTTTAATTCTCTTAAAACATTTTTCCTTAGGTCTTGGGCATTTTCAATTTTATTGTTGTATTCTAATTTTAACGCAGAGGATTCCGTGGCTGTAATAATATCCATATATTGTATCGACTTTAAAGATGGTACAAAGTGCGGACCGAGGTTTAGAAAATTATT
>NC_061163.1:23283732-23531232 GCF_022113875.1 Hydra vulgaris | reverse complement strand
ACTTAATTGAAGCGAAAGTAATAACATATTTAATAACTAAAATAATTTTTTTTTTATTTGTTCAATTACATAACAAAAAAACTATTTTTTTTTGTATTTATAATACAAAACATAATGTAATTTACAAAATTATTACTAGAATGTAATTAATTATCATTAACATTTTATTTTCTGCATGACCTTTTATGTATATATATATATCGAATACTTGATATCTCGAACTTTTTAAGCAGTCCCACGGACATAACGTACTAGTTTAGGCTAAAATCCTCTCGATATCTCAAACTTTAATATCTAGAACTTTTTGGTATCTCGAACAATATTTTCAGTCCTCAGGGCAATTTTCTCTCGTTATCTCGAACTTTTCAACATTTTTTTTTTCAAAAATGTTTTAATAAAATTTAATTTTTTTAAATTCCAATTTTCGAAAAAAAAAAATTTTAATTCGATTTTTTAATTCGATTTTTTTTAAGAATCGAATTTCTCAAAAGTTTTCCTTTAATATATTAATTTATTCTTTTTGTCAAACGCAACAACATGCCGCTCGTTAAATGAAAACTCACAAACAAATCTATAATAGAAAAATGCAAGGCATTAAAAGAGAGGGATGTCTTTTTGTTAGACATCCCTAGAGACAGGGATGTCTAACAAAGAGGTTGCCAAAAAGTAGGGAGTCCCAAAGAACACATTATCAATCTGGATTAAACATAAAACCAAGTTATTAACCTCACTGGAAAAAAATGGCACAAAATCTAAACGGAAGAAACTTCTAAAAAGAAAAAAATCTAAAAAGAAGTCAACAAGTACCAATTGATGGTACCATACTAAAAGAAAAGGCACTAAAATTTGCAGAAGCATTAGGAGAGTTGGATTTTAAAGCATCTGATTGTTAGTTTCATAATTGGAAAGAAAGGTCAGTTAAATTTTGTCAAATCTTGTTCAATTTTAATATAAACAAATAACATGTATCTGTTTATATTTAATTTATTTAGTTTTTTAAACATGTAATTAAAATTCAATTATTCTGTTCCTATTTTTAGGAACGGCATCAGCTTAAAAATAATCTCAGGTGAAAGTGCCGCCGTGACGAATAATATGACTGCTTCGTGGAATGAAACTACACTTCCAACATTGCTTTTGAATTACAAACTTGAAAACATTTTCAATGCCGATGAGTTTTGACTATTTTTAATAGTGCCTACCAAACAAAACATACCATTTATCACGAGAAAAATGTTTCGGGGGAAAAAATATAAAGTCAGACTAACAAGCATAGCAGCAGGGAGTGCAACAGGAGAAAAATTACCTATGTTTGTTATTGAAAAATCTAAAAACCCATGGTGTTTTAAGTACATTAAACAGCTTCCTTGCACATATAAAAATCAGCTAAAAAGTTGGATGACTAGAGACCTTTTTACAGAATGGGTAATGAAACTTGACTCATTTTTTTTGTGCTCAAGACAGAAAAGTAGCACTCCTGGTGGATAACTGTTCTGCCCACCACACATTGAAAGGCTAAGCAACATCAACCTAATAATTTTCCCCCCTAACACCACATCAGTCCTTCAGCCCATGGATCAAGGCGTAATATGAAGTCTTGAAGCTCATTATTGTCACAAAATTGTGCGTTTGTGTATCAAGGCTGTCGATAATAACAAACCCATGCCAAAAATTTCTATACTTCAAGCAATGAAAGATCTTGTTTCTTCCTGGAATGCTGTGTCGAAGGAGACTGTCATCAACTGCTTTAAAAAAGCTGGTATCAGCAAAACAAACAAGAGTATTGAAGAAGCTGATGATGATCATCCTTTTAAATTTTTGACAGAAGAACTTAACGGTTTGTGAGAGTTAGATCCTTGTGCCATCCAAGAAGATCTCTCAGCGGAATCTTACATTGGTTTAGATTGCGATGTAGTAACCACCGGTTCACTACCTGATGTTGAAGTTGATGTTGAACTGATGTTGAAGTCTTTGCTCAGATTTAAAACCCTAATTTTAGAAAACGACGATAATGAAGTTGAAGATAGCGTTGACGAAGCTATTGACGTCGAAGCCCCGCCATGCCCATCTGATATTCAATTAGAAATTGCTTTTGAAACAATTCAAAATGCTTTGCTATGAAGCTCAAAATACGGAAATGAAATACAATCCCAAGCACTAAAACTTGAGGATTTAATGAAGGTGGAAAAGATGGATAATTTAAAGCAATATCAGATAACAGATTTTTTCCAAAAGTTGTAGTTTTTGTTGTTAATGATTTATATATATATATATATATATATATATATATATATATATATATATATATATATATATATATATATATATATATATATATATATATATATATATATATATATATATATATATATATGTATATATATATGTATATATATATATGTATATATGTATATATATATGTATATGTATATATGTATATATATATATGTATATATATATATGTATATATATATACATGTATACACATATGTATATACAAGAAAGATTTATATTTGCAAAATTACATTTAATTAAAATACATGAAAAACCGGGTAAAAACAATTATCAATTAAAATTCATTAACTTTTTTATTGATTAAAATACATTAACTATTTTATATAAAAATGAATAAAGTAACAAAAACTATAAAACACAAAAAACCACAGTCACAGTCTTGTTCAGTTCTCAATAGTCACATGCTTGGCCTAGACAATTACATTCGTAAGAATTCACCTATTTGTCAGGAAACTAGGTTTGAATCCACAGACTACTCTTTTATGTGTTTTCATTTCGCACCACTTCACTCTTTCACCTTTCTCTTTGTTCTATATCGCTCTCTTCATCTCAAGACTGCACTCTTCTTGATGTTATTTCTGATTATATTGACAATTACATTCGTAAGAACTCACCTATTTGTCAGGAAACTAGGTTTGAATCCACAGACTACTCTTTTATGTGTTTTTGTCTAGCACCACTTCACTCTTTCACCTTTCTCTTTGTTCTATATCGCTCTCTTCATCTCAAGACTGCACTCTTCTTGATGTTATTTCTGATCATATTGACCAAGCCCTCATTCTTTATCCATCAGTCGATATTGTTGTTGTCGGTGACTTTAATGTTCATCACACAGAATGGCTTGGCTCTAGTGTCAGTGACTCTGCAGGCATTAAGGCCCACAACTTTTGCCTTTCTCGATCCCTTACTCAAATAGTCAACTTTCCAACTCACTTTCCAGACAACCCGAATCATTTACCTTCTCTACTCGACTTATGTCTTGTTTCTAATCCTAGTCAGTGCTCAGTTTCTCCACACTCACCCTAAGGTGCTTCTGATCATGGTTTGGTCTCTCTAAAACTATTATCTAATTCTTCTTTACCATCAGAATCCTCCTATCATTGTACATCTTACAACTACCTTAAAGCTGACTGGGACTCTTTCTGTGATTTTCTTCGTGATGGCCCCTGGGTAGAAATCTTTTGTCTTCCTGTTAACAAATGTGCTTCTTACATAACTTCATGGATTCAGGCTGGCATGGAATCCTTTATTCCTTCTCGACTATTCCAGGTCAAGCCTCACTCTTCTCCATGGTTTTCCTCACATTGTGCTGCTGCAATTGCCAATCGAAACCATTACTTCCATATCTATCAGCAAAACAATTCTCCAGAAAACAGACGTCTCTTTATTACTGCTAGGAACCATTGTAAAAAGGTTTTGTCTAATGCCAAAGCCCGCTACTCTCAGATCATGAAATCTCGTATTTCATCACAAAAATTAGGCTCTTGTGACTTCTGGAGAATTTATAATAGTATCAATAATAAGGGCAAGTCTGTAATTCCACCTCTTTTGTATGGTTCAGACTTTGTCACTTCACCTAAAGACAAAGCTGAATTGTTTGCCAAGAACTTTTTATCAATATTATCTACCTGATATAGCCGTCAAACAGGTTGATCCACTGCTCGACATCTGTATCACTCCAGCTTCAGTATCTAAAGTGATTTCCTGCTTAGACTCTTCTACAGCTTGCGGCCCCAACAACATACCTGTTATAGTCTTGTAGAAGTGTTCTCTGGAGCTGTTATCTATCCTTTCAAAACTATTTAACAAGTGCTTATCAGAGTCTTGTTTTCCAGCCTGCTGGAAAGCAGCATCTGTTAACCCTATTTTTAAAAATTCTGGAGAGCGATCTGATTCGTCTAACTACTGTCCCATTAGTCTTCTTCCTATCATAAGCAAGGTTTTTGAATCTTTAATTAACAAACTCATAATCACTCATCTCGAATCTCATAACCTACTTTCTAATCATCAATATGGATTTCGATCTTTTCGTTCTACGGCTGATTTGCTAACAGTAATAACCGATAGGTTTTATTGCGTATTAGATAAAGGTGGAGAGGTTAAGGCCATCGCTCTTGACATTTCTAAAGCGTTTAATAAAGTTTGGTATGCTGGTCTTCTCCATAAGCTTTCTTCTTACGATGTATCTGGAAACATCTTTAAGATTATTGAATCCTTTTTTTCCAATCGTAGTACAAAAGTTGTCCTTGATGGACAGCACTCTTCTTCTTATTCTGTAACCTCAGGGGTTCCTCAAGGTTCAATCCTTGGCCCTATACTCTTTTTAATTTACATTAACGATCTTTCAGATATTCTCACATCTAAGATGGCATTTTTCGCTGATGATACTAACATTTATTCTTGTCACGATAAGAAGCCAACTCCCTCTAACTGCTTGCAGGGGGCATCTGAGCTTGAAAAGGATCTCACTACTGCTACAGCATGGGGCTCACAGTGGCTGGTGAACTTTAATTCAGACAAAACTCAATTTTTTTCAGCCAATCGTTATCGCAATAATTTAGACCTTCCTATATTTATGAACGGTAATGTACTCGATGAGTCTCCTACCCTTCATCTTCTAGGATTAACTCTTACTTCTGATCTTTCTTGGAAACCTTATATCAAATTCGTTGCAAAACTAGCATCTACTAAAGTCGCTTCTGTTTATCGAGCTTTTCACTTTCTTACCCTGGATCCTATTCTCTATCTCTATAAATCTGAAATCTGGCCTTGTATAGAATACTGTTGCCATATCTGGGGTGGATCTTCTAATGATGCCCTTTCTCTTTTAGACAAGGTGCAAAAACGCATTGTAAACATAGTTGGATCTGCTCCTGCAGCCAACCTTCAACCTCTGTCTCATCGTCGTAATGTTGCTTCTCTTTCTCTTTTCTACAAATACTATAATGGGCACTGCTCTAAAGAGCTAGCGTCTCTTGTGCCATCTACTAAAATTCATTCTCGTGTTACTCGTCATTCAATTAAGTCTCATCTTTTTTCTGTTACTGTTCCTAAGTGCTCCAAAAACTCTTATTCGTCTAGTTTTTTTCCTTGAACATCAGTTCTTTGGAATTTGCTTCCTTCATCTTGCTTTCCTGATTCATATAATTTGCAATCTTTTAAGTCGTCTGTCAATCGTTATCTTGCTCTACAATTTTCATCTTTTCTCTTCCAGTTACTTCCAACACTAATTAGTGGTTGCTTGCAGCCTTGTTGGAAGCGAAGTTGTTAAAAATTTGAACATTTTTTTAAAAGTCTAAACTTATTATTTTGTCACTATCATTTCCGGAATCATCATTAAAGATGCCACGAATATTCGGCAACTATTCGGTATTCGGTGTATTTGGCAACATTTTACACTATTCGGTATTCGGCAGTATAGTTTGCAATATTTGGCCGAATACCGAATACTTAAAAATGAAAATAATTGCATTAGAAATGGATTAAATTACTAAGTATACCTATAATAATACAATAAACAGATTAATCAAATATTAAATATATTATATATATATAAGATTCAATTAATCACAAATTTTTTTTATTTAAAACTATTTTAATACTTAAAATTTATCAGTGGTAAATTATGATGAATGAAAATAATTTTTTCGGCATATATTGATAGCAAGCAATTTTGCTTTTCCTCGTAAACTATACCTGCTTCTGAAAATAGCCATTCACTATATACACTACTACCTGGAGATGATTAGTAAATCTTAGCAAGTTCTACTAGGCTTATATATTGTTTTGCATTTTTTATTAAAAGATGCCAGTTTTTAAGCTTTTTGGAAACAAAAATTTTAAATAATACAACTTTTTTTATTTATTGTAGTAATTTGCAAGCAAAAAGTCTTTTATGTTAATTAAATTGACTTCTCAATTTAAATAGTTTTTTAAGGATAATTAATTGTTAATGTATTTATGCGGTTTTAAAAAATATATATTTGAGGTCTTTAATTTTAAATAAATTATCAAACTTGTAAACAAATGATTTGCATTTAGTAAATTTAAATCATTTATTAACAAATTTTAGTGACATTTATATTATAAATACATTAACTACTGATATAAACTGAAAACAATCAAGATACTCTCTAAAACCACTAAATACTCTAAAGCTTTAACAAACAATGTAATTTCCACTAAATGCTATATAATTTATATATATATATATATATATATATATATATATATATATATATATATATATATATATATATATGTATATATATATATATATATATATATATATTCTATAACTATAGAGTTACTACTTTTTGTATATGTATCTTATGTAGCAGGTTGTAAGAAATACAACCTGTAAGAAACAAAGTTTGATGTAACAAATAGTCCACAAATAACATAACAAAACACACAAATAAAGCAAATACACGTAATTACCTGTAGGGTGACTACGGCATTAATTTTACAAATTCAGTTTGAAAACTGTCACCCATGAAATTTTTGAAGTGTTACCGAATATTCTGCTGTTCTGCAGAAGGTCAACCCGAATATTCGGTAATCGGTATTTGGCAAAATCACTATTCGCAGTATCATTAATCATCATCTTCATCGTCAAATGATAACTTAAATTTTTTTGATTTGATTGTCACCTTTTTAACTGGAATTATACCACAAACTTTTTTTGTTAAATGAAATTCCGACAAAAATTCTTTAACGCATTAAAAAAATTTTTTTTTTTCCTCATACTTTTCAAAGAATTGAAAACTTTTATAATTTGGTTCCAAAAAAGTGGCACATAATAAAAACGAATTATTGTAATATAATGTAGCTTACAGGGCCAGCACAAGTAGGTAACACCTAGAGAGCGCCGTTAAAATTTTAGCTGACTAGAAAAAGAAAAAAAATTCTTGTTTTTTAAATTTACCAAGTGACTGTTCTGAAAATCTACATTTGCCGACTTACTTATCTAAGAGTCAAATTGGCTCACTAAATAAGCTAAAAGTTCATTGATGGGATGCCACTCACAAAACCAACCACCCCATTCCCTCACCCCTTTGCACTGGTCTTGGTAACTTATTCAATTCCAAAGATATTTGTGTTTTACCATGTTTACTTTTTGGGTTTTTATGAAATATATTCTTGAAGTATCTCGTTAAACCTTCGGTATTAAAAATTGAAAGAAAATTATTTTGATATTTTTTTATTTTTGCGGTATTATGCAGTAAAGTGCTTATGCATTAGCAATCTTATTCAATAATTCTAATAAAAATGATATCATGAACCCAAATTATTTATATTATATATTTATAAATTTGTTTAGTTGGACTAAAAACAAAGTCGGGTATATTTAGTTAACTAAAAAGTTAGTCGACTAATTTTAGTTAGACTAAAAAGTTAGTCAGGTAATTTTAGTTAGCTAAAAAGTTAGTCTGGTAATTTTATTAAACTAAAAAATTAGTCTGGTAATTTTAGTTAACTAAAAAGTTAGTCGACTGATTTTAGTTAACTAAAAAGTTAGTCGACTAATTTAAGTTAACTAAAAAGTTAGTCAACTGATTTTAGTAAACTAAAAAGTTAGTCAACTAATTTAAGTTAAATAAAAATATAGTTGGGCAATTTCAGTTAACTAAGAAATTAGTCGACTAATTTTAGTTATGGTTTTTTTAGTTTAGTTAGTTACAATTTTTAGTTTTGGTCCTAACACTATTAATTGACAAAATAACAACGCAATCAAAGCAATTTTGAAAACAAAAAGTATAAGGTTAAAGAGATAAATTTGAGACAAATAAAACAAAATGACATCGTCGCGTGACTAAACATACATATATACATATATATATATATATACATATATATATATATATATATATATATATATATATATATATATATATATATATATATATATATATATATATATATATATATATATATATATATATATATATATATATGTATATATATATATATGTATATATATATATATATATATATATATATATATATATATATATATATATATATATATATATATATATATATATATATATATATATATATATATATATATATATATATATAATTATTTTTGTTATGAGATTAAATAAAAATAACTACATTATTTTTAATACTAAAAGTTTCATGCGTTTTGCTATCATCAGGCAAGAAGTACATTGTTTTTTCCGTTAAAAAACATACTCTTAATAAACATTGCGGCGTTCAAAAACAATTATGATTAGATCCAAACCTACCCATAGTCAACTACTTAGATGTATCCTTTAACTTAGAAAAAAAATCCTAGCAACCTTTCAAAAAACCAAATGAAAATCTATGTTACATCCACACTGATTCCAACCATCCTCCACAAATAATAAAGCAAATCCCCATCTCTATTAACGACAGTTTATCACAAAATTCCTCAAATGAAAAAATATTTAATTTATCTATACCAGAATAGAAGATGAACTAAGATGAAATGGCTTTGCTGGTTTTAATTTAAAGTAAAAAAGAAAACTAAAATAAAATAAAAAGAAATGCAATATGGTTCAACCCCTATACAGTAAAAGCGTTTCTACCAATGTCGGACATATCTTCCTTAACTTGATCGACAAACATTTTCTAACATTCCACCCCCTAAGTAAACTATTTAATTGAAATACCATCAAAATGAGTTACAGCTGCACCAAAAATATCAAAAGAGTAATAAAAAGCCATAACAAGAAAATTATTTCAGAAAGACCAATAGATTACCCACCCTGCAATTGCATAAATAAAAAAAACTGCCCTATAATAGGAAAATTTAGAGCTTCTAATGTTATTTATAAATGTATAGTATCCCCCCCTAACACTCCAGAAAAAGTATATATTGACCTAGCAGAATGGAAAAAAAGATGAGCTAACCACAAATACTCATTTACAAACAAAAAGCTGAAAAATTCAAACACACTTTTAAAGTATATATGGCAGAAAACTTAGAAATAACACCCAAATTAACCCGACAATATCATACAAAGGTACGCAAGAATTATTAAAAAATAAATAATAATATCTAAGTGCCGTCATGAAAATAAGTTCTTGCTTGGCAATATATATATATATATATATATATATATATATATATATATATATATATATATATATATATATATACATATATATATATATATATCTATATATATATATAAAATTTTTTTCTACTCTCCAATTTCAAAAAGTTTTTAATTTATATTTATTTTTATTATATTTAAATTAAATTTATTATTAATCATAAAATAAATTTTGATAAAATTTCCAAACTATGTTAAATCAAAAAAAAATTATTAAATTTAATTCAAGTTACTTTAAAATGTTCGTATTACATATACAATGGCGCTAAAATGGCAGGGTATTTACATTGGAGTTCAAAGTTGGATTTGGCAGAATAATCAACAAGCATTTTTCACTTGGTTTACATGTTTGATGGTAGTTAACAAATGCGAGTCTTCAGCTTCAATCCATTCAACTCACTCTCAATGATGTAGTAAAGATTCTGAATTGGCCTTTTGACAGATCTGGATCGAATCTGTTTGTCTTGGGACCTAATTATACCTGATAGAGGCAACAGAAGTTTCAATCCATTCAACTCACTCTCAATGATGTAGTAAAGATTCTGAATTGGCCTTTTGACAGATCTGGATCGAATCTGTTTGTCTTGGGACCTAATTATACCTGATAGAGGCAACAAAATTGCAAAGATCTTGAAATTTAATGAAATTATGTTTGCTATGAAGAAAACGCAAAAAAAAAATTTCTTTCCTGATGAAACTGCTAGTCACAACCACGAGGAAGCATCAAAAAACTTTGAGTGTAATGTCTTCAAAGCTGTACTCGACAATTTGACTATTCAAATAAGATCAAGGTTTAAAGTAATATATGAGGAATGTAACAAGTTTTACTTCCTTTGGACAGAAATTTCAAACAGACAAAGAACTAGGTTTAAAAGCTGAGAATCTGGCAAAATGTTACCCAGAATACATATGTAAAAACAAATTTTCTGATGAGGTTTTGCATTTTTTTTTTCGTAAGAAGAAATATTCTAGGCAGTAAAAAACCTGTCGAACATCTAAATGAAGTTTAGATGTCAATATTTCTACAAGCGTGTGTTTCACTTAAAATCTTTCAAATATTGCTCGTTTCAACATCTGATGGTGAAAGATCTTTCAGCAAGTTAGCTATCATTAAAGATTATCTTTGTTTCACAATGGACCAGGAGCAATTGTGCTACTTGATCTTTTCAATTGAATCAGTTTTAGCCTATAACATTTCTTATGAAGTAGTTATTTTTGTGGCTAAGAAGGCCAAGAAAATGCGTTCGATATTAAGACTTAATTTTACAATAGTTTTTTTTTAAAAACCAAAATTAATTAAATGTGATTTTTAGTTTTCTATGAAAGTAAACAAAAAATAACTATACTAATTTATTTGGTATTTTCATTTTATATCCTAAAATAAGATAGGGCATCCATTAAACTTTTGGACCTGGTCATCACAAAAGCTCTATGCAGGCCAATACATATACCTTCATTTTAATTTCAGTTCAGTTCTTAATAAGAGTTTTTTATTTATTAATAATTTTTTGAATTGATCATAGACTGAACATCGATTAAAAATGATTAACTAGTTTATGAGTAGTTTGTGAAGATTTTGTTAAAGCCAAAATGTTAAAAAAAAGTTTGACAAGTTTTTATTTATTTTTTGACCATTATGTGATCACCTAAGTGCCAAGATAATTTGTGTTTGTGTCATAAAAAATCCTTGAAAAATAAGTTTTCATGCTAATCAAACTTTACAGAACAAATTATTTATTGAGATATTAGGGAAAAACTTTATAATTTTAAACGCCATTTTAAGTGATTTTAATGTTATTTGTATTATTTTAAAAGTCAAATAGAATATGGAAAAGAAACAAAACTTTCTGAAAAAGTTTACATTTCATTTTTTTGTTTTCATAGCATAAACTAAAATAGCAAGCTAAAGATCAAAATTTCATTCATTCAAAAATTAAATTTTTGTGATAGTTATTAAAACTGAAATTTTTTACTTTTGTTCATTTATTATCAAATGCACTCTTAATTGCCAAAAACAAAAACTTAACTCTGAATGGATATTTTTAAATCGTTTTATCTTTCAAAAAAGCAAATTTTTTATATATTCCATTGTTATAAAATTTTGCAACAAATTTTTAAAATTAAGTTTTGTAACAACATTCATTTTTTTAAAACTCAGTCAACGTTTGTGTGGTTTGAGTGGGCTTCCATAATGCTTTTTTATATAAATATGACGAAGAGTTAATGCAATTTTTTACTAGTGGATGCCCTTAATCTGTTTTGTGGTTCAGCACTAAGTGTTTTTATAATGTAATAAATAATAAAGACTTATGTGCAAAATATATGCATGTATTTATGTATTATATTGAGATAAAAAAAATTAAATGTTTTTATATACACTTTAGAGTCATGTCTATTATTATTATTACTGGCATTTCGGAGCACTAATAACTAGTTTATCCTGTCAATAGTATTTTTATATACACTAAGGTAGAAATAACTTAAAAATAAATGAGTACTTGTAATGTAGTAATAACTTAAAATTAAGTATTGTAATATAAAAATAACTTGGAATTAAATAAGTATTTGATGTTTTAATTAATGTTAATAACACTTCTAATTGTGTCAGTCGTACTTATTTGTTACAAAAAAATTTTAAAGTTAATAAAAGTAAGATAAAAATATTAAATAATGGCAAATGATTGAAATAATAACTTTGAAGTCAAAAAAAAGTATATTCATAAATTCTTTTAATAAAACTTTTTTTTTTTTTGAAAAAGTTTTTATTATTTCTGTATGACACAATAGGACAATAATTAATTTTAAAATTTTATGTTGTTTTGTTTGTATTATGATTTGGCAGTGCATGCAGTTATAACTTTTTTGTTTTTATGATTAATATTGGTTTTTGTTTTTTAGTTAAAAATAAATGAAATATGCCATCGCTTAGGAATAAAGTTTATATGTGGTGGTGTTTTTGGTTTTTATGGCTATATATTTTCAGACTTAACATCATCCCATGTCTATACAGAGTATGCTTCTTTTTTATTTGTTTTTCAAAATTTATTGAATATTTTTTTCTTTTTCATTTCATCAAAAAATGTAAGAAAAAATTCCTTAATCTAAAAGTAATTGGTTCAGATGTATAAAATAATGATTTTGTTAACCTTAGTTTTCTTTTAAAACTAATAAATAAAGTTTTGAAAGAAAACTTATAAGATAATAACAATACAATAATAAAAAAAATGATTAATCAAAACTACGGGGTGCAGGATGATTAAAAAATGATTAGCCAAAACTAAATTATATCACTCGATGCAAGAAAAACACAGAGCTCACTTATCTTTATTTATTAGTTTACTTTGAAAACTAATAAATAAAGCTTTGAAAGAAAACTTATAAGATAATAGCTATAATTAAAAAAATGATCACTTCATTTAAATAAAAAAATGGCCAAAACTATGGGGTGCAGGAATAAAAATTCTTTAAGATAAAAACCTCTCATTTCTTCTCCTATCAATAATATCCCAGAGTTGTTAATAATAGCTTTCACTGATTTATTTTTAATTTATCTCTGTATTTCACAGGATTTATATTTATTTTCATGCATACGTATATATGCACACAAACACACTTTCTTTAGCAGATTTTGCTGTGTATTATCTTAATACCTTTTGCACACTTTAAGTTTTAAAAAAGGCTGACTTGAATCCAGGAAAAAAAAAAACAAGAGTTATAAAAAATAAGAATTTTTTTTTTTTTTGCAGTAATAAATATCTTTTATATCTAGAAAAAATCTACCCTAACCTGAACGTATAATTGATATATTTACAAAAGTCCCTGTAAATGGTTATTTCAGTATGATGTTATAAATCAAATTTCTTGCAAGGTCTCCAGAGAAGTTTGTATGCAGTGAAAAATGGCTCTTAACAACTTGTTTAAAAATGACAAAACTAACCTAATGCAAAAACCATTAAATTAATTGATTATTTAATTTATTTTCACTGTTTTTTGAAAAACCACAAAACACAACTTAATAGACCAGAATGCTTTTTGTTTTTTTAACTCAGAAAGTTTTTTATTTTTATTTTTTTACTCTTTTTATTATTTAATTTATTTGTTTTCTTTAATTGTTTTTCTTTTTTTTATTGATTAATTTGTTTTGAGATTAGCACAGCCAAAGTTTACATACATTGATTGAAATAAGTAAAACATTGACAATGGTTTTGGTTTGGGCAGGCAATCTATCGATATTTTATTCAATAAAATATAAAATAATTATCTTATTATAAAATGATTCAGCTTTTTATATAATTTCACTTCATTTAGGACCAAACATGAACAAACATTTTTTTATAATATTAGGAACTGATTTAATGTTGCAAGGTCCGTAGCAACCTCTCAAATTATATTTATTTAAAAAAAATTTAAATCCAGTATTATATTGTTATATAAAACACATTCAAGGGGTGTCAGCAGACATTTTCAAAATGAGTTGTTTTTAGAAGTACCCTAATATTTTTTTAAATTCGCCTCCCCAAGGCTGAGAAAGCCACTACAGACGAGGAGGCTACTTAAAGGTGTTTTTAACCCTTATAGTAAGCATCACTTATCATGCTGTGAAAAAATAAGACAAGTATTTTCTTTTGGTTTTTACACAGTTGTTAAATCATATAATCTTAAGTACCACAAAGAAAAATCAAAAAACAATTGGATTTTGTAAGCAAAAAAAGTCAACCTGAAACTTAAACTTTGTCTTTTTTATTTAATTTTTTTTTTTTTAACGATAAAAGTTATACTTTTGCGAGAGCAAAATTGCTCCTGTAAACCATTTTAAGGGAGTGTGAAAGCTAAAGCTCTTGTATCCTGCTGTTTGGCATGGGGCAGCAATCTTTTCTTTTATTATTCTTAGTTTTTTCTTCTTTTTCTTAAAAATAAAGCATGCTTTTTACCTTAAGAGCGCAAAAATGATATTAGGAAAATGTGATCTAACTTATGGATTGAGTATAGTATATATACATATATATATGTATATATATATGTATATGTAAATGTAAATGTATATGTATGTATGTGTATATATATATATATTTATATATATATATATATATATATATATATGTGTGTGTGTGTTCATGTGTATATATATATAATTATATATATATACACACAGGCACACAGCTATAAATGTATAGATAAGCAGCTTTTAGAATACAATTTGTATTCTACAATTTTTCAATTGTATTGTATAATTTTTTGATACAATTTGTAAAAGCTATAAATGCTTGTTTAGATAAGCAGATGTCTTAGCAGATCATCTTTGTTAATGAAACTTTGGAAGACAAAAATTCTTTTTTGAAAACCTAAACTGAGCACATGATGTGCACATTTAAAAAAAGCTGAAGTGAAGAAAATTTTAACCTGGCAGTGAATTTGAAGAACAGGGCTAACCCGTCTTATCCTCATCAAAGCAATCACCTAATATTACACTTTTTTTTATTTTACAGGTAAAATAAAAAGGGTTTTTAAAAGTAATTGCAAAACCAATTACTTTTAGATCAATTATAAATTAGGTTTTTAAAAACATTTCAATTGATTTTTTAATGAAATGAAATAAGAAAATTAATGAAAAAGACGAGATAAAAATTAAAATAATATAAAACCAATATATTTATGAATAAGATATAAATGAAGTTGTCCTGATTTTTATATAATTAAATTTTATTTACCATATTTCACTTACTTGTCATCTTTTTTAAAATATTTTTTATGATTGTTGACATTTTTTGTTATCGTTGGTATTATTTTTTGTTATCATTGTTGAAATTTTTTGTTATCATTGTTTTTGGATATTTTTTGTTGTTACTGTTACTGACATTTTTTGTTATTATTGTTGACTTTTTTTTTCAGAATCCAATTACTTCTCAAATACACACAATTTTTTTCTTAAATTTATTATTTATTACCCACAGGGTATTTCTCAACCAGCAATCTTTAAGGTTCACAAAATTCAACTCTTGTCATGCTTACCAACTGTGCAAACTTAATTTGCTCTACATACCTGATGTATACCTGATCTATGTTCACTAATAAAAAAGATATGTTTTTATATATTTATTATATTTTTAGTCAAAAGGTTATTTAATATTAAGTTCTTACTAAAGTTAACAAATACTTTTAAATTTATTCTTTCATTGTTGTAAAGTCAAAAGGTGTTAGGTTATTTAATATTTAGTTTTTACTAAAGTTAAGCAATAATTTGAAATTTATTCTTTCACTAGTTTTTCTAATTTTTTTTTTTTAATTATTTCTATATGTTATACTTAGTAAAAATAAATTGTTCACTTTTCTTATTAATATACTTTTTGAATTATTTATTTTGCTTTTTTCACCCAATCAGCAAGAAGAGGGGTATATCTCTATTTTAAGTGATTTGAAAGATGAAAAAGTATAATATAAATGAAAATAATATAATAAATAAATGTTTTATAAATATTATTAAGATAAAACAAAATGTTGTGCGCTCAATTATGCTTTTATTTTTTAGTTACTATAGAAACTTTAATAAAGCAATATATACAGTGCTTGTTCAAATTATTAGAGCCACTCCATAAAAACATGTTTTTTTACAATTGAGGTATGATGAAATACAAATTTTTAGCACATATCCATCAATATTTTATTTTAAATCATTGAATATTAAATTTCAAACGCATATTTATAGGAATACAGTAAAATTAATAGAAAACTTATCCAAAACATGACTTTTGATCATGTTTTAAAAATTAGGTTCAATAGTGACCTTGCCCTTCACTTTGATGACACTCTTTATCCTTTAACACAATTTTCTTTTCTTTGTAGGTTTCTGTGCCACTTTTCAATCAATTTGTCTATCAATTGACACTTGTTTGACACCAGAACTTTTTATATCTCCCGTTTTAGCAGTAAATTTTTAAAAGAATTATGGTCAAGAAAGTTCCTAGGCCAATCTAAGACTTTATTTTTTCTTTCTGTGACTCCTTTTGCCTTGTAGGATGGAGCTGAGTCTTGCATGAACACAAAATCTCCATCCGAAACCATTCCTTGACTTAAGGAAGCATTTTGCTTTTGAGAACTTAAATATACTGATCTTGCTTCATTGTACCTTTCACAATATTAAGCTTTTCCCCTTATTATGGACCAAATCATTACACTTCAGCATCTTGAATCTCTTTTTAAAAAATCCTATGAGGAGTTTCCCTCCAAACACTTCTTATTTTTTTAAGATCTCTAGTTGTTGTAAGCTTTTTACAACTTGTTTAATCTATTGGGTTCCAAGTTGCAATTTTTACAACCACACTTGTTTAATCTATTTGGTTCCAAGTTGCAATTTTTACAACCACACTTGTTTAATCTATTGGGTTCCAAGTTGCAATTTTTACAACCACACTTGTTTAATCTATTGGGTTCCAAGTTGCAATTTTTACAACCACACTTGTTTAATCTATTGGGTTCCAAGTTGCAATTTTTACAACCACACTTGTTTAATCTATTGGGTTCCAAGTTATTAATAAAAGGTTTTATTTCTGATAATTTATGAGGTGTAATATTTTTAGCTTTGCCCATGATTTCAATTAACCTTAAAAAATTGTAAAAAATAATAATTGAAAATATGTTGTTTTTATTATGACAATAGATAATAAAAATATATAAAATATTGAAAAAAAAAGTAAAACCTACTTTAAAAATCTTAAAATAATGTCAAACAATACATGTAAAGCAAAACGAAATATTTTGAAAAAAATAGCAATTACTTCAGCGTACTACACAACACTTTAATGTTGGGAACAAAAGTAAAATGAATGTTAATCCACAAAATAGCATCCAGGTGACATAATTTGGCGTTTGCAGTGTTGGAAAATCTAAATATTATCAGTGTTGTCATCATGTAAAAATAATAGTTATTAAAATATAAGTAACATGCACATTTTTTATACAAATTGTAATGATATTCATACAAAAGGTGTATTTTTGTGAGTGGATTTCTATTAATTTGAACAAACACTGTAGTACCAATATATTAAATTCACTCCATATTTGCATCTATACAGTATAACTTGAAGTTAGTAAACAGTTTTTTTTTGTTTTTTTGTTTTGTTTTATTTAACTATTTTCATGTAAAGATGTAAAATTTTAAAACTTAGAGAAAAGCCAAAAATTGTAGAAGCAGTAATTGGAAATTTGAAGAAAGAAAACTCTGAATGTACTGATCCTGATTACGAAGAAAAGGTTTGTTTAGGTTTTTCGATTTTTTATGGGTGATTTTTTATGGTCTATATTTCCTGCTACCTTTTTTTTCTAATTTTGTTTGCACCAATGTTTCAGTAGCCAATCTATCAGTATGATATTATTTAAATTTTATCTGCTATGGGTTGCAGGTCTTCACAAGAAATGTAACCCAAGGGTCATATTCAGCATTATTTCAATTGGCGATATCTCAACAGCCCATGTATATTTTTAGTTAAAATTTTTGCAGTTATTTATTTAATATAGACTGCAAATGATGTCAAAATAAAGCAATTCTGAGGAGTAAAAATGGTATAATTTCATTTCGAATGACTCTTAAACAACTTAAGCATGACTGTTTTCATGTTTTGACTTTTTTTTCTTTTTACATATAACAGCGTTTCAATATTTTGCAGAAAAAACTAATCTTTTTTTTTTTGCTTAATAACATCTTCTTGCTTATGGATTTGGAGATAAACTGAATAATATATATAATATGGAGAAAAACCGAAACTAAAAACAAAAAATCAAAGTTTTGATTTTAGGTTTTAACATTAGTATTAAATTTTTTATTCTTTTACATAAAAATCTTGTTACATTTTAAAATAAACAAGTATATTTTATAAATCAATAGCAATTCATTTTCTCTGTATTGAGAAAAAATGTTCACCAAAAATGTTCACCATTGCAAAAACCTTTTGAAAAAACTACATTTAAAAGTTACTCAATGAGTAATGCTCATAGTTCTAGCATAGATAATAGATTATTCTCTAACTGAGATACTGATTGATAAAAGTCATAAATAAATTTCATCTTAAGAAGTTTTTTTATTTTTGTTAAACTTTTATGATTTACAAACTGTTTTTACCTTAAATTTTATTGTTGAAATCAACAACCACCCTAAAAATAAGTAAATAAACCAGTAGAAAAATAACCAGACAAATCTTTTTAAATTTTTTGATTTTATTATAGTTTTTTTTTCATTAAGATTTCTTTTTCTTTTTTTTTTAGTTTGTTTGTTTTTTTCCTGAAGTTTAGTTTTGGTTTAGGTTACTTTTTTCTGCAAAATATTGAAATGCTATTATTGAAATGCAAAATATTGAAATGTATATATAAACATACTAACATCTGTCAAGTTGTTTAAAAAAAAGCAAGATGATCTTTTTTTATTTGTAATAGAAGTTTATCTTTTTAGAGTTCGGGGGTCATTGCAGCAGACAGTAACTTTTTTTCCAACCCTTTTTCAACTCTTTAAAATCCCCTTTTTCAAAACCCCTTCAAACTGATAGCACAGTTTTTAGCTGCTTTACAAACATACTAACTGCTTTTTAGATAAACAATAGTGATATTATTAGATTTAATTACCAGACAAATTAGTGATACACTATTGTTTCCATTTTTTATTTTGGATACATTTTTTTTCATTAATTTTAGTTTTGACATTAAGAAATTAAATTTTTAATTTTTTTTTACAATGTTATCAAGCTATTTAATATTCATAGGAAACTTCTTTCTGTTCATTATCTGAAGCACTCTCTGTTCCTTTATTTGAAGGAAAAAGTTTACGACAAGCCAAACAAATTAGCAAAGTCTATCTTGTTATGCGAGGCAAGTTTTTTTTATAAGAAATGAGTTTAATTTGTTTTTAATAATAGTTTATTATCTCTGTAATTGTTTAGTTATGTTTGAATATCACACAAAATATAAAACATATCCAACTGAAATTAAAAGCTCCCATGAAATAGAGCAGCTGCTTGAAGTTCGCAATGAAGTCTTTGAGAAACTCAAAATTGACAATGATTTATTATCTGATGATTTTCCTAGGTATTTTTTCTTTGTTATTATATATATATATATATATATATATATATATATATATATATATATATATATATATATATATATATATATATATATATATATATATATATATATATATATATATATATATGATATTATATATGCAGGGTGTCCCAAAAAAATGTACACATACTTTAAATAATTGTAAATTTGGGGTTTATTATAATTCAAATAATTTTCAACATGTAAAAGATTCTACAAATATGCTTCAGACACTGCTAACAACGCGAAGCTATGGAATAGCACACATGATGAAACAATTCCCTTGTGATATTTATACATTCATGTTTGCCCTCAATTCAACAACTGTTGCAGGTTTTTTTGCATAGACTTTGTCCTTTAAGTATCCCCATAAAAAGAAATCTAGTGGTGTGAGATCTGGTAAACGTGGAGGGTATTGGACAAAACGTCTTTGTTCAATCCACTTGTTTGGCAAGATTTCGTCAAGAAATGATCTTACATCACAATGGTAGTGTGGAGGTGCCCCATCTTGCTGGAATTAAAACTCATCCTGTTCGAAGTCCTTTCTAATATTTGCTTGGTATGACAGACTGTTGCAGCAAGTTCAAGTAAACAGGACCAGTCACAGTAGTTTCAAAAAAGAAAGGTCCAATTAATCCTCTTGATGATAAGTCACACCACGCTGTAATTCCTGGTAAATTAACATGGTGGTCGACCATAACATGTAGATTCTTAGGTTCTCAGTAAGTATAATTGTATCTGTTAATCGAACCATTTAATTTAAATGTGGCCTCATTACTCCACACAATCTTTGTGGGAAAGTGTGCATCTTTGTTACATCTTTCTAAGTATCACATGCAATACTGTACTCTTCGATCTGGATCATTATCATTAAGAGAATGGGCTAATCTTGAAATGTAGCTTCTCCACTAACAATATATCATGATGCGCTAGGCAGATGATTTTGAAATGCCTACCTCATTAAAAAATTTCGATTAATCGTTCTTCTTTTGTGGAGCTTGTCGATGTATGTGGTGTTCCAGAACGGTTCTTTTTGATGTCCTGAACAGTTCCATCAGCTTCAAACTTTTCTATAAATCGAGTGATGGTAACTCATGTAGATAGTTCTTTGTTAAACTCCTTCTTAAATTGTTATTTTAAATTGCACTTTTACTGTATTTTTATAATTCCAGTAGCATTTTAGAATAAATTTTCTTTCTTCAAATTCAAGTCTGTCTGCTATCATTCGGCAGACAGACTTTTACATTTTTTGCAAATTATATGAATCAGGAAAGCAAGATGAAGGAAGCGAATTCCAAAGAACTGATATTTGAGGAAAAAAACTAGACAAATAAAAGTTTTTGGAGCACTTAGGAACAGTAACAGAAAAAAGATGAGACTTAATTGAATGACGAGTAACACAAGAATGAATTTTAGTAGATGGCATAAGAGTCACTAGCTCTTTAGAGCAGTGTCCATTATAGTATTTGTAGAAAAGAGAAAGAGAAGCAACATTTCAACAATGTGACAAAGGTTGAAGAATGGCTGCAAGAGTAGGTCCAACTATGTTTACAATGCGTTTTTGCACCTTGTCTAAAAGAGAAAGGGCATCATTAAAGATCCGTCCCAGATATGGCAACAGTATTCTATACAAGGCCGGATTTCAGATTTATAGAGATAGAGAATAGAATCCCGAGTAAGAAAGTGTCAAGCTCGATAAAGAGATGCAACTTTAGCAGATGCTAATTTTGCAATGGATTTGATATAAGGTTTCCAAGAAAGATCAGAAGTAAGAGTTAATCCTAGAAGATAAAGGGTAGATGACTCATCGAGTACATTACTGTTCATAAATATAGGTAGGTCTAAATTATTGAGATTATGATTGGCTGAAAAAAATTGAGTTTTATCTGAATTAAAGTTCACCAGCCACTGTGAGCCCCATGCTGTGGCAGAAGTGAGATCCTTTTCAAGCTTAAATGCCCCATGCAAGCAGTTAGAGGGAGTTGGCTTCTTATCGTGACAAGAATAAATGGTAGTATCATCAGCGAACAATGCCACCTTAAATGTGAGAATATGAGTATAGGGCCAAGGATTGAACCTTGGGGAACCCCTGAGGTTACAGAATAAGAAGAAGAGTGCTGTCCATCAAGGACAACTTTTATATGCGATTGGAAAGAAAGGATTCAATAATCTTAAAGATGTTTCCAGAAGAAGAAAGCTTATGGAGAAGACCAGCATGCCAAACTTTATCAAACGCTTGAAATGTCAAGAGCGATGTAAAGTCGCAAGAAATGTCAAGAGCGATGGCCTTAACCTCTCCACCTTTATCTAATGCACGATAAAACCTATCGGTTATTACTGTTAGCAAATTTTTTTATTTTTTTTATTTTAGTTTACCTCCTCAAGGCTGAGAAGGCCACTACAGACGAGGAGGCTACTTATTTGTGGTTATAACCCTCTCTCAACTCTATAACTCCGAAACACGAACCTTGATGAACAAGGCTGAACAAAATCAGCTGATGAACGAGAAGAAAGTAAGTTATTAGATTCAAGATGAGAGGTTAAGTATTTGTTAATTAAAGATTCAAAAATCTTGCTTATGGTAAGAAGAAGACTAATGGGGCGGTAGTTAGACAAATCAAATGGCTCTCCAGAATTTTTAAAAATAGGGATAACAGATGCTGCCTTCCAGCAGGTTGGAAAACAATACTCTGATAAGCACTTGTTGAATAGTTGAATACCTGTTATAGTCTGCAAGACTATAACAGGTATGTTGTCTGGGCCGCAAGCTGTAGAAAAGTCTAAGCAGGAAATCACTTTAGATACAGAAGCTGGAGTGATATGGATATCGAGCAATGGATCTTTGACGGCTATATCAGGTAAAACGCAACTAGTGGTATCAAGAGCTGATAATGATGAAAAGTTCTTAGCAAACAATTCAGCTTTGTCTTTAGGTGAGGTGACAAAGTCTGAACCATACAAAAGAGGTAGAATTACAAACTTGCCTTTATTATTGATACTATTAAAGATTCTCTAGAAGTCACAAGAGACTAATTTTTGAGATGAAATACGAGATTTCATGATCTGAGAATAGCGGGCTTTGGTTTTAGACAAAACCTTTTTACAATGGTTTCTAGCAGTAATAAACAGACATCTGTTTTCTGGAGAATTGTTTTGCTGATAGATATGGAAGTAATGGTTTCAATTGGCAATTGCAGTAGCACAATGTGAGGAAAACCATGGAGAAGAGTGAGGCTTGACCTGGGAAGAGAGAGAATAAAGGATTCCATGCCAGCCTGAATCCACGAAGTTATGTAAAAAGCACATTTGTCAACAGGAAGACAAAAGATTTCTACTCAAGGGCCATCATCAAGAAAATCACGGAAAGAGTCCCAGTCAGCTTTAAGGTAGTTGTAAGATGTACGATGATAGGGGGATTCTGATGATAAAGAAGAATGAGATAATACTTTAGAGAGATCAAACTGTGATCAGAGGCACCTAAGGGTGAATGTGGAGAAACTGAGCACTGACTAGGATTAGAACAAGACACAAGTCGAGTAGAGAAGGTAAATGATTCAGGTTGTCTGGAAAGATGATTTTGATATTGATTCTTATCATTTAATATAAATATACACCAAAAATAAATATATATATATATATATAAAATGATATTATATATTTATATATATATATATATATATATATATATATATATATATATATATATATATATATATATATATATATATATATATATATATATATATATATATATATATATATATATATATATATATATATATAACATACATCTGTAGTTTACTACATCAATATTTTCTCAAAACTCTAGAAGTCACTATGACCCCTCTAACTATTGTACAATCAGCTTTCTTACTATTAACTAATATTGGCAGTTTTTGAATTTTTTATTAACAAGCCTATATCTATCATAACAAGCCTATATATATCATTTTGATATATATATATATATATTTTACATATATTTTGTTAACAAAAATATATCATTTTGATTTTAACAATGTACTGAAAATTGATATGAATGTAATATCTCCTCTGTGGTAGCTTAGGGTTTGCAGTAGTGTGTGAATTTTAACTCAAACAAAACTCATTTGTTTACTGCTTATACACACTAAAAACATTGGCAAATAAAAATCTCTTTTTTTTCAATTTCAATGTATTACATTATAATACAGCAATTTATAAGCCTTTAAATGGAATCAAACTATTAATACAGAAAAAATTGCAAAAAAAAAATTACAAAAAAAATTACAGAAAAAATTAAAAAAGAGAGAGAGAGAAAGGAAATAGTCGACAGGCAACTTCAAAAGTTAAAGGTGAAGTGCAGGGGAAAAAATTGAATGGATAAATGTTTTCACAGCATGAAAGGATAAATACACTAAGAGGATGCAACTTTACTCAATAACAAGTCAAGCAAGAATGAGTTTGTGTAGATAGAGCTAAAGATGATAGCAGCAAGCTTAATAGTGTTTATAGAAAAAACAAAGAGATGCAACCTTATGATGGTAGGAGAGAAGCTCAGGCTTGACAGATAGCACAGGACCAACTACATTTACGTTTTTGGTCTTTGTCTAGAATAAAATGAGCGTAATTAGCCCAATGTATGATAAAAGTATTCTATACAGCGATGAATAAGAGATTTTATAGAGGTGCAGAATGAAGTCAGGAGTAAGAGAATGGCAAGCACAGTAAAGAGAAGTGACCATAGCAGATTCTAACTATGCAATCAATGAAATCAATTATGTCTATAATTAACTTTGCAATCAATTCTATTATATGGCTTTCATGAGAAATCAGTAGTGTATAATAATCCAAGAAGATATAAAGAAGAGGATTTAGTGAGAGGGTAGGTATTTATTAATTTAGGAATGTTGAGAAAATTGTAATAGTTGTTTGCAGTAACTAACTGAGTTTTGTTGGAGTTAAAATTCACAACCCACTGCAGGTCTCTTATTTGTCTTTGTATGGGATACTGTTTTGCAAAGGATAAATGTCCCAAATATGGTAATATGGTTATACAAACAGGATAACAATCCCAAGCAAACAGCCAAATAAGTTCTAGAGTTTTTCAAAAGAAGTAAAGTTAATGTTTTATAGTGGCCCAATCACCTGACTAAAATCCCATGTATATACATTTATATATATATTCTTTTTTAGAATATATATAACGATTATTGATAAGTTTTCTGAAATCAATTTTACTTGAATTTAAAATAAAATAAAAAAATTGCAAATGTTAAATAAAAATTGAAATTGATATTACTATGTTTTAGTTTGGTAAGCTGCATACTCTATCCAGTCAATGCTGTAGTTGGTGGTGTTCTTTCTCAAGAAGTTATAAAGGTATGAATTAGTTAGAGGATTTTTTGCATATTTTTGCTTTCTTTTGTATTGCGTGTTCGTTTTAAGACTTGTTATAAGTTTGTCTAGTTATTAGGTAATACTTAGGTAATACTGTCTACATATATTTAGGTCTACATATTAGCTGCATTAGTATACTAGGTACAATTTAAAAAAATTTGTTTGTAATGCTTCTACTTATCAGATTTTCTTCATTAAATACTTAAAAGACCTTTTAATATATTTATGTAAATTTCTTTTATTATAACATAAGTACTTACAAAAAAATACTTATATTAAAATAAAAATTAACTGTTTTATTTGTTTAAAATGCTTACTGTGAAACCTTTTCCAGTTTGATTTGGTTTTATTATAAACATAAATAGAGTGAATATATAAATGTTGCATGGTTGCTATTGGTTGCTCACCCAACATTATAGAACTCACCCAAAGTTATAGAACTTTGTATTTAAGAGAATGCATAAAATTATTTATTGATTGGGTTTAAATTTTTATAGTTCAGTGTCTTTAAGCATTTGAAAATTCAATTCTAGCTTTTTTATTCTTTGGAAAAATGAAAAGTGTTGGTGTTGCTCCGAAGCTCAAAAGTTCTGAAAGTTGTAACTATTCCTGCAAACTGTATTTTCTGACTCTGAAAGTTTCAGTTTTAAAATGACATCATTAGTGCTGTCAAAAGGGTTTTCTCTGACATGAGAAATAAATTTTTTGTTTTGCACGGTCTTCTACTATCATGTTCTGTTTTGTTAAAGACTGCTTTTATTAAATTATTTGATTGTTCAATAATTGACTTGTTAATGGAGTACTTGATGGCTGTCACTGTGTCACTGAACTCAGTGACACAGTGATTGGTGATGTCACTGTGTCACTGAGTTTAGCGTGCTACTTCTCTGAGTTGTGATGAACTCTACGTATACTTATCATTTCTAGATTAATAATTCTAATTATGCTTTACCTTTAAATTGCTTGTTGTAAATGTTGAAAGTTGAATGTTGTCAAATTTTATTTCTTTACATAATTCATATTTGCATCAGTAGTTTAATACTTTTTTTTTATCTCTTTTCTTACACAATTATAAAGATCATATTTCATTTCAAGTTTTTATACTTTTAAAAGTTCATTCTGGATACTAAATTTATTAATTTATTCAGTTTTGTATTTATTTAGTGAATGCATATAAACAGTTATATCATTTATATAGCCTTGAATTGTAATTAACTTTAAAATTAATATTTAATGTTAATTTTAAAGTGCACTTCATGTTAACATTTATAAAATATTATTTTTGAAGTTACTAGTTATAAGTATTTGTAGTTAAATCTAAAAATCAAATAATCATGACATAGGTGGGTTGTTTAAAATTCTTTTTTTTTTTTTTTTATGTTAATTCACCTTTTCCAAGGCCAAGAAGGCCATTGCAGTCCAGGAGGCTACTATAATTGTGGTTACAACCCACTTTTAACTCAATAGCTCTAAAACACAAATTTTGATGAACAAGGATGCTGTGTGGAAAAGTAAGTTAAGCGCGGTACTACTAGGGATGTGGTGGGGATTGAACACAAAACTTTTTGTGGGTGTGAGGCTGGTGAAGAAGAGTGCAAGGCTAGTCAATAAAAATTGTTTGTTTATCCCTAAATTTTTTTTGCAAATACTAGAATAAAGTCCTTAACATTTGGAGACAGTCAACTAATGGCATCATCATCTAATGACATCATCAGAATTAAGTGATGACTATTATCTTTTTTTTGACACAAATAAAATATGAAAAGTTTATTGTTTGTTCAGAAGTTCTCTTTCAAGCCTTTTGACTCTTCCTTTACTTTTTCTTTCTTGTTGATGGTTTTTAGTGCTTGGTTGTCATCATTTGCATTTATTCTAAATGATGTTTTAAATAAGCCATTTGATAAGTTTAAAAAGACTTTTTAGAATTTTTAGCCAATTAAAAATAAGAAAATAAATTTTGCTGACTTTTAAATAATTAGATAACCTTTTAAACAATGAAACTTTTTTTTGTAAACAGTTGTAACTTTAAAACATATTACAAATCCCTTTGGAGTTCCAATGTAAAAATGCAAGTGTTCGTCTAATGAGCAGCAAAATCATTATGAACAGGGTTATTCATTTTTACATGCCGTCTATTCATTTTTGTGTGTGTTTATTTATTCTTATATGCGTATTTATTCATTCTTGTATGCGTATTTATTCATTCTTATATGCGTATTTATTCATTTTTATATGCGTGTTTATTCATTCTTGTATGCGGGTTTATATGTGAGTCAACTATTCATAAAATGTCTAACTTTATATTGTTATGAAGTCCTAATATTAACAAAGAATTAATCTTTTGTAATGATGCATTCTTCGTGAAGGTATTGGAAAATTACGCCAACATAATTACATGTATTTAAAGTTATTAATATAATATTTTGTGGTTCTGTATTTTAGATAAAAAGGATGATAGTTGTAAATAATATTTTTCCAGTCAAAAGATAATAAAACAAACAAGTGAATTCATTAATGTCACTGACAAACTTTAATAATTCCCCATAATATAAACAATAAATAGGCTTTTATATTTTTATATAGATATATTTAAAATATAAATTAGGTTGTTGTCACTTCTATTTATTTAAAAAATGGTTGCTTAGCCAGTGCTGGATTTATGTAACTAAGCATTTGGTTGTAAAATGGAATTAAATTAAACTCTGTAGCATCCATAGTATTTTTAAGTTTCCTGATTACCTCATCCGTATATCAAGGCCTTTCTCTCTGTTTGTAAGTATGCTTTAAAATAGAAAAAATATTTCTATTGGATTCAGCTGTGGTGTATATGCTGGCAGATACTTAATAGCTAATAGATACCTAACAGAAAGACTCCAATTGAATTTACAATTATCCTTAACAAGCACAAGGGCTTCCACATCTGCATTTCTAATTGCTGGTGTCAAAATTGTAGTAATAAAAGTACAAAATGAATCTGCATTCTAGCCTCCAGTTTTTGTTTGATAAGCCAGCACTCCCATTGTTGAAACAGCACAAATTAAATTAACAGTCTTGCTACGGTTTGCAGGCAACTGTAAAATTGCTGGCGCACCTCTTAACAAATAACATTATGTACTGTTAGTGTGCACATTAAATCCATTTTCATGCAAATAAATAAGTTTTTCATTTAAAATTCCGTTAACTTCGCATGCAATGCAAAATGTGCATCAATAACTCATGTTGAGTTTTGTTCTTTTGGCACATGCAAAACAGGCTTTCTTGATAAAAATCCAAACAAAATCCAACAGAGTTTTCTTGAAATAGTAGGCTGAGACATGTTGAAGCCTGCTGTATAAAGATTTTTTTTTATAATTTATTGCATACAAAGATTATTTTCTTTTAGAGGCCATCCATAAAGGACGTCACCATTTTTTAGCCAATTTTTGACCCCCTCCCTCCCCCCCCTCCTTTGTCACCGGTTGACTTTTTTCCCTATACCCCCCTTGAAAAGAACGTCATAAAATCCTGACCCCCCCCCCCCCTATTTTTAACTCTAAAAAAATTTATTTCATCTCGCAATGATGTTTGAATCTGCTGCTACACCTTTGAAAAATAAAATTAAAAATATTCTCATACATTATCTTCTTAAAAACACATGTTTACGTAGTTTTCCATGTTAATTAAACTAAAATAAAAAATCTATAAAGTGATGTCCTTTTCTGACAACCTCCCCCCCCTCCCCTTGTCCTTTTTTGTCCTTTTTAACTCGACCCCCTCCCCCCCCTATTTGGATGATGTCCTTTATGGATGGCCTCTTAGGCATAATTCAATAATATTTTTTATTTGAGCATTTATAGATCTTTTACCTCGTTTTTTTTATCAGAAAACGACTTGAATGCAGTCATGTTGTTGAATTCTCCTAATTAATTTAACAACAAGATTTTGAACTGTGCGCTTAGATAAATTAAGAGAAGTGGAAATGCTTGTTGTAGATTCATTTCTTTCAACTAAATGCTTAAGCATTTCAATTTACTCCTTTGTAACATTTTTCTTTATTTTACAATTGCTCTGCTATTTTCTCTTCCATCCATTAGGTAAATATTTGATATTAATAATAATTATAAATAATTAAATTTAAATCTAGATAAATGAATTATTAGATAAATAATAATTTAATATAACAAAGACCTAATACTAAATTAATTAAACCATCATCAAATGTAAAAATTCTTCGTTTTAAGTATTTTTAACCTTATTTACTAGGAAACAAGAAAAAATTTGTTTTGAAAAAACAAGTTGCTTAAATATACTATTTTTCAAAGGCATATAAGAATGAATAAAGGCGCATATATAAAGTGAATAGACGTGCATATAAAAATGAATAGACGTGCATATAAAAATGAATCACCCTGTAAGTAAATTTGTTTTATTTTGTTTCGCAAATTTAAAATTAAAATGTGCTCTAACTTCACTCAAAACTTTAAAAATAAAAACAGAAGATTTAATATGTTCACAGGTATCTTAATAAAATAGTTTTTAATCAAGTTTCTATAAATACAAAATTTTTTTATGTCTTGTTTAACTTGTAACATAAAAAATGTTCTTTCCTTATTTTCATAAAAGTTTTTAAAACAAAAGTATAAAGTTTGACCATTGATAAATTTAAGATGTCACCTCCATTTCCAGAGTAAAATAATGGGGGTAATGCATTAAAGTTCATGGCGAGAAAAATATTTTACAAACATACAAGTATATATGAACATATAAATACACACCATATTAACACGTCAGTTTGGTATTTAATCTTTCATATGAACACACTAAAAAATCTGTCAATTCATTCTTTGTTTAATTTGAAGATGTGTCAGAGTATTTTTTTACAATGAAAAAAATCAAATATCGTTCAGTGATAAATGATTTTGTTTTGGAAAGTTTTTATCAGCAACAGAAGTTCATACAGAAATGATGAAAGTGTTATCTAAGGACCGGCAAATATTCGTTAAAATTCAGATTACAAAGTTTACTGAAAGGCAAAGTTGGCTTCGGCGACGAAGTTGAAATAGAAATTCGGTTTTCAGTTAAATTCAGTAACAATTTTAAAATTTCATTTAACTTTAAGTTAAATTCGAAAGCTATCAAGTTTTTTTCAATTTATAAAGAAGAATTATAAAATATATTATATGTTTTATATACATAAAAATATATTAACTATATATTTATGTATATCATCTATATATTTTGTGTTTATGTATATCAACTATATATTTTGTATTTATGTGTATTTATATTATTTATAAACTATATATTTAACTATTTAACTATATGTTTCTATTGCTTACAACCTCTTTTGGAGTTGAGGGAGGGTTGTAATAAATATAAAAAGTAGCTTCCTCGACTAAAGTAGCCCACTCTGCCTTAAAAACATGAGTTCTGTAAAAAAAAAAAAAAAAAATTGTTTATGTTCGTTCAAAAACATTAAGAGTTGTAAAGATTCCATTACTTAAATTTTCATTATTACTGGTTTTTTAAATTTTTTATTTTGACGTAAATTGTTTTTTGTAAGCGTTTATATTTTAAATAAATTAAAATTTACTTGGCTTCACTTGTTCTACGTCAAGTATTACATTATGGTTAATTACAAGCTAAAAAATAATAACTTTAGTTTATAAAAAATGATTATACAGCAACCGCTGCGCATTGGTTAGAGCGGTTGCTTTAGAAGCAATAGACCAAGGGTTCCAAGCAAGGTCTAGGCATATTTTGTACCATTGGTAAGGAAAAAGGTTTAAACTTTCTAGTTTAATACTTTTCTGATATACTCTGTGGCAAAACGGTGAGGTCAAAAAAAAAAAAAAAAAATTTATAAAGTTATAAAAGTTCTTAAAAAATTTCTTTTTTAATTAAATGTGTTTTTAAAATCCAAATTCGTCTTTCAGTTAAATTCGGTTTAGAAGTCCGAATTCGTCTTTCAGTAATATTTGAGTCTTAAAAAGTCAACTTTGCCGGTCCCTAGTGTTATCTGCTCCTTTATTTTTAACTGTGGGTTAAGAGTTGGGTTTTAGAGTTTAAATGGGTTTTAGAGTTTAAATGTGGTCATACAAGCATTGAGGATAATCCACGTAGTGGTTATCCAGAAATTATTAAGCAAGTACATAATATGGTTAATGAAAATTCAATTAATGTTCTGTTAACCAAACCAATAGTGAAATTTCTTTACAAAACTAGTTGGTAGTTCCAAAGAAAGCTGAAGGTTTCTGAAGAGATATGTTTTACGTCGCTAAAAAGAACTGTAGGTCCTACAAAATCATTATCCAATATTTCATAAGAATTTGACAGAATATTAATTGGAATTAATATTCTGTGCCACACAAATCTCATTTTGAGTTCTTGGAGTAAGATTTAGCTGGAGCAAGTTTAAAAAAGCCAGCTTTACTCCTGGAAGATGAGCTCCAAATGATTTTAAACTGTCTATTCGATCTGACCACCTGGGGCCAGATATGCCGTGAAGGAAACAACCAATACACTTATATAATATTTCCCACCTCTTTGGACTACACCTGAGTAAGGTGTATATCATTTGCATAGTTCCGAAGTAGGTTATGGCTTCTGGAATACATTAAACAGCATCATTACCACATAAGTTACGAGGCAGGCACGAGGAAAAAACATAGCAGTAGGACACAGTTCTTTTATTATAGCTTGCGCTCCATTGTATTTGTCTGACATATTTGGAACATCGTTATAAATTTGAGCCCTGCAACAAGCCAGTGGAATAATATTACTTTGTAATGTTTTTGTAATCATTTGAGCAATTCCAGAACTATTTTTGTTCCTACAATCTATAAATTTCAAAAATTGTTCCACAATTTTATATAGCGATTCATGGCGAATTAGGTAACATAAAATAAGTGTTGTTTGTTCAACATGTGATGAATCTGTTGTATATTCTACAATAATTGCTTAATACTTTGCAGAATGTCTTTTGTCCAAAACATGCTGCTTAACAAGATCAGAACATTCTGCTATAAACTCATTTTGGTAATCATTTGAGACGCAATGTACTTGGAGTCTTTCGCCCTTTTTTTGTGACTCAGCTACTTTAAGAACGTATTAAGCAACTTTATCAGACCTAAAAAGTCACCAATGCGTTGCAAAGTTCCCTGAAAAGCGAGGCTACGATTTCCTAAGAAAAGGATAACATCAATAATTCCTCTCAAAATTTGGTACCATTTTCTGATTCCACTTTAATTGGTGATTAAATAAAATTATCAATACCGCCTTGCATTGAAAGACATTGTTCTAATTCACACTATGTTAGATAGTATTCTCTATGCCCATTACTCTTTTTATGATCTGGAATCTTGTTACATAACTTCCGCCAATTGGAACTCACTGGCCAGCCTTCAGCTGTCGTTAATGCAGATTGGGAAGCAATACTTAGCTTGGAACAGACATTGTTCCAAAATAATAGGCAAGGGAAACAATATAAAGAAGCCTTATGCTTGCTCCATACAAGCCAGTCTTGGGTACGCTGTTCTGCATTAATGTTTCTAAACTTTAATATATCTTCTGGAAAATTTTGATCATTATAATCTTTAGGCAAATTTAAAGGAAAGTCAATTTGACCTCTGGTAACAAAATTATTTATTTTTTATTGAGAAAGGCTGTGATAGTCAAATGATAAGTTTTGTACTTTATTGATGAAATGGTTCACTTCTTAACTTAGAATTTTCTGTAGCACCAGGTATAGGTTCTAAACCAATATTTATGTCAATCATATTTGTAAAAGGCTCTAAGTTTTTGTTTTTTTTCCCACTAGTTGCTATTTCATTTTGCGATGATTATTTTGTGCATGATTTCCATTTCATTATTCTCTTTTTCCAAATTTACATCAGGATTTGTTTCTAATTTATATTTAGTATTTGTTTCTAATTTAATTTGTTTTTTTTTAAACCTAATTGAAAGAGTGTCAGTATTTCTTTTCTTTTATTTTATATGTGTTTCTTTTTTTCTTTTCTTTTTTGTGCTCCCGATTTATGAATTTGGATTTTTCTTGCAGAATCCTAAAAATATCAAGTTGATAAATCTAAAAAATATATTTAAAATTATTTTTTTATAATAAATTTAAACAAAGTTTTCTTCTTTTTAATTTGCATCAACCACCACAGGATTAAAAACATGGGAATCAACATAGTTAGAAATTGTTGAAAAAAAAATTAAAAAATTCAAAAATATTGAAAATGAAATAATTTAATATTGCGTATTAAGTCGATAAATCATTGTTTAAAATCTAAGATGTTAAAGAAATGTATAAACTAGAAAGAAAAAAAAGAAAAATTTATACTTATTTCATTCATTTTACATTCCTATATTTTATAAAATTCTTTTTTAAATTTAAAACAGTTTAACTTTAATTTAACAAATTAGCATAAGCGAAGATTAACCAATGAGAACTTTTATAACTACGGTGTAAAGTCGTTTATTCTATAAGTAACTAACCACTACATCGCATTTATAAAACCACATTTACTAAACTCTTTTGGGGCCTGGCGTACCGACTGCATCCCTTCTCATAGGGCCTGGTTTTCACTTCGAGTTCAATAACTAATGTTTATATTTAAAATTAGCAATAGTTCGGTTATCGAACCGTTCTGAGTTTGGCAAAATATCATGGTCGAACGTTCAGATTTTAAAATTAGAACTTGTTAAGTAATGATGCCTGCTGAAGATTTTATATTTTTTCTGAAGATATTTTTTCTGATTCAAAAAAGAGAAAAAATAAATTCTAGTGTTTTAATTAAATTCTAAACAAAAAAGGTAAAATAAAAATGGCAAAAAATGTTTTATTAATATAGATGAAAAAAATACTGAAAAAAAAGAATAGTTAATAATTTATGTATAATTTTTTAATATTGATTTTAAAAAGGATGTACATTATTTGACTATATAATAATAATATGAGCTGTATAAAATGATATTGCACAAATACAAAGAGTGTATGCATAACTACTGGTTGTATGTCACCAATAACACAAGCAACGTTGACCTCCAAGGCATTAATTGTTGCTGATTTATCATAATGTAGGACTTTACATAGCCCCACAAAAAAAAAAGAAAGCCATATAGAGGTATCAAATCACAAAACTTTGGAGGCCATTTAACAGGTCCATCTCTCAAAATCAACTTATTGCCAAATTTTGATTTCAATAAATTGATGGTTGCAGTTGCCAAATAGCATGTAGTCTTATCTACAGCATGTAGTGTCATCCTGTTGAAACTCAATCTCTTCCAGATCAATGTCATATTTTCAAGCAAAAAATCATTGATCAATATCCATTGATCATTATGCGAACTCAGGCCTTATTTTTAGAAATTAAAGCCACTAGCGTGTAAATAAAGGGGATCCAAAATTAACTTTTTTTGAATTTTGTTTTAACAACTTTTTTGTATTTTTTTTTGATTTTGAATTGCTTAATACTTTTTTTCATTAAATTTTCTACTTCAATTTCAATAAAAGTGATTATTTTTACAAAACAATCAATTGTTAAATTAAATGAATTCATTATTATTATCAATATTTTTTTTTTCGTTTTATCGATAAAATACAATGTGTATCAATATGTGTAGTTAAAAATATAACAAAAAATTATACATTAAATTACATCATATAAAGAATAATTTGGAACAATTACTAGTGAAAATGCAAAATAACTTCATTGCAACCAGGGTGCAGTGATTTGAGTTTTTTCTGAGAATCAAGAGGTTTGATGTTAGCTCTGACCAGATAAGCGACATTAGTAAAGAAGGTGTAAACTTCCTAGTTAAATTGCTTTTCCACGGTACTTTGTGATAAGTTCTTCTGGAAGCACCTTAACACTTTGTGATAAGTTCTTCTGGAAGCACCTTGACACTTTGTGATAAGTTCTTCTGGAAGCACCTTAACACTTTGTGATAAGTTCTTCTGGAAGCACCTTAACAACATAAAAAAAGTCATCGAAAGTGATGAACAAGTTGTGAGGACCAAATAAAAACTTTAAACTATTAGCTTATTCTTTTGTAGACATAAGACAGTGTTTTTTTGTAATTTTATCAACAATTATGATTTTAAATAAAGTGGATCTTTGCTACTATGATCTACTGTATTACTATAATAAACAACCCATTCATCAATTGTTTTTGACATTTAATAGATCTTTTTTATAAAATTTTTTTTTTTTTTTTTTTTTTTTCAATACATTTATTGACATCTGATTCGCAAGTAAATGGGCTGCCTTGTAACTTTAAACAAGCTAATATATAATATCTCTTGGGCGCCTGTCCAATGTAAAGCTTCCAGTTCTTATTTTGCTAACTCGCTCTGTCTCAGTTGTTTCTGTCACTGGTTCCAACTGTTTTTTATTTTTTAACAATGACACATTTAAAAATATTTCTAAATTACATGAATCTTGATTTCAACAATAGTTTGGATATTTAAGTATTATCACGAGGAATTTTTGTAATCGACAGCCGATTGCAATGAGTGCCACGCTGACGCTTAAATTCAATGTTGTTTGTAATTGTTTTAAAAATTCCAAAAACCTGATTAAAAACTTAATAAATCAGTTATCCCATTGTTCTATCTTTTTCCACACCCATAATACATTTTTATTTTCTGTTGAAAAAAATATCTAAGTTTTGCAAAACTGTATTTGCAAGAGTGATACAGTTTTTAGATGCGTATTTACGAACTGCTTCTACAACTACTGAGCAATCAATCTTATATAATAAAAATTTAAATAAGATAAAAACTAAAAGTTTTTCACAAAAACATGGGCAGATGATTTTTATGTACTAATGTTTAAAGAAAAAATTTAGACTAGAAATATTTTTCGAGCATGAAAAGACAGTCACAGTAAAAATTTGACTTAGCATCTTTTTGCTGTAACTTAATGAAAGCTTGCATGAGCTATCATTAATCATGGTAGTATTTGTAGAAAAGAGAAAGAAATATATTATTAAATATAACTATGGAAAGAGATGCAACATTAAAACTAGAGAAAGAGATACAACCTTATAACTATGGGACAGAGGCTCAGGTTTAGAAGCTAGATGGCAGATCTAACAACAATTACAATACATTTTTAAACCTTGCCTAAAAGAGAGAAGACCTCTTTGAAAAAAATAGCCCTAAATATGAAAGACCTTTGTTAATGACACTGTTGAAGATTTTTTGGAAACACTCTATAATAGTATATTCAGGCTTTGTTTTAAATAAAAAACACTTTAACACATTTGCTCGTAGTGATTTTGACGTCATAAAATTATCTTGATTCAGAGAAATTTAATAGTTTATTAGCAAATACTCTTTTAATTCAACAAAAGCTAATTTATTGTTGACTTTATTAAAGACAAGTACAAAAACAATTGATATTTATTCATTTATTTTTATTTTTTTTAATTTTATTCAGTATCTAAATTCAGTTAACAAATTTAATAGTTAAGTTACAAATTTAATAGTATTTTCTAGTGAAGTAAATCAAAAAAAAAATTTTTTTACTTATTTTTGTTTAAACGCAACTTTCATTACTTTAATTTAAAGTTATGCAATCAATATTTAAATTGCATAAGTTTTAACATAAAGTTGTGTAAATTGCATAAGTTTTAACATAAAGTTGTGTAAATTGCATAAGTTTTAACATAAAGTTGTGTAAATTGCATAAGTTTTAACATAAAGTTGTGTAAATTGCATAAGTTTTAACATAAAGTTGTGTAAGTTGCATAAGTTTTAACATAAAGTTGTGTAAATTTTACACGCAAAGATCTCTAGTTTTTAAGTTTTTTAAAATTTTTAAAATGTTAAAAATTGAAGTGAAGGTTAATCACAAAAAAATAGCAAAAACTGAATTGTTTCTTGAACTTTTTAAAAAAAATTAATCAAGAACAACTGGTTAAACAAAAAATATAGAATTTCGGAAACCCCTTAGTAAACCGCACCAAACAGTGTAGTTTTCTGGATATAATAGAGTCTAGCGGGTCTCTTGTGGATTGATCTTACTTCATATGCGGGAATTTTGTCTAATATTTAACCTGTACCAGTTGATACAGGTGTAGGCCAAGACTTTTTTGCAAAATTTTCACATGATATGGTTTGACAGAGCCCCAAAAACCAAGACAAATTGAAAAATGTAGATGTTCTTTCACGCTTTCATTTACAATGGTGATATTCTCTTCAGTATGTACATTTTTTCGAAGTATTGATGTTATTGCAACTTTTAGAGAGTATATCATTCAAAATCACAGTTTGAAAAAAAATTTCAATATCAAAATTGAACACGATTTAATAAGCAACTAGGCCCGTACCCCACTCTTAAAACTCGATAAGGCTTTGAATATATTGTATCTGCGCTCTTTATCTAATAATCTTATAAGAATTTCTTAAAGTTTCATTCATTTTTTGTAACAATACAAAAATGATACCATTGTGTTACACTGAGTTTTTTTACTCTCTATTAAATATATATATATATATATATATATATATATATATATATATATATATATATATATATATATATATATGTTTAAACAATTTTAAAAATGTATTCTACAAAATAGAGTGCTCAATGTTCTTAAAAGAACAGAGCAATTATTAATTAGTAGAAAATCACTTAATAAATTTTTTTTTCATTTTACACTGTGTTTCATCAATAAAGACTCATCAGAAATCATATATATATATATATATATATATATATATATATATATATATATATATATATATATATATATATATATATATATATATATATATATATATATATATATATATATATATATATATATATATATATATATATATATATATATATAATAGAGAGTAAAGGGTTAGAATTATTCTTATTTTTTAGTCATCTCCCGTTATATATATATATATATATATATATATATATATATATATATATATATATATATATATATATATATATATATATATATATATATATATATATATATATATATATTTGTGTGTGTGTGTGTGTGTGTGTGTGCGTGCGTATAACGGGAGATGACTAAAAAATAAGAATAATTCTAACCCAGCTAATTCAGTTTTGTTTAAAATACCGTCAAAAGGAGATGTACTTCGCGAGCGCATTGTAAAATTCTATCAAATGCACGAAAATCTCGGGAAAGGGTTTACTGTGAATCATTTTTAAACCAAAAATAATCCAGTTTCAACAATTTACCGTATTTTTGCATCCTTAACAACTAATCGTAAAAGTGGAAGACCAGCAAAAAATAATGAACAAGACTATGTTTACTTCACTGTGCTTTCTAAAACTATGATTCAATAAGTCAACGAGATACTATAGAAAAGCTCAAGTGTACGCAATATCTGCAAAACATTGAAAAAAACAAGGAGTAGTATGCCGGAAAAAAAAACAAATAAACTGAAATAAACTGAGCAACAAATGTCAACCGCAAAATTTCGATGCTGCTGGATGACCCGAAATTACTCTGGAAAATGTTTTGTTTTGAATGACAAAAGTTACTTTCTCCTCTCTAAAACGTAAATTCCGGTAAATGATCGATATTATGCAGATAAAAGTTCTACAACAACTCCAAATTAAAAATACAAATATAAAAGCAAATTTGAGCAGAAAGTGATATCTGGGAGGGGAATTTCCAAGCGTTGGTTTAGGCCAAGTGGTTTGGTTATTAATCAAGAAGTATACCAGAATCAATGTTTAAAGAAAATATTGATTTCATTTCTTCAAAAACATCATTCAGATGGCAATTACGTGTTTTGGCCAAAAATAATCATCACATTATGCCAAAAAAAAACAAATCTTTTTGGAAAGCCTAATCATCCCTTATGTACTAAAAAACCACAATCCAACTAACATGCCTCACTGTCACCCAATTAAAGATTTAATTTTTGAATTCGTTAGTATACAAAAACAACCGGGGAGCCAATAATTGCAAACAAATGGTTACCTGAATCAAAAGATGCATTCGTCAAATCGATATAAATATTGTATAATTTTCCAACATCATGACAAAGCTACGTCGAACTGCTGATGATGAACCCTATTCAAATGTTCATTTATTTTTTCTTAAAGATAGGTGATATACCTTCAATAAAAATAAAAATAATTTTCATTTTATAAACACGTTTTTATTAACGATATGAAAATTCTTATTTTTAAGTTATCACCAGTTATAATATATATATATATATATATATATATATATATATATATATATATATATATATATATATATATATATATATATATATGTATATATATATATATTGTATATATATTGTATATATATATATATATATATATATATATATATATATATATATATATATATATATATATATATTGTATATATATTGTATATATATTGTATATATATATATATATATATATATATATATATATATATATATATATATATATATATATATATATATATTGTATATATATTGTATATATATATATATATATATTGTATATATATATATATATATATATATATATATATATATATATATATATATATATATATATAAATTGTTTAAAACTTTTGATTAGGGCCCCAAAATCTTCAAAACTTTTCCTCTAGGTAATTTTTAAATCAACTTTGGTATTAACATCCCCTCCCTCTTCCCAAAGAAATATCCTGGATTCGTCACAGTATAGTATAGTTCTATTATACATGTTGCTCATAAACCTTCTTGATCTGTTTTATTGTTTAAATGTCTAATTAAATCTTTTTAATGTGTTTTATAGTTTAAATGTGCTCAGTATTTCAAAATTTTTCATTTCCTGCATTTATAGCGAATATTGAATATGATATCTTCTCATTATGTACACTGTGAACAATATTTAAATCTTTTTTGGCACTGCTCCAACCATCTTTTATCAAAGTGTTTTATACAAAAAACTTACACTAGATATAAAATTTTTTGAATAAAAAATATTTCCAGGGGTCTCTCAAAACCCTTTAACGGGTTTAAAGAGTATTTAATGGGTCCCTAGTATTATTTATATTTAATGGGTCCTAGTAATAGGAAAAAAAAACTCTTCAAAAATTTCGATAATCCTTTTATGAAAAAAAAGTTTATTTGAGATTTCACTGCATAAAAAATGTCGTATTTTTTGCTTTTAAATTAAAAAAAGAAATGAAAAATAATTTTTTCAAAAATTTGCTTTTCGTCATTTTTGAAAATTGCGTTTTAGAAAATCTCTATTAAACTTACCTACCTATTTTTAGAACAATTTTAATGCAATCATAACTGTTTCAAATATTTACTTTTGTAGCAATTCATTTTACATGGATTATTAGCTTTGCATTGAGTTTTACGACATAGCCTCGTCTTTATTGGGCGTAAAATTCTTCTTAAAAGTCCTTTTTAGATGCTAACTAAAAAAAGATTTATAGAAATGTAAACATTTTAACTTTTTTTAGGCTGTTTCCGGTCGAGACGCTCCTCACAACAATTTTTTTTTTTATGATGCGCACGCAACAAGTGGAGTGGTGGAATACATTTCTCCTAAAAACTTGACGCTAAACAATCGTTAAAGACTTTATTTTGAAGGAGTGTGAAGGGAGCTTTTTTATAAATCTTTTTAATTGGATTTTAAAAGTTAAAAAGAATTAAATTATTTAAAGTTTTAAAATGTTTATTTTTTTGCTTATGTTTTTCTTAACGAAGTTTTTGTGTCAAGTTCAGGATCTAAAATACACTATATTTGGATCTTCTGAACTCTGAATTTAAATCTTTATTTATTTTTAAAAACTTTTGAAAAATGTTTCATCGTTATATAAAAACGATGTTAAATTGAATGCATTTAAAATGATAGCTTGGGCTCTGTCACCGACATTATTAGTAAACCTACCGATCTAAATCCATTGGAGTTTAAAACTTGCATCCTTTAATATTTAATGTGCCAAAAGCTTCGCAATTCTCTTTACAGAAATCCTCTATGAATCTTTGAACTCCGGAATAGTAACTTCTTTCTAAAAATTAGTCAACATTAGTCTGATTAATATAAAAAAAGATCTTGCTTATGACTATCGGCTAATTTCTCTAACCTAACACTTGATTAATGAGTGGTCAAATACTTAGTTACTAAAATTTATTATTAAAATTCATTATCATTAAATTAATCTTATTCGCAGTTACTTTTTGCAAAATAACAAAAATAAGTTAAAGATTAAATATTCAGTCTCTGTTTGGGAAACTGATATATCTTTGATTGAATCTGTTCAACGCAAAGCAACAAAATGTGCTTTAAGTTTTATACATTTTTAATATAGCGAAAAACTAAGTCTAATTTTACATTCACTTGAATTTCTACGCCTATGATGCAGTCTAATCCAAATCTATTAAATAATGTATCGTTAATAACATATATCTTTCGAAACTAATTAACTCCTTGTCATGTGATCATAAAACAAAAACTTAAGCATTTTAGTAATTAGGAAGAAGAGATATATTACAAGCCTCTATTAGATGGGTTTATGTCGAAGAAAATCTTTTTTATTTTTTGTTTAAATAAACACCCTAAGACAATTTTTAAAGTTTGGTTTCTGTTTAAAAGAACAAAGTAAGATATTTAGATCTTTTTCTAATGAACTAATTGGTTCCGATGAGTAATACATTGTTCTTTTATGAAAATATTTTATTAATATTTTCATAAAAGAAATATTATTTTTTCATTTACAATATTACGTATCTCACTGTATTATTTATGTATCTCACTTATAAAAATAAAAAAATTAAATCAAAAAGTTGGTAGATTGTTTTGAACAAATCAAAAAGCAGTATCCTGTTGGCTTGTGTGAATTTTATGTTTAATGGATTTTGTTGACAGCTCCATAATTTTTATCGAGAAGATACTTTTTAGCCCAATAAGCGACATTACTATGAAAATAGGCCTGAACATCTTAGTTAAATCTTTTCCACGGTACTCTGTGATAAGACCGTAAGGGCTTCTGTGATTTATTAATGCATAAAATATTAATAGTTTCAAATTATCCTAAAAACTTTGTTTGCATTTCTCGCTTTATTTTATCCAGGTCAGGCCAGGTTCAGGTGCGGCCTTGTAGGGTGTGCTTTTTTAGGAATTGGCTAGGAGAAACAAACTCCGACTTAAAAATCCCCTGCCTCGGGGCTCTTGGTTGAGTAAGGGCTAGAGATGGTCTCTCGATAAAAAATACTCATCTTAGGCAGATGTTAACTGCATCAAGCTAAAATTCCCTTGCCTTGGGAATTTTGGTTAAGTAAAGGCTAGAGATGTCTCGATAAAAATTTTAATCTTGGGCAGATGTTAACTGCATCCAGCTACTGTGTTGTAGGAGACCTTCTAGGCAAATACTTAGGGGTAAGCAGAATAATTGCGCCAACCAAGCTTCGAACTACTTCTTTTTCTATTAGGCTGGCGTAGATGTAAACCTGTGTTACATTGTTTCCTGCCTAGGATGATGAATGCTAGATAATTTTGACTCTACTCTTATGTTTTTGCTTGTTCCTCCTTAATAGTGGCTATGCAACTCTTCCTGTTATCACATAATAAGGATTCAGCTCTAAAACTCAGTTTATTGGTTTTGACGCTGGTAGTAAAATTTCCCAAACTTTGTGGTAGCTCTCAGAGAGGCTAAAGAAATTAAAATTAAAAGAATAATTAAAAGAAGTTAATACACAAGTTGTTGTTGCTTTTAGAGAAATTGGATAGTATCATTTAATCGTTGCATGAATATGCCAAGACCGATGACAAAAAAAAACTATGGTAAAATAACAAAATTACTTCACAGTGCTTATGTCGAAGCAGCTAATACTTCTATGTCAAATGCTGAAAAAGAGACACATGATATTGTTTTGATGGATGTCATCAGTGATAATACAAGTATTGTTGATTGCCATGTTTCTGTTGATGGAACATGGCAAAAAAGAGGTCACACATCCATAAATGGTGTTGTTACTTTGATATCAACAAATAATCAAAAATGTGATAAAGCTATAAATACTTTGCAGAATTATTATGGTACTGCCATAAGGCAAATTCTTAACAGCATTTATGGAATGAAAAAGGGTTTTTGGGCAACACTTTTCCATAACTCAGATATTCTTGGTGAAACTGGATGACATAAATTTTGTCCTCGAAATGTAAATAGCTGGTGCATGTGGCAGTCAAATAAACTAACAGGTAAATCAACTTACAAAGCTAAATTAAATATTCCATTAGCAATAAATGAAATTTTAAAACCCATCTTTCAAGACTTGAGTAGAGATGAATTATTATCTAAATGTTTGCATGGACAGACACAAAATAATAATGAAGCAATTAACAATTTCATTTTAAAAAAATGTCCTAAAGATGTTTATGTAAGTCGAAATATTCTTGAAATAGCTGTAGCATCTGCTGTTTTAGAGTTTAATGATGGAGCTAGTGGGATATATGAAGTTTTTCAAAAACTACAGATAAAGACCGGTCGATTTATGGACATAGGGACCATTTAAAAAAACAAGACTCGAATAGGTTATATGATAAAAAAAACTTCAACAGCAGGTATTAGCAAAAGAAAGCTACTAAGAGCTATGAAAAAAGGATTCATAGATAAAGAAAATGAAGAAAGAGCATCATATTCTGCTGGTGGTTTTTTAGAATGATAAAAAATTTATTATTTTTCAATTACAAAATCTTTAGGAGCATTTTTCTTGTGTTTTATTTTTTAAGAACTTTTCGACACATAAAACGCGTTTTCTCAACTTCTACTATAGATTTTGATTTGAAATTTTCAGCAAATGTTCCTTGTTATGTTGTCTAGGGTTTGTACCTCAATGAAAGTTCAATTTTCATTTTAAGTAAAAATTTTTTTTTTTTTTGTGTACTTCATTTTAATAATTTTTGAAAAAATTGATTATCTTTTAGAGAATTTATCATTTTTACACAAAAGTGGTAGAAACCCTAGTTAATAGTACTACTAACATATCCTGAAAATTTGAAGTCCACAGCATTTGTAAAACTTGTATAATCACGTTTGAAAATTTTTTAAAATGGCTGCTTAATTGTCTAATTAGTCCTTAATTACTTTTTTTTTTTCAAAATTTTTAATTAAAAAAAAAAGTTTAATTGATATCAAATAAAACCTAATTGCAATTGGTATTTAATAACAATAGTTCAAGCAACTTTATTTTAAGGGGATCTGCTACCTTAATGCTTTTTTGGTGCGCATTGTCAAGGTCACATAAGGAACCTTATGTTATGACTTAAGGTTACTTAACAGGACTAAGACAATTGCATAGCTCATTGCTTAGGAGATCGTGCTCTATATATGAATGAGTCAAATTCTTATTAAGCTTAAACTATGCCAAAAATACCCATAATATTAAACATAAAAAACTATTTCCTAACTCTTTTAATATATTTTTCACAAATATTTGTGGTCTGCAAAGCAACCTTCTATTAGTTGAGTCTTACCTCAAAACCTTACCTGCAAAATTCACCATTTAAGATTTAAGGATTTCAGATTTAAGATTTAAGGATTTTAGAAAACGGCGGATTTTTTAGGATTTAAGAAATGGCGGACATTTAGGATTTAAGAAAATGGCGGTTAAAGATGGCGGTTATTTATTTATTAATAGTTAACATGGTATGGTATAGTTATATATTTATAATTAGTATTGTCTATAATTAGCAATAAGTAAGCTAAGATAAAATAAGTTATATAAAATTATATAGATAAATATATGAGAGAGTCTGAAAATTTTAAATGGATCGAATGTTCCAAATGCAACGGATGGGATATTTTCGAAAATTATGGACTCAAAATAAAATACAACAAATCCAAAATTTCAAAACTAGATTTTATATGTAGAGCCTGTAAAACAAATACACAAACGGAATACCTTATAGAAGAAACTAACTATCTTAAAAAAAAAATAAAGAACTAGAAAATAATAACACAGAAGAAAAAGCTTGAAATATTAAACTAACTGAAAAAATTGCTGAAATTGAAAAACAAACAAATGAAAACAATGTAACAATTAAAAAAAACATAAAGCAATTAGAGAAACTGAAATTAAAGAAACAACGCAAGAGATTTTTGATAGAAACAGAAAAAAATCTAATCTAATCATTAAGGGGTTGCCAGAAAACAATAACGATATTGAGGATTTTATTTACTATGCCAACAACAAACACACCCTTTGCACTCCAATGAAAACAACAGATATACTTAAGAATAGCTGTAAGAATAGGAAAAGACACCCCATGCAACCAGCGCCGGCTTTTAGGGGGGGGGGCGAGGTCGTGCGTTGCACGAGGGCGGCAAGTAAATAGAGGCGGAGAATTTTATTAGTCACAAGTTTTAATTTTCCAGTAGTATATTAAAAATTTAAAGTAAATTAAAAGATTTAACGACCTTTGCAAAAAAAAAAAACACGATTTTAAATTTGAAGACAAAAAATTACTACATTTACTTAATTAACGCACGATTTTCTATTGTAATTTGTTGTATCATTTGAGCGTTATTTCCCCTAGGAGTCATTTCGAAAAGTTGCAAAAAAAATTTTATAAAGAAGTTCAAAAGTTTTTATTTTTTGTTGTTAAATGTTAAGTTGACTCGATTTAAACAATTTTCAGTAAGTTTAGTTACTTTTTTTTTTATTTCTTTAATAATTTTATGAATGTGTTTTGAGAACTTTGTTAAATTTTTTTTTTTTTTTAAATTGTAGAAATAATTTTATCTTAAAAAATATTCTGTCTCATGTCACATAAAATTTCAAATTCGAGAAAAAAGTTGTCTGGTTATGAGTACAGAAAAAGAAAGTCCGTTAAAGATCAAAAATTTGAAAAAATTAAAAAATTCATGAGCATTGAAAAATATGTTGCTTATAAAAAACCTGACGAAGTTCGTGAAGATTTTAACCCTGATGCTTCAACTATCTCTACGACTATGTCCAATAAAATTGGAGAACTTTCAACAATACTCAAAAATAGTTTTATAACTTCATTGCAAATTGAAGTAGATAATGAACCAGTTATTTTAAAAGAATCGAATGATTTATCGGAAGATTTTTTACAAGAAACACCTAATTTATTGGATTGTGGAAATTGGCCAATTGTTCAATCTAGCAACTTTGTAACCATTTAATCAAACTTGGTCCTTTTCAAATTACAAAGGAAAAATACCCTGAAGATAGAAATGGTCGACATTTTTCTAGCATTTATTACAATAAAAAGCTTGCGAATGGAGAAACCTTTTGTGGTAGACAGTGCCGTGCCAGACAGCTGGTGCCCCCCCCCCCAAAAAAAAGTGGGTTTTGGGCCCCATTAAAAAGTTGAGATAAAAGGCAGAACATGTTGGTATTACTCATTCCACATGCATGATCAGATAATTTTAAAGCCGTTTAGCTCAAGTGGTAGAGTGCTTGTCTCTCTAATCGAGTCGACTCAAGAGATCCGGGTTTCAAAACACCCTCTGGACAAGATTTCTACAACGGTTAGGAAGGAGGCGTGAACTTCTTAATAAATGCTTTTCCACTGTGCTCTGTGAAAAACTTCTTGGAGCACCTAAAAACAAATTATTAATAAAAAAGACATAGAAACTTGATTTTTTTTAACTGCTTGCTACAAAACTTTATTTACAAAGCGTTATTCAATGAGGCTCAACTAAATGCTTTCGACGAACTTTTGAGTCTGCAAAGACCTCAATAAGGTGGTCACAGTTTATCTTCCGGGCACAGTCACTTTCTATTGAGAGCATGGCTAGAGAAGACAGCCGATCTTGCGTCATTGTTGAGCGATGGAAATTTTTGATAAGTTTTAATTTACTGAAGCTTCTTTCAGCAGTTGCTGCTGTCACAGGGCAAGTCAACAAAACACGGAGTGCGATAGCGACATTAGGATACACCTCCTGGAGACATTTGCTGTTGATATAATTCAGAAAATGTATTGCAGTTTTTAGCTTTTCGTCGTTTTCTAAAACTAAATGAATAAATCGCTTTAATTCCATCTCCATTTCAAACGGATCTATATCACCCATTTTATTGTGAAAATTCTGGCACTTCAGCAAAAGGGTGTTGTCTTTGTATGCTTGAAAAAGACTTTTCTGATTGAACAGAAATGAAAATACAGCAGCCACATCATGTGTTTGTTGGAAACGCTCCCGTACAGATTGTAAAGCTTGGTCCACAAGCACAAAAAAAAAGTCAGTTTTGAACTGTGATTGGGGCGTTTGACTACCGCTTTCGTCGTCTCCTTCATAATCAAACAACTTTTTCTTCCTATTGTTGCGAATTGATGGAAAATTTCTTGGAATATTTAGTTCTTCTGCAATTTCACGGGCTGTGGTCTCAGCACTTGAGAATCCATTTTCTCGATACTTCTCTAAAAGTGCCTCAGTTGCTCTGATTTCATTTTCCATAACATCTAGAGAAATACCAAAGGATTGAATGAGCTTGCTTGTTTTATTTACTTGGAATAAAATGTCATACCAGATGACAATAGACAAAAGAAATGCCCAGTCTGAAATATATGTTATCAATGACCGAGCCTCCGTAGCTGTTTTTCCATCTTTTTTTTCTATTGCATAACCTCCAGTTTTTCCAGTGCAATCAAAACATTGCCAAAATAATACCGCAGAGGTTTAATAAAGTTAATTCGACTTTCCCATCGAGTGTCCGATTGATTTTTAACAGCAATCTCCACATGTTCTTTCAAAATGCTCCAGCGCTGTGTGGATGATGAAAATACGGTGTACAATCTGGACAGAACACCAAAGAATGATAAAGCCCTAGTTGACGACTTGGCACTGTCAACCACAACTAAATTCAAGCAGTGATTAGCACAAGGCACATACAGAGCTTTCGGATCTGTTTGTAGAATTTGTGACTGAACACCAGAATTCTTCCCTTTCATATTAGAACCATTATCATACGACTGGCCCCGACAGTTTAACATATTCAGTTTTAACTCCTTTGCTCGCTCTAAAAATGTGTCAAAAAGCCCTTTTCCTGAGCTGTCGCTAACTTGAAGGTATCCAAAAAAAGCTTCCTTTATTGTGACTTCATTACCTGTATCACACTCAACAAAACGCAAAATGACTGTTAACTGTTCTTGGTTAGAAACATCTGGAGTACAATCCAGAATTATTGCATAGTACTTAGATATCATTAGTTTTTTCAGGTTTTCTTTTTCTACTTCTTTTGCAATGAGTTGAATTAACTCATTCTGGATTTTGTTGCTGAGGTAGTGATCATGTGTTTGTTTTTTTCAATCTTTTTCTGTAGCTCGTTCAGTACAGGATCTCTTTTTGCTAATAGCTCAAACAAACCCAAAAAGTTTCCATTGTGTGGTGAGCCAAGTACTTCTTCGGAACTTCTAAATGCTAAATATCTTTCTGACAGGAACTTTATAATGTCAATAAGACGCTCCAGGACATCCCTCCAAAATTGCCTTTCTTTAAGAAAAAGCTGCATTTCTTGTTTATCTATGGATGAATCATTATTGATACCCTCTTTAAGCTGCATCCATTGTCTAAAACACTTTTGATGTGATGTTCCTGTTTCATGGTCTTTTAACTTCTTTGATAGTCCCTCCCATGTACTAGTACCACTACGAAACGGACTTTCATTTGTTTCAAAAAGTTTACAGCAAAAACAAAAAATCTTGTCAGATTTTACCGAATACACAAGCCATGAGCGAGGCACAGTTTCTCCATTATTCATCACACGCTTGTAATGAACCGTTGAAAATCGACGCCTTGCAGCAATATTGTATGGAAAGTCAATATTAACCTGTTGAGGACCACGTTTGACTAGGTCACATCGTTGAGCATCAGAAATTTGTTCAGGCCAGCTGGCTGGGTCACAAGCAACGGAACTAAACGGTGGCAATGGTAGAGTGTACAACTTTTCTATTGTGTTAGGTTGATTATTCGCAATATCTAACTGTTCATGAATGACCACTTCATTAGAGCAATTTTTTTCATTGCTGGTGCAATTACTTGGAATAGGTGTAAAGAATGATGTAACTTTTGGAAGTTTGCTAATTGCATCTTTTGTTGCTGCTGCCTCTTTTCTTTTAGTTGCACCTGACTTTAAAGGCTTCATTATCTAAAATGAAAAATAGATTTACATGATTTTTTATTCATAGTATTAGACTGTAATACAATATTTTAAATGTATACAATCTATAAAAACTATATATTATTATAAATAAGGTTTGGGTTTAAAAAGAAAAAAAGATTTTTTTTGTATGCACTTTGCATGCACACTTGTATGCGCGTGCAAAATATGATCAAGTATTTTTAAATACTTAACACAATGTTAACAACAGATAATTTTACATTTTTTTTACAAAATTTTTATAATAAATTCTTATGTTATTGGAAAAGAATGTGTATTAGGAAATCCATTTAAATATTATGTAAAAAATATATTCTTATTAATGTTATAATCTAGTAATGAAAAAGCAAAAAGTATCATCCATTGCTGATAAAACTTAACCACTAAAATGTAGCTTATATATTATTTACAAACTATATAAACAAATTAATTTCTGCTTACTTAAAAGTGTTTTTATGTAGACAACTGGAATCGTTTCTACAAATACAATACAATTAAAATCCTTGTATCTAAATACAAATAAATCCTTGCTACTAAATACAATTAAAAAACCCGTGAAAAACTAGAGTTTGAAAAATGTGAATCAAATAATAATTTGGAGTTTTGTATACAAAAGTTAAAGCATATTTCTCATTAGGTTTAGCATAAACAAAAGCGAAACCTTCTAAACAAAAGTTTAACTAATTTAAAACGTCCATTAACTCAGCAAATACAATATCATTTTCGTTAGGTTAAGCGAATTTAAAAAAATTAGAAAACGTTAATAGGTTTTAACATTATATTAAAAAAAAACCACTTATATCATAATTTTAATTTAGTCATCATCTCAAAAAAAAAGTTTGCATACTGCATAGAAAAGCCCCTTTAAATTCACGCCCCCCCCAACCGGGGGGTTTGGGGGGCTCTAGGCACAGCACTGGCCGTAGATGGTTGGTTTATTCAGATTCTAAAAACTCCGTATTTTGTTTTTGCTGTCTACTTTTTGATAATAATTCAAAGTCAAACTTAGTCTCTGATGGTTTCAAGAAATGGAGACATTTAACTGAAACATTGGGAATTCATGAAAACAGCGTCTCTCATATGAAATGTTATCAACAGTGGGTAGAAACTGAAATAAGATTAAAAACTGGAAAAACTATAGATAATGAAGAAATTAAAATTATAGAAAAAGACAGTTTGCGATGGCAAAATGTTCTTCTTCGGCTGATGAATATCACTCTTTACCTAGCTGAAAATAATATGGCTTTTCGAGGGAGTTCGGATAAACTGTTTACGCCTCAAAACGACAAATTCTTAGGACTAATACAGATGCTTGCAAAATTTGATCCTGTGATGCAAAAGCATTTAGCACTTGCAATAAAAGGTGACACTTCAGACCATTATTGCGGGAAAAATATTCAAAATGAGTTAATAGATTTAATGTCTCAAAAGGTTAATGATGAAATAATAAACCGAGTCTTGAAAGCCGTTTACTATTCAATTATTGCTGATTGTACATCTGATATTTCTAGAAAAAAACAACTTTCTCTTACTATTCGAATTGTTGACTTGTCATTAGACATTAGAGTGGAAATTAAAGAGTACTTTTTAGGATTCTTTTCTGTTTCTGATTCTACAGGCTTAGGACTTACTGAGGTTTTAATCGAGTTGCTAACTAAGCATGGACTTGAAATCTCTAACTGCAGAGGTCAAGGGTATGATAATGGATCAAATATGAAAGGAAAGATTAATGGTGTACAAAAAAGGATTTCAAATCTTAATCCTTTAGCATTATATGTTCCTTGCGGCAACCATAGCTTAAATTTGGTAATAAGTGACTCTGCACGGTCTTCAGTAAAATCTATAGCCGTTTTCGGTATTCGTCAGAGATTGTTTACTCTATTCTCAGCTTCAGTGAGCCGATGGAAAATTTTAATTGATCATGTTAAAATTTTGCGTTTAAAGAAACTCTGTGACACGCGGTGGAAAGCAAAAATAAGTAGTGTTAAAGCCGTTCGTTATCAAGTTGGTGATGTACATGACGCTTTGATAGCATTGTCAGAAATTGAAGGATGTTATCCTGAAACTGCACATGAAGCGATAACTCTAGGAGAGCAATTAAAAGATTTTAGCTTTCTTGTCTCTTTAATTGTCTGGTAATACGTTCTTTTTCAAGTCAATATTGTAAGTAAAACTCTTCAAGAAAAAGACATGGACATCACTCAATGTGCAAAGTTATTGAAAAGCTGTTGTTCATTTTTAGAAACTATAGAAAATGTGGTTTTAAAGATGCAATTATAAAAGCAAAGGATTTGGCTATAGAATTACAAGTGGAGCCTGTTTTTAAACCACTTAAAAGAATAATACGAGTGAAACGCCATTTTGACGAACCAGCCCAAGATGGGATTTATTTATTTTCTCCTGAAAAAAAATTAGAAATCGATTTCTTCAATCCTCTTTTAGACACATCTTTAATTTCAATGAGAGAAAGATTTATACAGTTGGAGAATTATTCCGAAGTTTGGGGTTTTTTGTATAATGTCGATAGTTTGCAAAAAAGAGAAGAAATTCTAAAATCATGTTTAGCTCTTCAAAGTAAACTTACCGTAAATCTAAAATCGGACATTAATGGTATTCTCCTTTGCGATGAACTGATGAGCATTAAACCTTTTCTTTCTGAAATGGTCAAGGATAAAATTACTCCTATTATTGTTTTAAACTTTATAAAACAGCCCAAAATGCAAGATTTGTATCCAAACACATGGATTGCAATGCGAATTTTGCTAACAATACCTGTCACTGTAGCGAGTGGAGAAAGAAGCTTTTCCAAAATGAAACTAATAAAAACCTATCTGCGGTCAACAATGTCGCAGGATAGACTTTCAAGTTTAAGAACCCTATCGATTGAAAAGAATATTGCTGAAAATCTTGATTTTTCAACCCTAATCAAAGATTTTGGTGATAAGAAGGCTCGTAAGATTAATTTAAAAAATTAAATGTATTTTTTGTAAAACATAAACAAAAAATGTTTCTTTGTATGTAGCGTTTTATTGCAAAGTATTATTTTTGAATTCGATTTGTTATTATTTTCCATGTAATTTACCAGCACGTTTATAAAATTTTCAGGGGCGGCAGGACAAATTTCGCACGAGGGCGGCAAAAAGGCTAAGGCCGGCACTGCATGCAACACAAATGAAACTGGCAAATTAAACAAGAATAACAATAACCAACAAAAACAGACATGTCTTACAATTCCAAACAAAGTAACAAGAAGAACATTGTTACAAATGTAGAAATACCCAAATGGAAAAGAAAGTAATAATAATATGAACAATATAGAAGATAAGATATAATAATAAGTAATAATAATATGAATAATATAGAAGATAAGATATATATTCGACCAGACCTAACAAAAAAACAATTAGAAGAAAACAAAAAACTTAGAAAGGAGTCAAAAGGAAAAGACTTTTCTATGATCAGAAACGGACAAATAATATTAAGAAATAGCAAACAAAATTTTCCAAAAAAAATAAATAGCAAAAACAAACTAAAAATAAAACAAAATGTTCTAAAAAACTTAGACAACAAACAACTAGAAAAAAATATCAAAACAACTGAAATCAAACGAATTAATCCAACAAATCAAAACAACGAACAACTCGAAAACAACAAAGAAGCAGAAAATAAGACAAAAGTTGATACTATAGTCTAACAGCAAACGATAACACCATCAAAAAAACTAGAACAGATAAGCACTAAAAGAAATGTTAGTTTCATTTGTGTTGCATGCAGTGCCGGCCTTAGCCTTTTTGCCGCCCTCGTGCGAAATTTGTCCTGCCGCCCCTGAAAATTTTATAAACGTGCTGGTAAATTACATGGAAAATAATATTATTTTCCATGTAATTTACCAGCACGTTTATAAAATTTTCAGGGGCGGCAGGACAAATTTCGCACGAGGGCGGCAAAAAGGCTAAGGCCGGCACTGCATGCAACACAAATGAAACTGGCAAATTAAACAAGAATAACAATAACCAACAAAAACAGACATGTCTTACAATTCCAAACAAAGTAACAAGGAGAACATTGTTACAAATGTAGAAATACCCAAATGGAAAAGAAAGTAATAATAATATGAACAATATAGAAGATAAGATATAATAATAAGTAATAATAATATGAATAATATAGAAGATAAGATATATATTCGACCAGACCTAACAAAAAAACAATTAGAAGAAAACAAAAAACTTAGAAAGGAGTCAAAAGGAAAAGACTTTTCTATGATCAGAAACGGACAAATAATATTAAGAAATAGCAAACAAAATTTTCCAAAAAAAATAAATAGCAAAAACAAACTAAAAATAAAACAAAATGTTCTAAAAAACTTAGACAACAAACAACTAGAAAAAAATATCAAAACAACTGAAATCAAACGAATTAATCCAACAAATCAAAACAACGAACAACTCGAAAACAACAAAGAAGCAGAAAATAAGACAAAAGTTGATACTATAGTCTAACAGCAAACGATAACACCATCAAAAAAACTAGAACAGATAAGCACTAAAAGAAATGCTCATATTTTCAAAGTTGAGAGTACAACGAAAAATACAAATTATAAAGCTAAACAAATCAACTATAAAATTATAAAGCTAAACAAATCAACTATAAAAGGATTACTTGCAACAACTGGTTATGACTAACGACTTGGAATATAAATGGGTTAAGAACAAATTGGAATGAAGTTCAGTATTATGTTCCTAATTATAATACTATCACACTAATTAAAACTAAAATTGATGAAAAAGTTACAGATCACTCATTAAACATTCCAAAATATAAAATAATAAGAAGACAGAAATAAAAAAAAGAGGAGGAATATTTTAAAAAAACTCTTGAATTAAATGAAAATACAAAATTTTATGATAAATATTTAAAACAAGGACTAGAATTCACAGCAATGAAAATGGTCTCAAAAGTCTCAATATTTATAGACCACCAAAATCCAAAAATGGTGGAAACATTTCAATAATCTACATTTTTATCATAAAAAATCATTCACTCATAGTGATGGGTGACCTCAACGCAGACCTATTAAAACCAGATGTAAATCCAGGAAAAACTCTAATGAATTCACTTAAACTAGCTGCTATAAAAGTAGATAATATACAACCAACCAGAGTTACCAAAACAACCTCAACATGCTTAGATATAATTGCTGTAGACGAACAACTTCAAGTACTCGAATATTTAATTAATGACACATCACCAAGCGACGATTTTCCTGTTACAATCAAAATAAGCACCTCCTGGAAAATAAATAAAATAGAGCCAGTCATAAAAAGTTGACTTTGAAAAATTAAATAAAAGACTGATAGAAATTCAACTAGATCCTCACTTGGATGTTGAACAAACAACGTGCAACTGGTATGAAAAACTTAATAAAATTTTAGATGAATTCGCCCCATATAAAAATTATCCCTACAGAAAAAAAAGATCATCATGGATAGACAATGAAATAAGAGAACTCATTGAAAAGAGAAAATATATGACTAGAAAATTAAACCAAAATAAGCTTTCAGAAATCCAATACCAATAATATAAAACCCTAAAAAAACAAATTAGAAGTCAAATACAAAAAAGGAAAAAAAAAAAGGAGAAGAGGCATTTACAAGTAAAAACCCAAAAGATAGTTGGAAATTCATAAAAAAATTACTTTTACAAGCAAAGGAGCAAATCAGATTAACAAAAAAATAATAACGTTGAACAAGTTAAATGACTATTTTGCTTCAGTAGTACATCAACCTGAAAGAAAAATACTAGAATGGCCAACTGGATGTGACATTCCTAATTCTTTCCAATTTGAAAAAATAAAGATAAGTCAAACAGAAAAACTACTAAATTCCCTAAAAACAAATTCAGCATCCGGTTATGATGATATTCAAATATATCAAAATCGATCTCTTATAATCTCACTCAAATTTTTAGCAAGTCTTTATAAAATGGAGTTTTTCCATCAATTTGGAAAAAAGCTCATATTACCCTATTATGGAAAGGAAAAGGTAAAAAAAACGACGCAGCTAACTATCGACCAATCTCTATATTGCCTATATTCGGTAGGGCTTTTGAAAAATTGGTAGCCATACAACTCTCAAGTTTTAATGATATGTATCAACTTATTCCAAAACAACAATTTGGATTCAGGAAATTCTCAGGAGTTGAAACTGTTATACTCACAGCTACAAACACATGGTATAAATCAATTGACGATGGTAAATAGGTAGGTGCTCTATTAATAGACTTATCCAAAGCCTTCGATAGCGTACCACATCAAGAAGTTTTAAATGAACTGTTCAAAATGCGTATAAGAGTCAAAACAGGACAATCGTTTTCTAATTATCTCGAAAATAGAATACAAAGGGTTGAGAATGCTAAAAAATTTAGTTTATGGAAACCAATCACTAAGAGTGTCCCACAAGGAGGTGAACTCAGCCCGGTATTATTCAACTCTTACACAAGAGAACTCCCAACTTCTTTAATAACCGTATCTGAAGCCGACCTATCACTTCAAGTAGTTGCAGAAAAATTAAAAAAATCGTTCCAGGATACAAAAGATTATTGTGAAAAAATGAAATTGACTATAAACAAAGATAAGACCCAATTAATTATTTTCAAACCACCCAAGAAGCAAATACCTGCTGACTACCAAATTCTATTAGTTGAAATAACAATAAAGCCTGAAAGCAATATAAAATTATTGGGAGTAACATTGGACCAGGATCTACACTTTAAACAGCAGATCGAGTCGGTAATAAAAAAATGCCACTCTTCCCTGGGAATGTTGGCAAGAGCATCAACAAGCTTACCAAAAAAACTATTAAAGTTGGCCTACAACGGAATGGTGCTTAGTCATATGGAATTTATTAGTTCAATCTATATTTCAATGCCAAACACCCATATAATAAAATTAGACGTACAAAAACAAGCCGCTAGAATCATTTCCCATGCACCACGAAATTCCCATGCTGTGCCATTAATTAAAGAACACGCACTAGCGGATCGAAGAACGGATCATGCCATGAAAATAATTGAATCAGTTGTTAAAGGAAAATGCCATCCTACTTTAAAAGAACTTATCCAAGTAAACAATGAAGGTCTTTTAAAAATAGCAGTATCAAATAATACATATGGTAAAAAAAGATTCTGTGTCTCTGGAGCCATTTTGTATAATAAAGAATACAAAAAAAAATATATAAAACAACAAAAATACAAAAATATATATATATATATATATATATATATATATATATAAAGTTAAGTTAAAAAAAATTTATATATATATATATATATATATATATATATATATATATATATATATACATTTAAACTTTGAGCAGCGGAAGAAAGACCGGATACTGAAGTCAAATAAAATAAATTACAAAGAAGCGCAAAAAGAAAAAACTAAAAAGGACCAGATAATAGAACATTTTGCATAGGCATAGGTGTCTAGCTGTCATCGAAAAAAAATAAAAATTTACAAACAAAAACCAGACTTACTTGCTCTTAGTGAGACTAATTTAAATTCCGGTATTCTTTCTTTAGACCTCAGTGTTGATAGGTACTATCCTTTGATTTGCAAAGACTCCAATAGTCACATACTTGGCTCAGGGGTACACATACGCATCAATTCACTTATTTGTAGTAAAATTACGTTCTAACCCTATGACCATTATTTTATGTGCTTCCGCTGACCCTAATGGCACTAAAACCTAAAACTTCTGCATTTCTCAATCTCTTACTCAGATATTTAACTTTTTGACTCGTTTTCCTGAAAACCCTAATCATTTACCTTCACTCCTTGATTTATGTCTTGTCTCCTAGCTTGCGTTCAGTTTCTCCTTTTTTCTCTTAAGTGATTATAACCATGCAATGATCTCTTTAAATTTTTAATTTCGTATTTCCTTTTCGGACTCTGTCATTGCACTACTTACTACTATCCTAAAATTTACTGGTATTCGTTTCGTGATTTTCTTCGCGACTTTCCTTGGGCTTTTCTCTATAAGCTGATCAATGCGCCTCTAACATAACCTCCCTGATTCAGGCAGAAATAGAAGCTTTTATTTCTTCTCGTTGGTTTGAAGTTGAGCCTCATTCTACTCCATGATTTTTACCTTCTTGTGCAGCTGCTATATCTAATCGTAATCTTTTTTTTTCATCTTTTTCAAAAAAACAACTCTCTTGAGTGTTGTTTTTTTGAAAAAGATGAAAAAAAACGGCTGTATATTATTGCAAAAAATTGATATAAAAAAGTGCTGCTGATCCATTATTTTCAGTTCGCTAAATCTCGTATCTTAGAAGTTAGGCTCTAGAGACTCTTGACATATCTAAAGCTTTCGAAAAAGTTTGGCATGCTAGTCTTCTCCATAAGCTAACAAGCTTATAATCTTAAAAACTTTATCAGATACACCATATGAAACATCATATGGTGTATCTGGTAAAGATTTTAAGATTATCAAATCGTTTTTTTCCAATTACTTTATTAAAGTCATTATCAGTAATTTCTGGGGTACCTCAAGTACCTTGTAGGGTATCTCCTTGGTCCTTTTTTTGTTTCTAATCTACAATAATTATCTTTTCAACAATCTTACATGTAAAGTTGCTCTTTTTACTGATTACTCAAATTTATACTCCTGTCTTTACAAAAAGTGTTCTTTTTTCGATCGCCTAAAACAGACTGCCGATCATGAATCTGATCTCACTTTTATAACAGATTGGGGTTTTGGCTCCAACAAAACCCGGAAACGGAAACCATTATTTACTGCAAACAAATATTGCAATACTGTTGACATTCCTATATTAATGAATGGCAACCCTGTCACTGAGCCCTCTTCTTTACGTCTTCTTGGATTATCGTTTACTACTGACCTTTTATGGAAACCAAACATACAATTGATTGCTTAATTAACATCCGCTAATGTTGCTTCTCTTTATCGTGCTTGCCATTTTCTTACTCCTGATTCCTGATTTGTTGACTCCAGGGTTGGTCTTTTAGACAAGGTTCAAAAATGTAGATAGATCCGCTTTATCTACTAAGCTTGGGCTATTTTTCCATCCTCGTAAGGTTGCATCTTTTTCTTTTTTCTAGAAACAATTTCATGGTCGCTGCTCAAAAGATTTGTCATCTATAGTTCCATCAACTAAAACGCATTCTGGCTAAACTCGTCATTCAGCAAAGTTTCATTTATTTACTGTATCGTCCCTGCATGCTAAAAATTTTTATTCGTTTAGTTATTTTCCCCACACTTCAACCCTTTTGAGCTCTTTTTTTCCTTGTAACTCCCAACGTAACAGTGGCTTTGTTGGGAGTGAATGAGAACATAAAAAAATTATTTTTATAAATTTTTCAGTTTTAATGAAACTTAAGTATTTTATTGAAAGAGTTTTTTTCACAATTTAAAGATAATTTATTTTCTTTAAAACATACGATAAAGCTTTCGGGTTTAGCGTTTATTGTTTTGAACAATAACATTAGAATAATTATTGAATAATTTTCAGCATACTTAATTAACACACACACACACACACACACACACACACACACACACACACACACACACACACACACACACACACACACACATATATATATATTATTATTATTATTATTATTATTATTATTATTATTATTATTATTATTATTATTATTATTATTATTAACAAAACAACAATAATAATTAGAATAGTTTTTCATATATAAAATAGTTTTAAGAAATCACGTTAAAAATTTCTGCACAGCTACAATAAAAAATGTTTTTATTTAAATTTTTATTATTTAAAATAAATGGATGGAAATTTTTATCTTAGGTTTAAAAATTACTTTAGCTATTCAAATAAGAATGTCTTTTAACGAAGGATTAATTTGAACGATTTACCATATAAGGTTTCATACAGAAAAAATATTATTTGTAAAAACAATTTGTATCATAAAATGAATTGTTTTAAATCGTGCAATGGATTGCCTTAAGCATTAGCGATTTTAACTGCCCAAGGATCGTGATGTTAAATTTATATAGTAGAGTACTAATTTAAAAAAAAATCATTTGAAAAATTTTACTTATAAACATAAAATAAATAATTCATGCTTTTCACGAATTTCAAAATTCATTATTTTTAAATTTTTTTTATTTTCTTATGTTTTAATAGACTGCAATATTTTAAGAACAATGGTAAAATAAAAAGAGCTTAGTAGACGCGCTTCATTGAATATAAATGATTACTTTAATCTTTCAGTAATTTCCATCTGAGTTTAATTTTGTTTTAGCACAACGACACAACGAACGAACGCCCTTGTTTATTAAAACGCTGCTTATTTAAAATTCTCTACAAAGATGCCAAACAAACCCAGTAAGTATTCTTTATCGTACATTTAACATCTTATAAATACTGTGAAGTATATATTGCCGTAATATGAAAATACAATTAATTGTGTTTTCATTTTATGATTATTTAAATTTACATATACACAAAAAAATTATAAAGGTGCGAAATACTTTTTCCGAATTAATTGTAAACTTTTTTGTTAATTTTGAATACTAGTTGGATAGTTATCCGTTGTTGTTCGAGTTGGTTACGTTGGTGATTTTGTATTTTTTGCTAACTTTTGTCTTCATTAAGAGTTTCATATATCGTTAAGCAAAATTTCTTTTTCAATAATTCTTTATTTATGCAAAAGTTTGAAATTTTTGGCTGAAACTAAGTTTTAATTAATATAATCTTATTTTATTTGAGTGTACGTATTAAACACACGCACATATACACACTCTATACTCACTCTCACACACTCACGCACACATACACACACGCGCACACACACACATAAAAAGTCCTAAATGGTGATGGTTTTTTTTTTTAAATATTTTTTTTCAGATTCCATTAGCTTTTAAAAACTATTTTAAAGTTATGTTAGAAACTATAAAAATTAACCATTTTTGAATAAAAATATTTTAAAATTTCTATTTTGTTAATAAAATTATAGAGTGAGCATTGTAGTGTAGGCAAACAGTGCTTGATATGCGTTATAGTTTTACGTGAGTCGTTTTAATGTATTACTTTATTCGAGTTTCCTTTTTCTCTTTTATTATTATGTCATTAAATGTAAAATATAAAGATTACAATAAGTAGTTGTAACAATAATAAAAAAATAACAGTATAAAATAAATAAATAAAAATATAAATGCATAATAGCCTAGTTTTTTTTACAATTTTGTTAACATAATTTATTAATATATTTATAATATTTTAAAACTAATAGAGCTTTTTAAGCTGTTTTTGTAGCAATTTAAATTAATAACCACCTGCTAATAGTTTTGTATATTCAGTAGTTGGTAATAGGAACCAAAAATATTACGTTTTTAATATGAACCAAAAAATATGAGAAAGTTACGTTGCTAATTAGTATACTTTAGAAACCTGTTTTCAGTGGATTTAAATATAGTAGTACATTCAGCAACATAAAGGAGAACATCAGATTTATCCGGAATAAATATTTATATATTATTAGCAGATTAGGATAATTCTTTAAAATAAGATTAGTATTTAATCAACGCGCTTTCAATAACCATACATTATGTTTTAACAAAAGAGTTATTTTCTTTGCATATATTCTATACAGGGGGCGTCAAAAACAATAGTATAGAGGATTGGAGATTACAAAACCCCTTCCCAACTTACAGTTTTGTCAAAATTTGTATTTTTTGGATTATATCAAAATAATCAGAGAATGGTACCATTTATTTGTTGTTTTTTCACATTTGCTCTATCCTCACATATAAATTAAAAAACTCTGAAATTATTGAACTTTATTACTCCATTGCTTCACTATAAAATAATGCATACTCCAAAAATAATTTTTCTGAAGTTACTACCACGAAACAAGGTAGTTAATTTAAAAGTTTTTAAATGAAATGTAAATGAATACTGTAACCCTGCATTTAAAAAAATTTACTTCACTTTTTTTGTAATAATCTGAGGTCTCCTTTTCATATATAAGCAAATACAAAGTAGCAAATAAAAAAGACCCTCAAGAGAAAACAAAAAGCATCGGTTGCTAGCTGACGTTAGAAATGAAGTAAATAGGAATAGCATTCTTATTTGTTACGCAAAATGATTTTTTGAAATGTTTAATTAAAATTGATGTGTAGAATTTTCCTTAATGAACGCAATAATTTACGTTTATTTTATTTAAAGAATTAAAAAAAACTGTTTCGATTTTTAATTTCTTTTTAATTTTGAACTTTTAAAAAAATATTTATAGATTATTGGTATTTAAAAAATAAAAGGTTTACATTTCTTTATCTAATATTTATTAATTTTTTAAGATATGAATGTAGCAAGTAGAAGACAAAAATGTTTTCTACACTTGTTAATGCCACCGAATATACTTTATAAAAGAAAACAGTAAAACGATAAAAAGCATTTAATTCGATACGGGTTTCTTGTTTTTGTTTTTTATAAATTCAACAAAGGTTGATAGATGTCTATTTGCTGCTCTACAGCTTGTCTAGACAAGTCTGTAGAGCAACAAATGTAGCTATGAACAAATTATAAATAAATTTTTTATTTTTTTGAAGTACCTTTAATTATTGAATACTAGGAAATAACAAACTAAAAAATGTTTAATACTAGGAAATACTTACCAAAAATAAAAAATGTTTAATTAACCACACCATCATACTAGTAGACATTAACGGTCTTTAATATCAATTCACTTCTTTTGTTTCTTTTCATTAGTTTCAATCATTAAAGTTTTGGCTTATTTACTTAATTAAATGTAATTACTATTTCTTATTTACTTTATGTATTCTTTTTTTTAATTTAATTTTATCTATTTCACTTTTGTGACCTATGGTGGCTAATGTGTGCATCCGATCAATTCAAATCCTTACTGTAGGTCTTACTGTAGGTCTTACTGTAGGTCTTACTGTAGGTCTTACTGTAGGTCTTACTGTAGGTCTTACTGTAGGTCTTACTGTAGGTCTTACTGTAGGTCTTACTGTAGGTCTTACTGTAGGTCTTACTGTAGGTCTTACTGTAGGTCTTACTGTAGGTCTTACTGTAGGTCTTACTGTAGGTCTTACTGTAGGTCTTACTGTAGGTCTTACTGTAGGTCTTACTGTAGGTCTTACTGTAGGTCTTACTGTAGGTCTTACTGTAGGTCTTTCATCTGACTCTGATGTGCTCTGATTTTATTCGAATAATGAGCAAACTCTTTTTAAAAATATTTAATATCTTCCGTTGAGATTTTTTTTGTATCATGTTCCGACGTTTTTATTTCGATTTTTAGATGTGCTTAGGTGGTGGTTTCAATACCCAACTTTTTTTTAAATTAAACTTAGGAATATAAGTTGTATTCTTAATATAATGATAAAGATTAATGATAAAGATATGTTTTAATAATTTATATGAACATTTTTATTTAAAAAAAAATATTTAAAAACTTATCGAGAGTTCAAAATGTCAACAAAAAAAAAAGTGTGTATTTTAAAGTAATATTTTTTTTTTGTCTAATATTTATAAATAAAAATTTATCATTGGTTAACCACTAAGTTATATACCGTTTGACCCATTAGTTGTTGAAAAATTTAAAAATAACGTTTTTTTATAAAAAATATAGTAAAATAGTATTTAACACTCATTTTTACAAAAAATCGTGTATAATAAGTTTTTTTTTATTTTAATTTGATTTTTAACTTTTAACCAAAATAGTAACCAAATACTTGTTTACCATGATTACTTTCAATATTATTGACAATAACCATCGCCGACACCACGAAAGGGAAGGAGGGGGGTGGCAAGTTAAAACTAAAGAAGATTGAACGATAATTTCTATTTAGATAGCATCCATTTTATTTTTATCTTTTTTATTTGTCTCGATAAGATTTTTTTACTTAACGTCTCTGACACAACCGACTTTGGTGAGTCGAATAGAGAGTTATATAAATGAAGACAAAAAATAAAAATAAAAATAAAATAATATTGCTATAAGATTGAGCATAGACTCGTATGTTGCTTTTATTGTTTTAAATGAAATTATACGAAATCAGTTGTAACTAAAGTACAAAGACTGTTTTATTGTTCCCCAAATTTTTTTTTTCAAAAGCACATCAAAAATAAAATAGTGAAAGAAATCTGTTTTAATTTGACAAGAAGAACGATATAGAAAATTTCATTTCACTAGAAGAACGATATGGAAGAGTTAATTAGATATGTTTGAACCATTTTATAAATTGAAATCTGCCAGAAACAGTTTTATTAATTTATATATTATTATTTAGTTTTAAAAAAATAAAATTAATACCATTAACGATTTGCAAAAAATGCAGTTAATGTGTGTTATTAACTGCCGATGTCGCCATAAAACTCATGTTTGATAAATTAAGGTTAGGTTAGAGCGCTTGCTTTATAAGCATAGATCCAGGTTCGAAACGAGCTTTGGACATATTTCGCGTCACGGTAAGGAAGGAGGCGTGAACATCTTAGTTAAATGCACTTACCCGGTGCTCTATGACAAGACTGTTAGCATACCTTGGGGCACCTACATAACAAATAAAAATAATAATAAAAAAAATTAAAAAAATTGTCTACGTAGAGTACTGTTCTTAACAGAGAATTAAAATATGAATTAATTTCACTAATACAAGAGTATTTCACTATTACAAGAGTATTTCACGTTATTAACCATAAGAGTAGACGTAATAAACAAGAATGAAAGAAAAAAATGACTGTCGAACGAGAGTGAAAGAAAAAACGAGAATGAAAAAAAAGTATGACTGGAATGAAAAAAATGTCATCTCATAACGATCTAGCTCAAGTATTTCTTTATTTAATTTGCTTTTTTTACTCATTAAATTCACCTTCCAATGCTCTGTAGAACACTTAAGTTTAGATCATTTGAAATTCTTTCTTAACCCTAAACTCGGAGACACAAACTTACTAAACTAGGTTGCTTGCTAAACTAGAAACAGGTGTAGAGCGGTACTTTCAGAGATGATTTGAACTGCAACATTAAAATACGGCTAATACCCTAAAGATATAAAATGGATTAATATACGTAAAATAAAATATCTAATTTTAAAATTTTCTAAGCAATTTTCAAAATATTAATCATTTTTATTATGCTGGTACAAAATAATTCCATTAAAACTTAAAAAAGACTTAGCAAATATATATATATATATTTTTTTTTTGTCAAAAAAAATAACGCATTAATTTGATTTATGCTTAATAAACCATATAAATAAGGTAAGGTGCAATAAAATTATTACGAGGGGAATAAAATTAGGGGCGGATCGAGCATTTTTTGATGTTTGAGACAGACATAGAAATTTGTAACCCCCTCAGATTAGGGGGGTTCAAACTTTACATTTATCTTATTATTGTTTATCAAAATTTAAAATTTATCAATGAATGTAAATTTAAAGAACAGTAAATGAAATATTTCATTAACTTGTTGCTCTAACGTTTGGGAAAGTTGTGGCCAGGGTTTTTTTTAAGGTTTTTTTTGTTCCCAGGCTCCGATTATTGCAATTTTTTGCAAAGCATCCTTATTTGACATATGTATAAATATATAAATATTCGGAGTTTGTTCCATATCTGGAAGTTAGCTATCTCAAACATCAAAAAATGTTGAATCCACCAGGTCCGTCCCTTTTTTTTCTACTTATTTGTATATATTGTCCGACTTAGCGAATGTCCTAGTTAAGCAAAGCTCTCAATATGTCGGACTTTTTGAAAATATCCAACTTACCGAGACTATATCATGTATATCGAGATTATATTATGATATATTTTTTCTTTTGACCATCCAAACAATGTTTGCTAAAGAAATATGAAATTCCATATTTCTTTGATATAGATACAAATGATTCCCATTTCTCGAATTCTTTTGCATTATGTATTTTTCTGTTATAGTTCTACAGGTTACCTTTTTTTTTAGCAACCTTTAGCATTTTTCATAAATAAATTTTATTCTAAGAATAATCGAACCAAAGATATGAGTAAAATGTTTAGTTTGTAAAATTATATTTGACTCAAAGCTCAAATTTAATTTAATTTATCGAGATATTGAAAGTTTTGTATATGCACTTGTATGCAATTATATGCACTTGTATGCAATTATTTGCACTTGTATGCAATGCAAAATAAAAGTCCTAGTTAAACGAAGTTTTTTGTCGAAGGAACCTTATAAAACAATGCGAGTAAACGAATGGTCTTAGCCAGGGTAAAACTAAAACGGATGATTTTATAGTAAGTTGATAGAAAAAGGAAAATTGAAAATAACTCCGACTTAGTAAAAGTCCGACTTATCCAGGGTATGAGTTAACGGGATTTTCCTGACGTCTAAATTTTTAACGTAAAAAAAAAAAAAAAAAAAAAAAATCGAAAAAATCGAATTTAAGTAATAATTAACATTTAATTTCATTGAGCAGCCGTAGCACAGTGGTTTGCGCGCTTACCTCAGAAGTTGGAGATTTATTTTATGATAATTTATGATATTTTATGATAATTTGATAACTTTTATTAAAAATCAACCAAAATGTGCCGTTTAAGACAAATGATGATCCAACAACTTTGTCAATCAAGAAAATGATCATTAGAACGATCAAACGAAAAAAACATCGTTATTTTTTTTAATACTAAATTTATAATAAATTATAAAATATTTAAACACAAACAATTTAAACAAAAATAAAAACTTAAAAAGCGTTTAAATACTGAAAAAATTCTTATTTGGTAAACGTTTTTGTCTGGCAAAAAACTTTTATTTGGTAAATGTTTCTCAACTATCAAGCTTTGTGTAAGCTTTGAATTTGAAATGTGATTTTAATGCTTAACTTAATTTAACTATTAAATTTTTTCCTTCGCTGGCTTAAATAACTTCTTAAATAGTTATTTCCTTGTTTAAATATATAAAATCCCCGGATATTATATTTCAATAAATATAACCACAAATATCAGCCACAAAAAAAATTATTTTCCTGTCGAAAATGACAATCTAAAAAAATCTATAAAAATCCACCAAAACAAATTTATATTGAGTTATATCGAAACACTTTCGGGTTTGCTTTAAATTAAATATAAATTTAAAATATTTTTTTTAGACCCCTCATTTGGATTTGTTTTTAAATTTATATAAGTTTCTTGTCTTTACAGCCAGATTTTTTAAAATCAGAGTTAAAGATCTTTTTTATTCAGTTGCTTGTTTACCAAAAAAAGCGCCTTGTAAGTGACGCAACTGCGCCCGCTGCGAAAATAAAATAAAAATTAAGGTACATCTAAAAAATCGGGCGTATATGTGTTAACATTGAAAGTCTTTACCAAAAAGTTTGGTAATATGTTAAAACAGATTAACTTATTGTATTAAAATACAATATGATAATTTCTTTAAAAGAAAAAGTAATGACTTATACGTAAACAAGGCAAAAAGCATTGTATTTAGCGATACAATGTTTTTTGTCTTTTTATACAAATTTCTGCACATAGATTTCTTCTTATTGTGCTATCAATAAAACAACTTACAAGATCTTCATTATATTATTGTTATTTATAAATTTATCCTATAAAGTTTCATAAAGAATGTTCAAATTAACATAGGCTTTAAATCTTTTCAGAATATCTTAAATAAAGTTATGTCACTTCAGCGTTGGTGTTAAAATCAAAAGTTATACTCTACCTATCACGATTAAACAAATGTATATAATTTTTGTAAATACTTAAATATGAAGTAAGTTTGAAGCCAATCAAATGCCAGCTGCTGCGACAGGGCCGACAGTGCCGTTTTTTTTTTGGCTTTAGAAATAGCTAACTTCCAGATTTTGTAGTTTAAACTATTTTTAGCAACATCCGCACAGAGCCGACGATGCCGTTTTTTGGCGTTAGAAATGGCTAGCTTCCAGAAATTGTGCAAACTCCAAACATTTATGTGTTTATGTATTTGACATTAGTATGTTAAATAAGGATGCTTTGCAAAAAATTGCGATGATTGGAGCCTGGGAACAAAAAAGCCTCAAAACTTGTGTGCCCCAGTCCTAAAGGTGAGAGCAACCAGTTGATAAAATATGTTTTGTACTATTTTTAACTCGACTTATATTCATTGATGAATTTTAAGTTTCATAGTAAAATCTCTTAGCGTTCAAAAATTATGTCCATATAAAAAAATTGTAACCCCCTTAAATTGAGGGGGTTTAAACTTTATATTGTCATTTTTCGAACGCTAAGAGATTTTACTATGAAATTTAAAAATTATCGATTAATATTTGTCTACTTGAGAATAGTACAAAAAGTATTTTATCAACTTGTTGCCCTCACGTTTGGGGTGAGGGAGTGATGAAATTTTGGGGTTTATTTCTTCCCAGCCTCAAAATCTTTATTTGTTACCTCCTTTTTTATAAAATGTTCCATAATTTTTTACAATAACATTAAAAATGCTAGTTTAAAAAGATTTCAACATTTAAATGATTAAAACTCACCTTTTGTTCCTAGCCTCCAATCATCGCAATTTTTTGCAAAGTATCCTTATTTGATATACTTATGTCAAATACATAAACACAAATGTTTGGAGTTTGTACAATGTCTGGAAGCTAGCCATTTCTAACGCCAAAAAACGGCATCGTCAGCTCTGTGCGGATGTTGGTAATTATAGTTTAAACTACAAAATTTATTTTCAGTAGCGAGGTACCAATTAACTTATCCAATTTTATCATTAACCGGCTAAAGATAATTAACATTAACAAGTTTGTTAAATAATTTGTGCAATCTTTGTTAAGCATAGATTATGCTGTAAACTTATTTCAAAATACAAAAATAAAAAGATTGGCAACCTAAAATTTAGCAACTGGTAGAAGTCATAATATTTATATTTATTTTTTTACTTGTCACTTGCGCGGATTTTATCTGTCTATCATGTTGCTATTAGTTTTAAACTTAAAGTTCCATAATAAAAATACTTCGTTGGTTATATTTAGTATATGAGAATGTGTTAATCCAAAAACAAATAAATTCTATTGTTTAATCAAATTCATTTAAAACTCAAACATACTTCTTTTTATAAATAAGCAACTGAAACTTCGAAATGTAGTTACAGTTGAATCCCGTTAACTCAGACCCTGGATAAGTCGGACTTTTACTAAGTCGGACGGAATTTCAATTTCCTTTGAACATTCTCTATCAACTTACTGTAAAATCATCCGCTTAAGTCGTACCCTGGTAAAGTCGGACCATTCGCTAACTCGTACTGCTTTTTGAGGTCCCTTCGCCAAAAAACTTCGCTTAACTAGGATTATTATTTTGATTTGTATATAAGTACATATAACAAAACCTCCTATACTTCAATAAAAATTCCAAACTGTAAACGCTCAATTATATAATTTTTTTGCGTCAAATATAATTAAACATGGCTAAACATTTTCACGGAGTTCTTTCGAATCAGTTAAACCTCGATTAAATTCTATTTGTTGATAACTATTACATTAAAAATTTGAAAAATATCAGTTAAAATTCAAAATTTAGAACGTTCGAAAACTAATTACTTTTTGCGTCAAACGTAATTTAACGAACTAAACATTTTCATTTATATCTTCGATTCGGTTATACTTCGATCAAGTTTTATTACTAAAAATGTCGTAGGTTGCTAAATAAAAGCTATCAAGTAGAACTTTGAAAAAAACATCAATTTCGGACTTTTTTTGTTTATAGCATATATGCAAAAATATATATTTCACATAAGATTATATAGTTCTAAATATATGTACATAATATTTATATTTCAAGGAACATTCGTTAAGACTCGAAATCTTAATTTTGGACGTTTTCAAAAAGTCTGACTCAACGAGACCTTTGCTTAATTCGGACATTCGCTAAGTCGGACAAAAAACATATATACCATAAGGAACGAAAAATCGACCATTTGCGGTGATCGGACTTCTGTGGTGATGGTCTGAAAACCGAAAACCGACAATCACCACACACCTCTAACCGCTGTCACGGCCAATGCATCATCGCGCACCGCAATGACCAGCCGCTGCGATTAGTTGATAACCGATTATCACCGCAGAAGTCCGATCACCGCAAATGGTCGATTTTTCGTTCCCTAATATACCCTTTCAGAGTCCGAGTTAACGGGTTCTACTGTATAATTCGAGCATTCAGCATGTTGTTATATTCTGATATCAGCATATGTGTTTCTATATTTAATCTTTCTTGTTAAAGTTATTGGCAATATTAATTATAATTAATTAAAAAAGAAATAATTAAATATTAATCATGATTAATGTTTAAACGCATAAAGAAAAAAGAAGAAAAGAATTGGTAACAAAAGTATAACGTGGAAGTATGGAATAAAATTAAAAAAAAAAAAAAAGTATATATATATATATATATATATATATATATATATATATATATATATATATATATATATATATATATATATATATATATATATATATATATATATATATATTTATATATATTTATATATATATATATATATATATATATATATATATATATATATATATATATATATATAATATATATCATATATATATATCATATATATATTACACACATAAATGTGTGTAAATTAAGTCAGGGTGGCCACAGCTCCTCTAAAATCCTCTAAAGTCTTCTTTTTTCAAAAACCTCCTCTAAAATCCTCTATTATCCTCTAAAAAGTTAAAAATATCATAAAATCTCCTCTTTAACTTCTTTTTTTTATTATTTTTTATTTCTTGATGGTAGTAAAATGTTCAAAATTCATGGTCTGCAAAATGCGTAAAGTTTGAAATGAGAATTGGGTTGTAAAAAATTAATTGTAGCAAATCCATGTCATCTAACAAATAATGACATTGTTGACCCCTGTCCAAACCCCAGTTATGTGGAAACAGGCGTTAAACCTTGAAAAAAAAATCCTCTAAAATCCTCTATTTTTATTCAAAATTTTGTAGTTTTGCAAAAAAAATCCTCTAAATTTAATGCAAAATCTCCTCAAAAATCCTCTAATATCTTCTTTTTCTTATAAAAATTTTATGTGGCCACTCTGTAAGTTGCAACAATATTTTCAATGCTTTCAAAAATTCAAATAGTTTCAATATTTCCTTTGAAGAGATTCTTGGATTATTTATCACCATTCTTTTTATCAAATTTTCACCTCTTTTGTTAATAATTTTTGGTTGACCGGATCTTTTCCTTTTTTATAACTACAGATTAATAACTGGCACTACAGATTCAGTACAATCTCCCTAATTTGAACTATATAGGAAAAAAAGTTTAGTTAAACTTTGACTAAATTTTAAGAAATATTGACCAAATGTAGTCCAAAGCATATCTATATAGCAAAGTATATCTAATAGTGTATTTCACTTGATAATTGGCTTGTTCAGACCTAAAAACAATGAAATAGTTTCTTTTTATCTAAATATCATGCTTCAATAGTACAAAAAAATTGATTTTTTTCCATACTTGATTGATTTCATTTTCATCTAAAGCCATGAGATTCTCAGACTTATTTTATTATTATTATTATAAACCTTCATCTAGTAAAGTACCGAAAAATAATAACTTAAGCTTGGTTTCCAATAGTTGTAGAAATGTTGTGCAGCAGTTGTGCGTTTTTGTTGTACAACAATTGTTGCCGAAATAAGTTTAATTCTATCTCACATTAATCTCGCAGAGTTAGAAGCTGTGATAAAAGGAATTAATTTAGCAACAAAATGGAGATTTGAATGTCATAAATAGCCATAAAGTGTGACTTGGCTACTGTTGTCAGCTGGTTGAGCTACTTAATTATTGGTGACAAACCCGTTCGAGTACACGGTCTTGGAGAACAACTTGTCCGTCGCCGATCATCATTAATTGAAGACCTTGTGAAGGAATGCGGTATACAATTAAAACTTTTCCTTGTAAAGTCAGCAGAAAATAAAGCCGATGCTCTTACGAGGGTACCACAGAATTGGCTGCATTCAAACCATTCTGCAATGACAGCAAATGTTGTACCGCCTGATGTGAAATCATTTCATATTCTTCACCACTTTGGAGTAAATTTAACCCCTTATTTGATGAAACAGACATATCCAAAGGAGAAAGTTTGTAGAAAAAATGTTGAATCAGTCGTAAAAAGTTGCAAAAGATGTTTATCGGTGGATCCTACACCAATTAGATGGGAAGAAGGAAATCTTGAAGTTAGAAAGAGCTGGGTCGTTTAGCTATTGACATAACCCATTATAAGTCAGAGATTTGTTTGTCTATTATTGACTGTGGCAAAATTTTGAACAAAATTTGGAGAAAGCTACAGAACGAGAAAGCATAATTCACTCAAAACGTTTTGGTGAATTATGCGCAGAAATATGAATTATGCCCATCCTGTTTCATTGTGCTTACAGGCCACCAGAATGGCGAGAAAACATCGCTCCCCTACAAAGCTATATTTTCCTGAGTGGAAACCACATACAATTTCTGCCAAAACTAAGGAGGAAGTTCTCCACAACTATACACAAGGATAAGAAGTATTTGTAAAACCCACTGACTCAAAATGTGCAAGTGAATGGAACAAAGGAAGAGTCTCAGATGAAGGACAAAGAGTTTGGTAGAAATCAATGGATTGCCGAGACACATGTCGGATGTCCGTTCTGCTCCCATTGTAGCTGACTTGTCTACTAGAGAATCGGAAGAACCCATCGCGAATAACCTGAATCTCAGAAGATGGATGCGTGTGCAGAAGTTTCTGAAAAAGTATGCGGACTTTGTGATCTAGAGATCAAGGGGTGCTGTAATAAGCGTAAATAATTGTATTATAAAATAAACTATTGTTGCGTTGCGTCAGAAGGAATGTTGTGGGCGCGTTGTATATTATATTGTATATAACGTTTATGTTTATTATACCCTAGGGGTTATTTGCAAATGTATATATTGAGTAAAGATATTCATAAAGACAGTAAGAAAAAACAAATATAGTTTTATTAATACAGTCTACTGAAAACTTTGGATGAAAATGAAGATTGATAATAACAAAAAATAAATTTTTTCGAATGTTTAAAGCATGATATTTAGACAAACAATCTGCAAACAGTATGTGCCATTTATCGTTTTTTAGGTTTCAATTAGCTAATAAATAATAATGAAATGAAATAACTATGGAAATGTATGGGTTTTGTTCTATTTTCAAGTTTGAAAATGCGTTTGACACCATTCGATTAATAATTAATTATTTTAGTATTAACTAAATAAAAGATTTTTTGAAAAATATTTTAGTATTGATCTTATAGTATAAAAAGCAACAGCCTATTAAAAAAGTAACAATTTTGAAGAGTCTCACTAATGAGCTCTGCCTGATTCTTACAGATGACAACTCTCGATCAAAAAAGAAATCTATGTTAAATCTATGTTATTTTTTTCTTACTATTGCAATAAAATATGTTAGATGAAAGACCAATACTTATTTTTGAAAGTGAACCTTTACACTTTACTTTTATGATCTCATAATTAGCCATTATAAGAACACAAAAATTGTGCTAATTAACTATAACTTCATTTTTGATTTATTTTGTTAGATTTTAAACTTTACCTCTAAATTTCTCATAAGTTTATATATATATTTAGAAACTATATGAAGATTTAACAAAAAAATTATATAATGCTTAAAGCTTTAGGTGAAAATAAAGATGAAAAATGAAAAAAATTGAAATTGTATTGTAATAAATTAAAAAAAATAATAACAGAATTTTAAAAATCATCTCCAAGATAAGAGCATCTAAAACTCATAGATTTCTTAAAGTTAAACTTATTTATATTTTAGGAGCTCCTGTTTTTATTGAGAAGTTGCAAAATTTGGAAGTAACTGTAGGTAAAACCGCTATAATTGATTGTGTATGCGAAGGTGAACCTGAACCTGATGTTGATTGGTATTTTGAGGGCAATCTAATTAAAGACGCAGGCCGTTTTCGATATTTATTTGAAAAAGATGATGTTATTGGATTGGAAATAAAAAAAGTAACAGTTGAAGATGAAGGAGAATATAAATGTGTAGCTTTTAATAAAAGTGGTGAAGTAAGCTGCAAATGTGAACTTCTTGTAAACGGTAAATACTTTTAAATGTCAACTTTTTAATATAAAAATAATAAAATTAAACATATACACAAACACGGTGACTGATTTTTTATTTTAATAAAAATAAAATAGTATAATCACAAATATATGAATATGAATAAATAGTATATGACAAAAGATCCTCATAAATTTTTCAATTTCAACTCTTTAGTTACATTAATCAACATGTTTATGAGTTTATGCATTCAAAGATACACAAGATTTGTTAAACAATATAATTAGAGATGCTTGGGATCAGTTATACAATGTATGGAAAAGAAAAAACATTCTCAGACCTTTTTTAAAACTTTAATAATAAAGTGTGATATTTTTTACACAAAGTTTAGCAAAATTTTGTGTAAAATTTTTGTTTTTTCATGGGTACAGGAAAGGGAAAGAAAAAATAGTTATGTGGGCATGTGTATTATAAGTTCTAATTTGTCCAAAGTGAAACTATGCATGCTTATGTGGTTATTTTTCCTTTTCCTATCCCTTTCCTATAGAAAAATGGTCAAGTGGAAACTCATCTTTAATTTATAAGGTAACTAAAACCTTATAAATATATAATATCTTTTACTTGTAATCAGTGCTAGGTATATAATAATCAGAACATATATGTTGTTTGTCATATCTTAGTTTCTTAGATCTTTTTACATCAGTTTATTTTTTATTTTTGTTAAATGCTTATTATGCATGAAAAAAAGAAAAAAGAAATTTCATACTGTGCTTAGTGTTTGTCCAGAGTTTTAGTTAGAACAGGTTTACATTTATTCTGATTTAAGAATTTTCTTTAATTGAAATTTATTTTTCTTCTTTTTCTCCTTCTTTAGTAAATAATTATATATTACTATAACACTTATAAAACTTAGAGTGATTATTATAAATTTTCAGTTATTTAAATAAATACTAAATATTATAATAAATAATAAAAGCAATTGAATAAAATGTAATATTAAATATTATAATTAATAATAAAAACAATTGAATAAAATGTTAAATATTAAATATTATAATAAATAATAACAACAATTAAATAAAATGTTAAATATTATATGCTACAAAGTTTAATATTGCAGAATATCAAAATTTAAAATTTTGAAATGAAATGTTACATTTTATTTAAAAATATTTTGATGTGTTTATAAAACATTTAAAATTTATAGTTGATGTATAAAAATAAAAGTAACAGTAAGTTTTATTACGTCTTAAATGCAATATATTATATCTTTTTATTGATAATATTAATAATATCTTATAAAGTTAATCTTTTAAAAAATATTTTCATTTTTAAACACAACTGTTGTTTTTTTATTTCAAAATCTTTATTATACAATCTTCTAACTTGAGCTGTTAAAAAGTGTTAATATAATATTGGTATAATAGTTACTAAAGGTAGAAGTTATTAAAGGTAGAAGTTACTAAAGGTAGAAGATACTAAAGGTAGAAGATACTAAAGGTAGAAGATACTAAAGGTAGAAGTTACTAAAGGTAGAAGTTACTAAAGGTGGAAGTTACTAAAAGTAATAGAAGTTGTTAAACAAAAATCTTAATCAGCCAAACAAATTTTCGTAATTCCATTGATTATATGAAAGTGAATAAGTTGAATATGATGCTTTTGTAATGATATTGCTGCATCTTTGATAACAAGTTTTCTACAGAAAGCATTGTTTTTCTTTCTTATATCTTTCTTAGCATGTGGTAAAATCATTGAAGCCCCTAAGAATACATGCTGTAATGAAAATCAAACAACAAAGTTTGATTGTAAATATGATGGTAACCCTCGTCCTGAAGTAAAATGGTTTCAAGGTAAAAAACAAGTGAAAAGTGGAGGAAAATATCTAATAACTAATAAATATCAAGTGTCAACTCTTCAAATATTTGATTTGACAGCTTCAGATGAGGGTTACTATAGTGTTGTTGTAAGTAATGAAGGAGGGGAAGATGAGGTGTCATTCAGTTTAAAAATTAGTAAGTTTTTCTCTTTGTTTCACATAGAATTTTCAAAATAAAAAGTCATATGTTTTGGTAATTTATTCATAAAAAATTAGATACTTTCCATTAGTTTTGTTAAAAAAATATACTAAAATTAAAAACAGTTATATAATGGTTGTTTATTTATTATAGTGATTGTGTTTTTAATTTGAAAATACTTATTAAATAAATTAAATCAGAACTTGATAACTAGAAAATTTCTTAACTTTTTATTTTAAAAGTAAAAATCTTTTACATAATAAAGGTTTTCGATTAAAATGCTTAATAAATAAATATCATGAAGTGTGAAATGAATGAAAAATGCTTTTATAGATTGTTTTTTCATCATCATCATCATCATCATCATCATCATCATCATCATCATCATCATCATCATCATCATCATCATCATCATCATCATCATCATCATTATTACTATTACATCATTGAGAATATAGCACTGTTGCAAGTAATGATTACAACATCAATACTATTACACTAATTAATATGTATTAATAAGTTGATACACTATTTTTGTACACTAATTGATTAATACTTTTTTATATTATATTAAATAAAAATATAATTATATATATTATACCAATGTATCTGTGGCTAACATGATTATTATGGGTCCTGAAAATGCCAACCTAGCTGACCCAAGAACGCCACTTATACGGAAAGATAGTGTACACATTAAAGTATTTCAATTTTGTCTGCTGTAAAAAAAATTAAATTACATGAAATTTTGACTGTATAGCTCAACAATTTTTATTATTATTGTTTTATTGGTGCATGTATCTTTTTTATTTTATAGACCAAAATATTGATTTGCTATTTAAAGCATGGTTTGACTTTAATGTGTAGAGCAGCTGAGTTTAATGTGGAGGGCAGCTGGTTACTTAACCGCTTCTATCCAAGCAGCGTTAAGGACCTTGAAAAAAAGATTGAAAATCTTACAAGGGGATACAATTCACTTGGTTTTGACATTAGATCATGTGCAAGGGTGCATACCTGAATGGGTTTGAAGGCAAACAATTATATATTTGCAACATTTATATCTTAAGCCAAAAATTAGTTTAACTCCATTTGCATTAATTAGTGACCAGATTTGTTCTATATTGGAGTGAGTTTCTAGCAAATCTTCTGATACCGCAATACGAATTAGTCTTTTGACTTTTTTGAGTGAGAGGTTGTTGTGGCAGTGAGCTGGTATCATCCCTTATTGCAGTATCGGTAATGCTTTGAAAAACTTAAGAAAACCTTTTCCACCATAGATTCCTAGCTTAACAAAATAGCTGCAAAAAAATTGTGATATTGAATAACATGATTCAAAAAACTTGATAAACAATACCCCGAACTGTACCACAATCTTTTTTTCTGTCTGTGATATTCAAGTCACTGCAGATGAAGAAACTAATCAAAGGTTGACCTCCTCTAATAAATTCTTTATTGGAAATAACTTGAGATCGATTCATTTTGCTGCTTTGGCATCTTTTGCTGCTAAAGATTAAAGGTTTTCCCTGAACTTTATTTGAGAGCATTTGTGGACCAAACCTTTTCCTAAAGAGCTGAGGCATGTGCTGTAATGCACAGTTGGTATTTTCTGAATGGCAGTTTCTTTTTTACATTATTACAAGGAAATAAATATTGAATAATTCTTACATTAAAAGAAAATAATTATTTATATTAATGATATTTAATTATATTATGATGTCATATTTAATGACAATTTAGATGAGGTTTTATCTGATGACACAGTCCAAAAAACAATTTTTAGTGCTATTCAAAGAACTATTCTCCCATTTATAACATTTTTCTCTTTTGATAGAGATTTTCTCTATTTGTACTTTTGCAATTATTTTTATCAAATTTATCCAAATTTTGTTTCAAAACAACCCTAATCTGTAATAATTAATCATTGGATTCCCCCCCCCCCCCCAAACTTTGGACCTCCAAACTTTTTAGCAATCAGTTAACTTAATTATTTTATGTAAATTTTATGTCAATTAAAAAAATGTTTGGTTTTCTCACAGGTTTTCTGTTTTAGAGGAAAAAAATATTTTTTATTTTCTATGTAGGGATTACCTACATAGGGATACCTACATAGGGATACCTACTTAGGGATACCTACATAGAAAATAAATCTTTTAAACTTTTTTTTTTTTTTTAACTATTTTTAGCATTTTTATGCATTTTGACATTAGTTTATACCTTAGAAAATGCTGAGATTTTTGCGCTGTGCATTTTATCGCCAACTCAAACCAAATTTTAAATAGAAAATCATTATTTTGGTTTATAAAATGAAAATGTTACATGTACTAATAAAATAATTATAATAAAAATTGTTGGTATTACATTGTAGAACATTTATATAACCATTATTTTGAAAATAGCAAATTAATATCACAGTAATCAGTAACATTTTGAGGTATAAGTAGCAAAAACTAACAAAATTTAAAACAAAACTAACACAAATACTTATTCAGTTAACCAATCAGACTGAAATTTTTGACAATTAGGCATGGTCGTAGGCTACATTTGCACCAATTCTTATTACATTTTATAGAGTGGTTCTGCAGGTGTTATTATTGGTGCATTATGAAGTTACAGTTTCACTCAATTCGAAAAACCATTAATATTGACATTCTTTTACCAAGCACTTCTTTTACCAAGTCACAAATTTATATTAATAAAGATATTTTTAATTTTTTAATTGGTATTTAAAAAGATTTTCATCTTATATAAGTTTTCAATAATTTCAGATCCAAATAAAAAGAGTGAAAAGACTGAAGAATCAAAATCAAAAAAAGTTGAAAGCTCTGGTAATTTATGTTAATTTATGTTATATATTTATTTCACTGATAAAAAAAATTCATTGAAAGTTTTTTTTTTTGATTCTGTTTTTTTTGTAATGTTTTAATTTAATGTTTTTAATGTAATGTTTTTAATGTAATGTTTTTAATGTAGATTCTTTTTTTAATGTAATCATTTTCTCCTTACTTTTTCTTTCAAAAAATTGTTATACGCGACCAAATCTCTTTAAATATTAGGAAAATATCTCCTTAAATCTCCTTAAATTATTTATTTTCAGCCTCAGTTTTAATAGTGGGAACCTTGGATTTGTTTATTTTAGTTTTCTTTTTAAATTAACTTGGTTTTTTCAGCACATTTTTTTCAATATGCAAAAAAACCGTGGCCAAGTTGTCCAAAAAAAATATTGTATGCGTGCTAAGGTGTCATATAACTATAAATGCATGTTTAGATAACATTTCTGATATCATACTAAAATAGCCTGCTGCTGTAGGCTTTAGTACATATATCAACTATCTTATTGCCTGCTGTGGCAAAGGAGTGTTGCTACATTGACTGAGGGTTTAACATGCAGCAATCTTTTTATTTATTATTCTTGATTTTTTTCTTCTTTTTTGAAAACGCTGTATGCTGTAAAAGTAGTAACAATATGTTTACAATCTAAATACACTATAGTATATATATACATACAATATGTTTACAATCTATAATAAATACACTGTAGTATATATATACAACAATGTTTACAATCTAAATACACTATTGTGTGTGTATATATATATATATATATATATATATATATATATATATATATGAATTTTTTTTGAAGGTGAAAATTATTATAAGGTTCAACTATACATACTAAACTTAAAGAGTGAGGCTCTTGACATATCAAAGGCTTTTAATAAAACCTGGCATGTTAGTCTTCTTAAGCGTGATTCATATTGTATATCTAATTTAAAATTACTAAATCATTCTTTTCCTCATTATTAAAGTTGTCTTTGATAGACAACACTCTCCTCCAGTACCGGTTCTTCTGGAAAGAACCTGGAGGGTGTTTCTGGAAAGAACCTGGAGAAGAATGTTGAACAATATTATCAGCAGTAAACTTTATTTATTGCTGATAATGTTGTTAATATTCCTATTTGATCCTTTTGATCCATGTAGGAATATTGTATATAGGAATGGTAACCATTTTACTGAGTCTTGTACTTTATATCTTCTCTGCTTTTTATTTCATTTCTTCACTGCTTCATTCCTTCACTAGCTTCTCATGGAAACCATATACACAATCAATTACAAATTTAGCATCTGCTAAAATTGTCTTACTGTTGCGCTCACCGATTTCTTGTTGTCCTTTTTGGATTGGTTCTTCTAATAAGGATTCTCTGTTTTAGGGAAGATCCAAAATGGCATTGTAAATGTTGTTGGACCTCCTTTAGTTTGAGCCTCTGTCCCATTGTTGTAATCCTTTCTCTTCTTTACTACCATAGTCACTGCTCAAGCAAGCTAACACCACCTTTTTTCATCAACCAAAACTTGGTTTTACATAACTCATCACAATTAATTGCTTTTTCATGCTCAAAAACCATTTATTTATCTAGTTTCTTGAAAATTGGAATTCTCCTGTTTTACATTTTACTGAGTCCTACAATTTTTTACAGTTATAAATTTATTTTATTTTAATTTATATTCTTTTATATTTATAGTCTTTGGACAATTCTGATAACTCCTAATTTAAACAGTTTTGAGTCTTGTTTGGAAGTTTTCATTTAAAAAGTAAAAACTTTTTAAGTTGATTTAGAAAGTTTTTGCTCTGTAATATTTTTTCTTTTACATCATTGTTTTTTTTTGTTAATTTTTTTATACTGTCATACAGTGATCTATCCAATTATTATTTTCAAATAAAATATTGTTTTTATAAATTAAGATTTTCAATTAAAAAATAATTTATTTATTTTTTAATAATCTTTTAATCTGTTTAAAAATAATTATTTTAAAAATAAATAAAAAGTTTGATTTTTTAGCCTTAGATTTGCTGAATTGGTTCATTAGGAGTTTTTATTTTGTTTTATTTGCTAAATATTTTTTCATCAGCAGTCTTTAATTTGTTTTATTTGCTAAATATTTTTTCATCAGCAGTCTTTAATTTGTTTTATTTGCTAAATATTTTTTCATCAGCAATCTTTAATTTGTTTTGTTTGCTAAATATTTGTTTATTAGATATCTTTTAATTTGATTTATTTCAAAGATTGATAATATTAAGGGTATTGAGTTTTTATTTTTTTAATTTTGTGGATATAAATATTTAAATATTGATTTATAACCACAATTTTTTTAAAGTAAACTTTAAATTTTATAAAGTTATAAAAATTACATAAGAAATCTTAAAGAAATAATATCAAAGCTATTATAATATGAAGATATAATAAAAAAGTGCATTATTATATATTATGTATATAGTTTAGTTTATAATTTTAATATTCTTTATTTTTATAAAGTGTTTTTTTAATTATAGCACCAAAAGAAAATAAAATATTTTTATAAAGTGATTTTTTAATTATAGCACCAAAAGAAAATAAAATATTTACTCCTGCTAGTCGCGCAGGTAAAAAATCAAAAGTCAAACTACCAATCGAAAGAGCTGGTATAAAAGCTGAAAACCCGGAAAAATATTATGAGTTTGGAGAAGAAATCGGACGGTAAATATAATGCAAATTTTAGATTATATATGAAACTTTATGTAAATAATGTCTTCTCTGTTAAGCAAGAGGTTTTGCGCTCAAGTTTTTTGTGCTCATCCTCACTCCCTCAAAAACTTGTAAGCGCATTAAAAAGCGCTTGCCATTTTTTAAATTGCAACAAAACTTATTTGTTTATTTGTTCAACTTAATAAAAAATTTACCTTTTTTTTTTTTTTTTAATTACTTTAGCTAGTATTTATTCAAAGCATTCTTTTCGCTATTTTTATTTTTATTTAAATAGCAGGAAAAAATTTTTTTAAATTGCGCAAGCTAACTTAAAAATGACTTTCCTTCAAGTGCTTATTTGTGCGCTGACATTATATTTCAAATGGAAAAGACTGATAAAACTTCTTACCCTTTTCCCCTGCCAAAAAAATTTATAGTATTTAGATATTTTGGATAATTTTTTTAGCGGAAAATTTTCTGTTGTAAAAGAAGCCATAAGTAAAAAGAATGGTTCAAAATATGCTGCTAAAATAATCAAGTTTGATGCTGATTCCCTCAAGTTTGCAATTCGTGAATATGACATAATGACTAGTGGTAAAATGGGTCATAGTCAGTTAGTTCAATTGCATGAAGCATATTTGGTCAGAAAATATCTCATTCTTATCATGGATCTGTAAGTTTTTTTTTTTTTTTTTTATCTGAAATGTAAACAAGATTGTAAAGATTTTTTAAAAGAATTCAGAAAGTAGATCTAATTGCATTTAAATGAACATGTTGTAAGCTATATTTTAAAATAAACATGCTGTAGGCTATTTTTTTAAAAAAATTTTGAGTATTATAAAATCTAAGTATTAAAAAAATAATTTATAAACATAAAGTTAATAGTCATTAATCAGTCATTAACTACCAAAAATAGTTTTTTTTCAAAGGTAAAATTTAAACTTTTGTAGCCAAAATAGAAATTAATATGGTTTCCAATCAGAATAGAAATTAATATGGTTTCCAATAAACCATATTTCTTTGGTGGAAATAAGCAAAGTTTTTTTTTTAGTTTTGAAAATAAAAGTTTAATAAAGGTTTTAAATGGAAAAGTGACTTGTTTACAAACTTTTCTAGTCAACATATTAAAAGTTAACAGATTTTATTTTTAATGTTGATCTTTAATTATTAATTTTTTAAAATTTAATTTTATTATTAGCTTAATAGTTTTTTAAAAGTATGGAGAAAAAGATTTTTTTTTTAACATATAACTATTTTCTTTGTATGTTATTGTATGTAACTGCTTTCTTTTAAGATTATTGTTACAGAAATATTTCTTTTGTTCATCCTTTTGTTTATGTTACTTAAAAAATAATTACCAATTTTTTTGTTTCTTTTTTTTAATTTGTAAACAAATTTAAATGAATTTTTTTAACTCTTTGAATGTAGTTGTGATGGAAAGACATTATTAGACTTTGTATCTCATAAGCATGCTCTTACAGAAGATGATGTTGCTGGCTATATTCGACAGCTTTGTGAAATCTTAGCATTCATGCATTCAAACAATCTTGTACATTTAGATGTTAGGGTATACATTCAAAATATATTTTTTTGTAATTTATAAAAATGTTTATATAAAAACAATTGTGAGTTTGGCTTAATGTCCATGGTATCTCTATATATTTTTCATTTCAGCCTACAAATATTCGTTTTTCTTCTGGGCGTGAAATAAAACTCCTTGATTATAACAGCTCTAGAATGGTAGCAAATAAAAAAGCCGGGGAAGTAGTTGATGTCATTGGCGATACAGAGTTTTGTGGTATTGTTTTTATTTTATTTGTATTATTTAAACAAAATTGGCAAAATTTAAAAGAAAAATTTCAACTAAGTTTAGAAATTATATAAATTGATTAATAAAATATATATCAATTTTAGCACCAGAAATGTTAAGGTTTGAACCTGTGTTACCAGGCTCAGATATGTGGTCAGTTGGTGTTATTATGTATACTCTGTAAGTTTTATACATACTCTCTAAGTTTATTCTGTAAGAATTTACATTTATTAATTTATTAAATCATTAAGAATTTACATTTATTGATTTATTTAATCATTAAGAATTTACATTTATCAATTTATTAAATCATTAAGAATTTACATTTATTAATTTATTAAATCATTAGGAATTTACATTTATTAATTTATTAAATCATTAGGAATTAACATTTATTAATTTATTAAATCATTAAGAATTTACATTTATTAATTTATTAAATCATTGAGAATTTACATTTATCACTTTATTAAATCATTAAGAATTTACATTTATTAATGTGTAAACTAACTATAGTTAGTAAATAAAGTTTTTATAATTTTTAGACTCAGCGGAATTTCACCATTTTACTATGAAGATGAACAGCAAGTTTTAATTAGTGTTCAAAAAGTGAAATGGAGCTTTGATAAAGATGCATTTGCAACTATTACTTCTGAAGCCAAAGATTTTATTAGCAAGTGTTTTGTTCGAATTCCAGAGTAAGAATTTTTAAAGAAAATTTTTAAGCTGATTTTTAAGTTAAGTAATCACTTCATGAGATAAATTTTGATTCACTGGGTTTGGTTGTTTTTTTTTTTAAAGTGTTTGTAAAAAAAAATTTTAATTTAAACATTTAAACATGTTTTTTTTCTATAAAAACAGATTTTACCTATAATAAAATATGGAGATGGTTTGGGTTGGTGATGGGAGGTAATAGCCATCAGATTATGATATGGAGATGGTGTGGGTGGGTGATGGGAGGTATTATCTAGCAAATTATTTCTCTTTTAGACTGAAAATCCTCTGTTAAAATATCTTCTGATTTTTTAAATTGTTATTAAAAATATTTTTATACAACAATATAATAAATTTTTATAAAGTTATAAGGGTACTACACTTATAAAACTAATCTTTTTGAAAAACTGCAATTTTTGACGTAAAAAAAAGGAGCTCTAATTTCTTAATTCAATTAATGTAACGAAAGTTTAACATTGAAAGTGAAATTGTAATTCCTTATAATAATACTTTTAAACTTTCAGCAGTTATTTGATGACTTAAAATTTACCAATGATAACAATAAATGGATAAAAATTTAAAAAAAAAAGAAAAGAGAAAATGACTACTTTTTATAAAAAAATTTGATATAATTGTTTTATACCACACTTAATCACACTTTTTTAAAGTTCTTTTGCATTGTGTTTCAGACAATGCTTGTATTGCTTTCTTACTTGATAGCGTCAGTGATGAACACTTTTTTCAACCCGATTTAGTTTCAAGACATGTATCAAAATCAGGCCACAGAGTGATACACAAATTGAGGAAAAATGCAGCTTTAAAAATTTCTTCATGGAATTATTCTTGAATCCATCTGCAAAAAGTTGTAGTAAGTTGAACCCAAAGTTAGTTATTCCCCACTCTCAAGAGTACTTCCCCCTTCATACCTGTGAGACAAACATACCTGTGACAGCTTAAACCAAATAAATTATAACATTTTACATTAAATGAATATTTTACATTGTTCAGAGCTAGTGGTTTTATTAGTTAGATTTCCATTAAGTTCTGAAACATCTATCAACAAGTCAAATCTTTTTACTCTAGAATCTCCAAGATAATCGATCAAAAACCTGTACATTTGAGAAAATCCTGTTGCCATCAATTTAAATCTTAGCAACAGCGCAAGTAGGATTCAAACCTCTTTCATTAATCATATGAAAAATTAAATCAGAATTATTTTTTAGAAATACCTAACTGCAACATAGTTTTAAAGTTATAGAATGTTTACAAAGAAAAAAAAGATTTTCTATTTCTTTTTTTATTTATCCCTTTATTCCATAATAAAATATTGTATTAAGGTTATTAAAAACATTAATACAACTGATTAATACTGATTAGTAAAACCAACTGACTTTAGCCAGGAAGTCATTAAGTCTGATTTTGTTTTTTCTCTTCCAAGTTTTTTAATGACAAGGTATTTAATAAAAAGTTATTTAATAACAAGGTATTTAATAAAAAGTTTAGATTCATTAAGACTTATTAGATCCATGTTAAAATCAACCATAAGAAAAATTATTTTTTTCATTACCTAATTTTTTAAGCAAAGTGGTTAAGTGGTTTGAAGTGAATTTGCGGTGATTCACTTAGTTTTAAGTTAAGTGGTTTGAAGTGAATTTGTGGTGAATTTGTGGTGATTCATTGAGGAATGATAAATACAGCCAATAGTTATATTTGTTTTATAAGGTTTCAACAAAATTTCAACAAAAATTCTGAATATTTAAAAGAGTAATTCAAGATTATTACAAAGTATATTTAAGACATTAAATTAAAAAAAAAAGAAGTTTCAAAGTATAGGGGAAGTGGGGGCATAACTGCCCCTGTAACGTTTGGATTAATGTTATATGAAAGTAAAAATGAAATGTAATATATGATATGTAGCTATGAAAATGATTTTTAAGATATGTAGCTATGGAAATAGTTATGATTTTTAAGCTATGGAAATAGTTATGATTTTTAAGATATGTAGCCATGGAAATAGTTGGTTATGATTTTTAAGATATGTAGCCATGGAAATAGTTAGTTATGATTTTCAAGATATGTAGCCATGGAAATAGTTAGTTATGATTTTTAAGATATGTAGCCATAGAAATAGTTATGATTAGATTATAGACACTGACAAAGACTTCAGCAAAATCTTTTTGAAAAAATATGATTTACTTTCATAAACTAGTTGCAAAGTAATAGTGCTTTGCAATATGAGTGCGTGCTTAGGCAATACATTTTGTTACAATTAGCTCTTCTTTAGTAAGAGATTTTTGTTTTCTAAGAAATCTAAGAATGTAAACTGTCACTTGTTTTGATAGCAGCAGATCTTATATTGCAAAGCTTTATCAAATACACTGCGATTATTTTCTATAGGCGCACTAGGATTATGTCTTAAAAGCGTACTTTATTTTTATAGTGTATTTCAATAAATTATAAATAAAGTATAAAAAAATAATAGAAATTATCAAAAAATAATATCAAATTTGAAAAGAGATCAATCATAAATGAATTAAATTTAAAAGGTAGCTCACTATTTTCTATAGATGCAGTTCACATTTTTTAACTAAAATATCACAAAATAGTACTCAATTGTCCAATTGAGTACTATTGAGTACAATTGAGTACTCCTTTGCGCTCAATTGCTTGATATACAATGTTTTATCATCATATATATTAAAAATACAAAAATATTATGTCTGGTTTTCATTTAGTACTTTGTTGAACCACCTTTCGCTTTCACAACTGCTTCTAAATGTCTTGGCATGCTTTTTACAAGCTTTGACGTGACGTCAGTACCAATTGAATTCCAGGTTGTGCCACTTTGCTGGTGTGTTTGGGATCATTGTTTTGTTGAAAAAAGAATTTGCAATCTACATTCAATTCTTTAGCAGATTGACATAAATTTTTTGAAAGCAAATCAACATGCAATTGTCCTGTCATTATACTTTTAACATTCACCAGTCTTCCCACACCATTTGAAGCAAAGCATCCCCAAACCATAATTGAGCCACCTCTATGCTTGACAGTTTTATTAAGATTTTTATCAAAGAGTGCATCACAAGGTCTGCACTTAATTCTTTTTCGTTTTTTAAAGCCAAATATTTGAAGTTTACTCTCATCACACCACAAGACTGATTTCCAAAATGCCTCACCCTTGTAAATATATACATTTTTGCAAAGGCTAAGCGTTTTTTTTTTGTTTATACCACTAATGAGGGGTTTACTTTTCTGAAGACGGTTTATTAAACCACTTGAATTAAGTTTTCTCTGTCAGTTTGATTGGACACATTTAATTTAAGATTTTCAACAATCTGTCTTGAGGTTGTTGTTGAATTTTGTTTTGCTATTCGTGCAATTAGCATATCAGTTCTTGTTGAAGTCTTAGGGACGGCGACTAAATCTTTTCTGATTTTCAACAGAACCAGTTGTTTCAAATTTTATACACATCTTATAAACACTCCTTATTGATATTTGATATTTTTCTGCACATTGCTTGTAGGTTAAGCCAATTTTTCGATCACAAGTAACCCGAGATGGAATATCCAATGAATAATTTTGATGATGAACCATTATTATTATTTGTTTTATTTTTTCTAAAAATAAATTATGAAAAAACATAGTTTAAAATGCTTATTTTTATTAAATTTAACAAAATCTCTTTAATAATAATCATTTTTAATAAATAACTATTGACAAAACACTATATTTCATAATTTCATAATATATCAAATTTTTAAAAAAACAAAATTATTGCAGTTATTTAGTTCTTGACGTAAATAATTTTGTTTTTATTGTTAGAGTATCAATTTTATCAACAATGATACTTAATTTTGTCTGTGGCTGTATATATATATAGTTAATATAAATAAATTTTGCCTGTGACTGTATATATATAGTTAATATAAATAAATTTTGTCTGTAACTATATATGTAGTTAATATAAATAAATTTTGTCTATGGCTGTATATATGTAGTTAATATAAATAAATTTTGTCTGTGACTGTATATAAATAGTTAATATAAATAAATTTTGTCTGTGACTGTATATATATAGTTAATATAAATAAATTTTGTCTGTGACTGTATATATATAGTTAAAATAAATAAATTTTAAACTAAAGAACTTCAATAAAATTACTTTATCCATATTTCATAATCAAAAACAAATAAAAAAAACGAGGGAAAATTATGTAGAAAAATAATTAAAATTTTTGAAGTTTTTTTTTTCATTTTATTTGAGTAACAGGTTTACCGATTTTCAAAGAACTTTTTTTTGTTGAAATTAGGGACTGTTAAATGTCCAAGGGTCTTAAGGGACCTCTTAAAATATTTTTTAATCAAAAAAATTTTAAATCTAGTGTTATTTTTTTGTTTCAAACACTTTTGGTGTGTAAGCAGCCTTTTCAAAAACTTTACCAAACCCAATAATGATAAAGAAACAAAAAAAATCAAAATTTATTTTAGTGATCTCAGGAGAGCACCATGTATTAACTGGTATTTTATTGTCAAAATAGTGTATTTTGTTTAAATGTTATACTTAAATAATTTCAGGTTAATTGTAAAGCTTGATGAAACCTTGATTATTTTTTAAAAGCTAGTTTACATATTTTACATTTTTTAATATTATATATTCCAATGTTTATTTAAGGATGAGATTATCTGCTGAAGAAGCTTTAAAACATAACTGGTTGAAAGTATGTTTGTCAGTATTATTTATATTGTAAAACAATAGTTAAAATGTATTGATTTATAAATGCTGTTTTACTAGAGTGATTATGCAAGAGCTCGTAAAGCTTCTACTTTGAAAATTCAACAAACACTTCAACAAACTGATGAACGCTTGTTTTCAGAGGTGAGTTTTTTGTAGCTCTATTTTAACTTTGAAAATTTTCATTAATTTTTAAAATTCAACCTAAACTTTGTAACGCAGGTCAAAAAACTTTTTTCTCATAACACACAAAAAAAAAACTTTTTTCTCATAACACAAAAAGAAAAACTTTTTTCTCATCACACACAAAAAGAAAAACTTTTTTCTCATCACACACAAAAGAAAAACTTTTTTCTCATCACACACAAAAAGAAAAACTTTTTTCTCATTACACACAAAAAGAAAAACTTTTTTCTCATTACACACAAAAAGAAAAACTTTTTTCTCATCACACACAAAAAGAAAAACTTTTTTCTCATCACACACAAAAAGAAAATTTTTTTTCTCATCACACACACACAAAAAAAACTTTTTTCTCATCACACACAAAAGAAAAACTTTTTTCTCATAACACACAAAAAGAAAAACTTTTTTCTCATCACACACAAAAAGAAAATTTTTTTTCTCATCACACACACACAAAAAAAACTTTTTTCTCATCACACACAAAAGAAAAACTTTTTTCTCATAACACACAAAAAGAAAAACTTTTTTCTCATCACACACAAAAAGAAAAACTTTTTTCTCATTACACACAAAAGAAAAAATTTTTTCTCACAACACACAAAAAGAAAAACTTTTTTCTCATCACACACACAAAAAAAACTTTTTTCTTATCACACACACAAAAAAAACTTTTTTCTTATCACACACAAAAAAAAAATTTTTTTCTCATCACACACAAAAAGAAAAACTTTTTTCTCACCACACACAAAAATAAGCATTTCTTAATGTATATTCAATGCTGAATCCGAATCGGTTACAGTTTTGTTTTAGCATGTATAGTTTTTAAATTATTTACATTTTTGTGTATTATGAAAATGTACGTAATATGAAAAAAAGTGTTCAAAAAATCACATTTAATGCAAACCATTTATTTGGAAAAAGTAAAATATATATTAGGATGGGCTGACAAACAACAATATTTTGAAAATCACCATCCAATACCTCTAAATCATTTTATCTAGTAAAATAACACTGAATATAAAAAACTTTATTATAAAATTATTTTTCGGTTGGGACTAAGAACCTTTGTTATTTTTTAAATATAAACATAAATTTTTCATCTTTTTATTGTGTTTACAACCATCACTAATTTTTTAAACTCTAAAACATTAACATTAACAAACAATTTTGCTAAGCGGAGAAACTAGTTAATTGTGGTAATACCAGGAATATTGTGGGAATCAAACATTTGCAATAACCTGCAAACAACTAATTTACATAAAAGAGAACTTTTAACATAATTATAAATAAAAGTAAACATTTTACAACCTGTTAAAAGTGTTGAGAGTACAATTTCCATTTAAACTTTTGGTCTAAATTTCATGACATCCAACAATGGTCAGACATCATGCTTTTATTCCAAACTTTCATAGCTCTGTCTTGATGAAAGCGTTTTCCTAGCTTGTCACTCACTGTTCCAAACTTTTCGAGAAAGATGTCTTGATAGGAATGCAGGAACAGCATTTTCAAAGACATTAGACAATCTATTTCTTTGTAAGCATCAATGAGTTTTTCAATTCTATCTTTTTATGCACGGAACTTGTTATCCTCCTGAAAGTTTGTGCATGTCCATTTTAAAGCCAGCTAAGCTTTCAATTCCAGTGGACTGAGGGCCCTATTCAAATTCAGTATCCAATAAGAGCAATAGGTATGTGGTTTGATATTGGCTCTGGCCAAATAAGTAATATTGGTAAGGAAGAATGCGCGAAGGATTCTAGTTAAATGTTTCCACAATGCGAATCAACTAAAGGGACATACCGGATCTTTTGCAGATCAACTAAAGTGACATACTGAGACATTTATAAACTTTAGTGCCTATTCACATTTGCTATAGTGTTTTATTGTGGCACGACTGTCTCACAGACAAATAAAACAGCAATATTTTGTAAATTCTGATTGCATTCTCATTAACATAGTTATGATGAATGAAAAGTGTAGCGCTTGCTTCATAAGCAAGAGTTTCCAAGTTCGATCTTCACCATGTCCCTGGTAATACCGTGCTTAACTTGTTTCTCTGCGCATCGGCCTCGTTCATCAAGGTTCGTTTTTCTGTGTTATAGAATTGAGAGAGGGTTAAAACCACAATTAAGTAGCCTCCTCATCTGTAGTGGCCTTCTTGGCCTAAGAAAGGTGAATTAAAAACATTTTTAAAAAATGCAGAAAATCCTCTGCAAAGATTTTTTCTGTTTTTTTTTTTAATAAAGAAGTTTCTGCAAAGAACAATTTTTATTCTACATAATTTATTATTTGGCATTCGAATAAAAATTTTTAAAGTATATATGTATAATACTTGATTTACTTTTAAATTTTTTTAATGAACAAATTTTTTAAAACAAAATTTAAAAATGAAATAGAGATTAACTTAAATAGATTATAAATAGTAATAAGATAAAGTAGCTATCTGGACCCGTATAATACGGGTCTTGGTAAATCAATTCCACACCGACTTTTTTTTTACTTAATCCTTCAATATTTTTTAGTAAGAAAAATAACTTATATAGAAAAACTTGTTTACTTTCTAAAGAAAAAAAAATTCAATTATAATTAGCTTTAAAACTTTAAATGTTTCAGTAGTTGCCTAATTCACTATTTATCAATGGATTGGATATTAGTACCTGTCTAAATAATATTTAAAATACTCACTTAAAATGTTTTAACTACTATTGGTGTAAAAAGTTTTAAAAAACATGTGGAAATAGATTTAAATATGTGGAATAACAGACTTACCATGTCCCGTATAATATGGATCATGGTAAGTCTATTCCACACTGACCATTTTAATAATTTTGCTTTATTTCAATAATTTTTAAAAAAGAGCAACAAAAAAAAACGTGGACTGACATTTTTTTTTTTTTTTTTTTTGGCATGTTTTTTTTAAAGTTTGCATGTAAAATCTTTTATTGATAATATAATGATAATATGAGATTCGAAGGTATTTAAGAAATTTATAAAAGTTAAATAAAAATTACAAAAAACTTACCATGTGCACATTTACAATGCATTGTGTATTATCAGTTAATAGCGTCCAAGTTGTCTCTTAATATTAAAGGAGTATAAAACTATTTGGGGCATGGTAAGCTGTAAAACTCTAAATTTCTTTATTACTTTAATATTAGGTAATTTTAGTTTTTTATTATTTATAAAAATAATAAATTCAATGAAATGATTTATTTTAAATATAAAAATAAAGTTTTCAATTATGTTCTTAATAAAAACACTATTAAACCCCCCATGGCCTACTTAAATTACACGGCCTGATTTGTTGCATTTTCCGGAAAAAATTAAGAGGCCAGTTTTTTTACGGCTCCAGAATAAAAACTTAATTTTCGCTATGGTAATGAGTCTTGTTTGCACTATAATTGGTTTATTCTGATTTTATTAAAATGGTTTAATAATAGTTAGATTTTATTTGAGTACTTACATTATTTTGTGCTGGATTTTTTGTTAACTGATTGCCTGCTTCAGTTTATTCCAATTACACAGAATACTGAAATAGGCTTTCAGATAGCTATATCAACACATACCCACATGCTAGTAAAAATAACCTTACATGTTGCTAAAACTACCCACAACTCTCCATTGGAAATAATTTTAAAGGTTTGTACTTTTGTATTTATTATAATTGCAGTTATTAGATATAAAAAATCGATTTTTCTTTGAAATATTTACACTGCAAAACAACGTTTTGAAATGTAAAAACTCTACTATGCTTGTGTTTCATACATACAGCAATTAAAATGCAACAAAACAGGCCAAGAAATATCAGGCATACCAACTGTTTTGGAGTCAATATCTGTTAATAAAAGTTCTTAATTTTTCATTGCCTAATAAATGCTTATCATATTTCATATTTTCATATTTCTTTATTAAAATGGTTTCGCAGTGGTGAAAATTACAAATTAAAAAACTATATTATATTAGAAATATTATTGACAAAAATTTGTTGTTAAGTGATTATCTGCTTCTTGTGGTTAAGATGTACTTCCAAAAAGCAGCTCAATCTCAAAGTTGTAAACAATTTGATGAAGATTGAGAAAATAATCTTTATAAAGTTGTTTTTGTTTTAATTTTAAAATCCTCACCAAAAGTTTACATAACAAGTTTATGTTTGAAAAAAGAAGTTGATGAGTGTATTACCTCAATGCGCCAATCTGAATTTAAGATAAGGGCTGTTGTGACAGATAATCATTCTACCAATGTTAATGCATTTTTATAGTTTCATAAATCATATATTGGTGATGGAAAACTATTAATTTATCATTCAGTTTAAAAAAGGAGTGTATAAAACATACTTATTATTTGATATATTTCGTTTTATAAAAAATGTAAGAAAAAACTTATTAAACGCAAAAAAAAAAAAAATATTCTTTTTTATTTGATTTTTCTAGAGACTATGTAAAGTTACTGCTAGTTACATTGCAGGGAATATATTTCTTAAAGTTTATTAAAAGATTAATTATTAAACAGGCAAGTAAAATTAATTATCAAGTCACATATTTTAGAAACATCCAATCTATGTTTCAGCTTTGCTGAGTTTGATTTATCCAATCAAACTCAGCAAAGCTGATAATAAACCCACACTTTATAGAGAAATTGTAAATAGCACTGAAATTTAATCAAAATAAAATTTGATAAATACTTTACATTAACGAAAAAAACTTCTTGTGCTCTTATAACAACCCTAGAAGCAACTGTATCTCTTATGAATGATTTTTTTGAGGAAGGCTTTGCAGTTGTTCTTAGTTCTAATTTACAAAGTAATCTTTTGGAGCTAGGTTTTAGTAAGTATAATTAAAAACATGCATTAGTAAAAAAGTAAGTATAATTAGAAACATGCATTAGTAAAAAGATTTTCGCGGATTTTCCCAAAAAATATTTTATCAAAATTTTGATAATCATTAAAAAAAATTATGCAAGATTTAGCTTAGTTGTCTACATAATTACTAGTGTCAGCTTTTTAAAAACAGCACAGATTTATATACTAAAGCAAGGAATAAATGTTAAAATTAACAAAAAGATTTTTATGCTAAATTTATGATTAACAAATGTTACTTTATTCAGAGAAGAACCTTTATATGCAATTTAACCTGTCTAACTTTATTTGTCTTCTGTTTAGTATTTTATGCTATTTCTCTTATTCAAATAAAAAATTGCAGTCATTCTTTTTCAATTAAAAATTTGCAAAACAAATTTTATAGATTTGTTGTAGCAATGACAATTTTACAATGAAAAGCACCAAAAGTGGGGAATCAAATAAAGATCTCATATTGTTAATAATATTTTTATAACAATTTGCAAAAAGAAGTTACATATTCATTGAGTAAAGATCAAGTAAAAAAAATACAAAAAAGGCTAAGACAAAATAAATATTCCTAGTAAAAAGGTATTTCTTCTTTTAATTTCATTTATAAAAAAGACAAAACTACAAACCTTTGATTTTTTTTCAATGAAGAGTATAAGACAATCTTAGCAACATGTAAGGTTATTTTTAGTAGCATGTTGGTATGTGTTGATATAGCTATCTGAAAGCCTATTTTAGTATTCTGTGTTATTAGAATAAACTGAAACAGGCGATCAGTTAACAAAAAATCCAGCACAAAATAGTGTGAGTACTCAAACAAAATCTAACTATTATTAAACCATTTTAATAAAATAAGAATAAACTAATTATAGTGCAAACAAGACTCATAACCATATAGAAAATTAAGTTTTTATACTTGAGCCGTAAAAAAACTGGCCTCTTAATTTTTTCCGGAAAATGCAACAAATCAGGCCGTGTAATTAAAGTAGGCCATGAACCCCCTTATTGTTTTAAAATAAATTAAATTTATTTTGCCGTTGACAGGTTCAAATCATCAGCTTGCTTTTTTTTTTAAACTTATGTTATTTAAAATGCAAAACAAAATAACTTTATTGTTCTATAGATTTTATATTCTATATATAACCATGTTATAAACTCATTTTCTTTGCACAAACTCAACTTAGTTGTAGAAAGCTTGAAATATAAAACTAAAGTAACATATATAAATATCTCTATCATAACATATAAGCGCAACAAATTTCTCCCAGTGTTTTGATGTTTTTAGAATTTTTAAGCATTTTTAAAAATTCTCTCCCTTTAGTTTGTTATAGTGTATAATATCTTTACATATGTTATGTATATAATATCTATATAATTTCAAAAGTGTTTTGATTTGTATTTAAAAAAAATCTAGAAAAATTCAAAATAAAAAGGTGCTAGTGGTAGGATTTAACCCACGACACTTTTGTTGAGAACCTCTATGAGCTTACCACTAGGCCACGCTGCATGTCGAGTAATGAAAATTTAAAAACTATATAATAAAAAAAAGAAAATAAATGCTGTAAATCAAAATTAAGGAAATGTCGCCGCAATGTAATTTTCAAGTGAAAGTAAAACTGTAAAGCTTGATATATGTTTTAGTACCTTTTAACATTACATAATTTGAAGTTTACGTACGTTAGATATTTGCATATACTTTCGTTAATGTTTTCTTATAAAACATAGTGATGCGATTCCTTGCCATTAACTCGGTTGCAATGGCTGCCAAGAGTTTTGTGTCAAACACGATCAAATAGGTACTACTACTACTACTACTACTACTACTACTACTACTACTACTACTCACATTTTCATTTGTTAACAGCCATGATCAAGTTTCACATTCATTTGTTAACAGCCATTATCAAAGTTCCTATCTAGTCTGGCCTATCTATCTAGTCTGGCCTATCTATCTGTCTAAATCAAAATAATTTCTATTTCAACAGTGGGACTAACCATTGCTGTTAATGTAAAAAAAAAATCTAAAAAAAGTTATAAAGAAAGTTTTAAAATGTTTTTAAAATATTTATACATAACCCTACCTCCCACTATATTTCCACAAATTAAAATTTATTGTATTCTTCCCCTTTTTTTGAAATTGTTTATAAAAAGAAATCTGAAGTTTATTTTGGTATTTTTTTCAAATAACTTAGGTGTTTTATGCCAAACCCTATATAAAATATCATTGTTTATATATATATATATATATATATATATATATATATATATATATAATATATATATATATATATATATATATATATATATATATATATATATATATATATATATATATATATATATATATATATATATATATAATTTAAATATATATATATTAAAAAAAAAAAATTCCTAGGTTTTCTTTACTTATTAATGACTGTATTTTAGTAAATGTTTTCTGTATATACAACTGTTTTTCGATATGTTTATTAAACAAAAATTAAAAAAATATTTGCAAATTTTTAAAAACACAAGTTTAAAAAAAATCTTTTTTGTAGGAAGAAGAAGATTATGTGGTTGCCTCACTAGTGTTTAAAACATACGAAGAAGAAGAATACGAGTCTCCAGAAGTGTCTGATGATTCAGATGATGAGTGACCTCACAAACAGCTATTAACGATACTACGTTTATAGTTGGTAAACTTGTTTCTCGAGAAAATAGACCTTAAAAAAGAATATTTTTTAAAATGGTTCATTTCACTGTTTTAACTATGGAAAATTATTTCACTCTATTTATTTTTAGAAATTATCGTATTAGTGCACATTTTTTATTTCGCAAAAAATATGTATATATTTTATTGTGAATGGATTTTAATTTTGTATTTATTGTTTGTAGAACATGTTGCTCACTCGTGTGCAATATATAACATGTTCAACTTGCATGATTTTTTTTTTTTTCAATTTGCAACTTTTTTTTTTTTTTTTTTTTTTTTTTGGAAAGTGAGAAAGGGAACTTATTTTGTGTATTTTCTTATTTTTTATAAACCATTTTGTAAAAAAAACAACCTGTTATTTTGAAGTCTAACAGCTTATATATTCAAGCTTATATTTAGGTGAGCATACAAGAAATTAAGTAAAAAAAAAACCCTGTTATTTTGATATCTAACACCTTATATATACAAGCTTGTATTTAGGTGAGCATACCAGAAATAAAATAAAAAACAGCTTATATATACAAGTATTTAGGTGAGCATACAAGAAATTAACAGTTACTACAAACTTTTAATTAAGAAATTAAGTAAACTTTTATACGGATGGGGGAGAGAGGTCTGCAAATGGCGTATATGAGATAGGGGGCAGGTGGTCAATTACAAAAGTAAGGAGACACTAGATTAAAAAAGTCATAAAATGTTGGATATGTCTTTATATTGTTTGGTAAGTATTATATATATTAAATGGTATGTACTATATATTCTATAAAATATTATCCATGTATTATTAAGGGAGGTCGATTTTGTATTTTTTTTTTTTTTTTAAATTTACTTACTGCGCCCTCAGTTAGAAAGTCGTGTCAAAAAACTGGAACCATCATCCTTTTTTTTTCTACTTAATTCAAATTTTTCGGAAACCATCTAAAGAATTCAGTAAAGGCATCGTTGCTCTGATACAAAATGAGGACATAGGCTTGTAAATTAGGAAGCAATCAACATATTGAGCTAATTTTTTCACAAGACATCTAATTTTTGTTTTAATTTCTATATTAAAAAAAAATTTCGGGTTTTTAAAAAAAAAAACAATTTACTGTATTTTTTTTGGTTCATCCAGACTAATTTCTGACTAATCCGGAAAATTACATATGTTCGGATATTTTTGTTCAAAAACAGTAGGCGCCGATATTTTATATAATTTTACAAACCTTTTAAGAAAATTATAAACAAAAAGTTACACGTGCATGACTAACTTGTGCAGTTTTGCTTCCTTTGTTTCTGGCTTAAATAGCATTCTCAGACAAAGAACTTATTGGAGGATACTTAAATTATCTGACAAAAGAAGCACCATGAACTATATGTACAGATTGTGACATAGGTATGGTTTTTTTAAATGTTATTAGTAATGATTGTAAATAGATGCTCTTGTAGTTGTGCTGTTAATATCAATGAGTAAGTCTCGAAACAACTTATTTATTCTTATTTAGGTGGTCTTTGTGGTACACAATAAAAAATTAAAAAATACGTTAAAGCATATACACCAACAAAAATGTCAAACTTAAAAGTGTTTTTGTGAAATATAGTAAAAACAATTTGTGTATGTGTCTATATATAAATATATATCGTCGGTATACAAGGGAAACGCACATAGTCCATTTTTAGCGGTATGGAGTTATTTATACTATTATTTAGTACTTTAAATTCTCTATCGTTTGACATACCACACAAATTTAATAAATCAATTAATAATATACATATATATATATATATATATATATATATATATATATATATATATATATATATATATATATATATATATATATATATATATATATATATACATATATATATATATATATATATATATATATATATATATATATATATATATATATATATATATATATATATATATATTGAAAAAATGTTTCTACAAAAGTTTGTAAACTCTTTTTGAGTTTAATAGACAAACAACTATCCAGCTGGCCATAAGTACCATAAGATTTTTAATAGAAATAAGGTGAGTTACAGTTGTATGTCAAACATTAAATCAATAGTTAACTCTCATAACCATCATATAAGGAAAAACAATGCATCTAATCCCAATAAACATTGCAATTGTATTATTAAAAGCAAGTGCCCTCTAAATCAAAAATGACTTGTAAATAACATAGTGTATCAAGCCACTTTGTACCCAGGCACTCCGGACAGAAATAAAAAAAGTGTATTTTGGAGTGAGTGAAACCGCATTCAAACTTAGATACGCTAACCATACAAAATCTTTTAATATCGAAAAATATAAAAACGACACTAAATTAAAATCTAAGGAAGTATGGAGGCTGAAAGAAAGTGGAGTAAATTAAATAGAAAATTGTAAAACTTTCTAGATCTTACAATCCTACAGTAATACGTTGCAATCTTTGTTTATTTGAAAAGTATCTCATAATATCTTACACCAATGACAACTTATTAAATAAGAGGAATAAATTAGTTTCTAAATGTAGACATAAAAGCAAATTTCTTTTTTCAAAGTTCGATTCGGGTGAATAGGCAGCCGTTTATAGTTTTTTCTTTTTTTCTTTCATTCAAATGCACACATTTCAGTAATTTGTTTAGGGTAATTTGGTGTTTTTATTCCATAATTATTATGATAAAAGGTATTGTTCTTACTATTTTGATCATCATTAATAAAGAAAAACGCTTTCCACATCATTTTTTTTTATTAATGCTTTGGTTTTGCTGATTAATTGTTTTTTGTATTCTTTAATTGGTAGAATTGGAATGTTCTTGAAAGTATAATTAAATAGAAAAATATAACTAAATATTTTTAATATTAATTGATAAGCACTTCCCTATAAATCACAAGTTCGACAAAATTTTTAACAGAAACACATTAAAAGTTGTAGCTGTATGCCGAACATGAAATCCGTTTTAAACGCCTACAATCGCCATGTTATAAACAACAAGAAAGAATCAGCTGAAAGTAATTTGAATTGCATAGATAAAAATACCTGCCCTTAATCAAGCCAATGCTTAACAAAAAATATAGTATATCAAGCTAATGTATGTTCCAACAATCTTGTTCAAACTCCCATCAATAAATTTTACATTGGTATAAGCAAAACATCTTTTAAAATTAGATATGCTAATCACATAAAATCTTTTAAAATTCCCAAATACAAAAATGACACTGATTATCAAAGGAGGTTTGGAGATTAAAAGATGAAAACTTGAACCCGGTTGTTAGGTGGAAAATAATTAAACAGTGCGATGCCTATAACCCTGTAACAAAACGATGTAACTTATGTATAAACGAAAAGTACAAAATTTTATTTTTTAAACACCCAAGTTTGTTAAATAAAAAGAATAAATATTATCTAAGTGCCGGCATAAAAACAAATTTCTTCTTGCCCAATTTGACACTGGCGATTAGCAGTTTTACAACTATGCTTCTTTTTTTTTTTCTTTTTTTTTTAATTCGTTTTGTTTTGACGTTGGAACTGATTCTACTGGTGTTTTTGTATTTTGTATTTTTTAACGGTTTTTTTCTTGAATTATATATTATATATGGCGGATAGGCATGAAACTTTTAGTTCCATTATAAATTTTGTATTTTTCTATTTAATTATACTTTGTATATATATATATATATATATATATATATATATATATATATATATATATATATATATATATATATATATATATATATATATATATATATATATATATATATATGTATATATATATATATATATATATATATATATATATATATATATAAATTAGTAGAAAATCACTTAGCAAAATTTTTTCTCATTTAACACTGTGTTTCATCAACAAAGACTCATTAGAAATGAATGATCAAATTAATAAAACTTCAATTTATACCAAAAATTAAATTACAGGAAGTCACATGTCTTAAGGTGGTACATACCTCAAAAAATTATATCATAAAGTATTGGTTCTTAGTTATCTCTTTTTTATTTATTTTGACAAAAATAAAATTACAAATAAAAAAAATAAAAAATAAATTACAAAAAATAATTATTCTTAAAAATAATTATGCAAATACCCTAATTATGCAATTTTTTTGTTCCAATATATCTTTTTATTGCAAAAAGATACTTACAAAAAACTTTGCAAACTAATCAATAATGATGCAATGCATGTTCTGAACTAAAAATATATTAATAAATCCAAAGAATAACTTTTATTTGCTCAATAACAATAGTTCGGGTAATTTTCCCCAAAAAGAAGTACAAAAATGCATATAAAAATATGTAAACAAAAAAAAAAAGAATAATATTTTTTTAGTTCATAACATAGACTTCTATGTAAAGAATAAATCCTGAAAATTTCAATAAGTTTGACAAAACAGATTTTAGGTTATTTAGGATCAAAGTTAAAAAAATGTGAATCTGAGAAAAACTCATTAAAAGAATAAAAACTAATCTAAACAATTACTATTAAGTCTAAAAAGTTCCAGAAGCATACATTTCACCTTCTGTAGCAATATTTTTATCATCAAAACCCTTTTTTATTGCTCTGAGCTTTTTTCTTTGTTTTTTAACAATATCACTTGATTTTTTTTTAGAACTTTTTAAGCGTTCTATATCATATTTATGTAAGCCGTATATACAAAATTGACCAGGTTGCAAACCAAAGCTATGATAAACACTTAACAAACCATAACCACCTTCAATTAATATCTTTTCTACAAAAACCTTTTTGGGGCACCGTTTCCATATTAAACTATGCAAAGCTTCATTAACGTTTTGTGTTTCACCGACAAGACAAACTTCAAGTAAAGTATCATTGCCTAAATCCTAATAACTAAAAATATTTTTGATTTCATCTGCAATAGCAGCAGGAATATTGACTTTACTTTTATATTGATTATTTTTATTTTCAATGGCAGTCTTGTATTTACACCATGAATTCAATGGACAATACTTATAACGTTCTTCAGGCGAAGTATTTTCTGAACAGTGATAAGTAATTGCAGCTACTGCCTTTTTTATGCTATATAAGTTTACTTTATTAGCTCTAATAGCACAACCATAATAGTTCTGAAGTGTGTTTATGACTTGATTAGTAAGACGGTTTTTTCCTGATATTGTTTTTCCATGAGAAAGAATTTTTCCTTTGAGAGAAACTTTTATCGCACGTAAACGTGTTCCCATTCTTTTCTGGACATGGCCAACACACTCTTGTTTCTTTATTGTTAATCCAGGATAAGGGTTATTTTTAACAACTTCAAGAAATGATTTACTGTCGCCATCACCCAGATAAAATAAATATCTAAGATTTCTTGTAGTAATGGATCTTTGAAAGATTTTTAGTACACCAGCAGTTTCCATTGAACAAGAACTTCCCTTATGATTAATAGAGCAGTTGTGCTCTGCTTTCCAACAGTCATATTCAGAAGTCCTCCTCCAATGAGATATACCTCTCCTAGGACTACCAGGGATTGTCAACCAGGAACCTCAAGTACATCCTTCAACATAACTTTAGCTCCACAAAGAACTAATAGATGTAAAAGAACAATATAAATACTTCAGTATCTACTACATATGTTTACACCAAACAGGTATTATTTTAAAATTTAGCTAAAATAATGAATTGGAAAAGCTTTTTTTAGGTAAAAAACTTTTGAAACAAATATGTAAAGACTTTTTTTTGAATTTTTTTTAGACTACCCACACTGGGAGAAGTTTGTCGTAGAATATATTGGCTCAGAGCAAGTAAGAATAACGCAAAACTATCCTGTGCACAAAAGACAATGTCAAGATCTATGCTTTGCATTGGAGGGGAGTGTACGAAAAGTAACAGAGAAGAATTTACTGGAGTATGCATTTTGAGAGAACTGTTAAGTCTTTGGGACAAGGGTGGATTTAATTCAAGATTTCAGGTTACAGTAGAAGTAGTGAAGAAGAAGCTCGAGAAATCTTATGAACGCTACAAGAAACTGTGTAGTCTTAGAACCCTTATGGAAATAAACAAAATCAAAGAAGAGCAATATAAAACAAGAGAGTTTTATAGAAGAAGCAAACTGTATTTTTCCTGTTTATAAAACAGACATCTTAAAACTTATAAGAGATGACGAAAATAGAGACAAGCAAGCAAAGACAGAAGATATTGAGTTCCTGGAGAGAGCATTCAAAGGGGAAATGGTTAAGTTTAACACTGGGCAAGATAAATCTTATCAAGAAAAAATCATAGGAAAAACGAATGTTAGATATGATAGAAAGTATGCGTAGAGAAGAACAACATAAAAAAGAAAAACGAGAAATGTCAAAGAAAAAAGCTATAGAGGACGTAGAAAGAATGAAAGATTTTGAGATAGTGGTACAAGTACCACTGATACTGACAGTGAATTTGAGCCTTGCTGATCATTGGATGTAGTGCCGATACAACAGCCTCTAATACTGGAAAATACAAGGGGACAATTAAGTTTTTGGTGGATCATGTGCTTAAAAGACCTGTGCTATGTTACTCTGTAGGTAACTAAATTATTTTGATAATATATTTTAAAATTCTGTTGCACGAAACTGTTGCAAAATTATTACATTTTATATCTTTTGAAAACTGATCTTTAAAGGCACCATATATCTGAAAGGCATATTTCCCATGCAATGGATTATATTCAAGGTTCAACTATTTCTCCATCACGTGCTATATATAAAGATTTTCAATTGTCACATTTTATGGAGCATACTTTTTAAAGTCTCCTATGGCGGCCCAGGCTCCATCACACAATTTGGATGCTTTTAAGCTAGCTTATGAAATGATGAGCAATAAGCTATATATATCTAAGTATGGCCCCCTGGGAAAGCTGCTCCATGCAAGCCTGGTCCGTCATAGTTGGTACCTGACCCCACAGCTAGTTATTCTTTCAATAGCAAATAAACATTTAGGACTGAAGGAAAGAGCTGGACTAGCTCAGAAACTGCTTGGTTTCAATTGTCCGCAACCTGATGATTTTGAAAGGGAAAAATCTCAACCTCCAACTGATGTCAGTTTTGTCCGATTTTATCACTAAGGAGTCCTGGCTGCTCTTCACATTCCTAGGTATAAATACGGGAGTAATCAACACATGAATAAAGGATAACTTTAAAAATGATTCCTACAAACAATTTCAATATCAGATCGAGAATCTAGAAGTAGTAAATGACAGGGCTGAGCGCCACATAAAACTTGTGCAAGATTTTGTGGCTGAAAGTCATGAAAAAGATCTTCTACAGGATACATTGCAAGTTGTGCAAAAAACCGAAAAGAGGCTGGAAAAGACATGAAAAAAAGTGATTTTATGTAATTTTTATGCGATTTTTGACTTTATTTGTCTAATAATTCTATGCAATCTAACATATAAAAATTGTATTGGATCCCCTTGACTTGGAGACCTAAAATTTGGTGGGTCCTGGGACCAAATAAGAATGATCGAGATAGGGTGCATGTGAAATTTTTTTGGTCAGGTTAAAAGTGGGACACCCTAATATAATATATATATATATATATATATATATATATATATATATATATATATATATATATATATATATATATATATATATATATATAGATATAGATATATATATATATATATATATATATATATATATATATATATATATATATATATATATATATATATATATATATATATATATATATATATATATATATATATATATATATATATATATATATATATATATATATATATATATATATATATATGTAGATATATATATATATATAAACAAATTAAGATAAAAAGCAAGTCAAAATAACGTACCAAAAAGAAAAAAAAAGATTTGTTGAAAGAAAATATAGTTCGAAAATGTAAAGTAAAAAAAAAAATACGAAATGAATTATGTTAGTCTACCTGAAACGAAAATGTCATTGAAAGAAAAGAACAAGAAAAAACTTTTAATTTTGGTTTTAGCGAATACATTGTTTATATTGATGGGTATTTTTATTTTTATATTTATATGTCGTGTTTTTTTGTGTATGCATTTAATGCATTTTTTACTTTTATTAACCTTATTTTTATGTATAATTAGTGTTTTTATGTATATATTGTCTTTATTTGTTTATTATACTTACAATATATTTTTGTTATTATATTATACAAACTAAAATTTGATATTTATTGAATCTTTGTAGTCTTTTATCGATAATTGTTTTTATGTCATCGTTATTTGTTACGTTTTGTCAGTTTATTACTGTTTGTAACTGTAACTATGTATATATAATTGATTGTTGTATGGGAGATTGTATTGATTTATTTTAATTCTTTTAGTTACTGGTTTTTATAATTTTTGTTGACGTAATTAATGGACAGCCTTCTATTAAATATTTATTTAATAATTCCGTTATATATGTATTGTATTTATTATTATCATGTTTTTATTTTAATCATTGTTATTGGGTGTTAATTATACTTACTGGCAATATTATTATTATTGTTATTCTTATTATTATACAATTAATTATTTTTACTACTGTTGTTATTATTAATTTATTGCTATTTTTATTTTTATCATAATTATGTGCCTATAATATGTTTTATATCATCAATGAGATTTTTGCTTTATATTAGTTTTTATAACTATTTGTAAACGACCGTGGAAGTTAGATCTTTTTTCCAGAATATATAATTGATTGATTGGTTGAATAATAAAACTCTAAAATAAATATTAAAAAATAGAAGTCTTTACAGAGAAATAATACAATGATTTATTTTTTAAAGATAAAATTAACTCAAAATTAAACGTTTTTCAAAAATTCAGTTTAAAAAATTACTTCAGATATCCACATCTGGTTCACATTTTTTATTTGACGGAAAATATTCAAATCAAACGGATGATGTTGCTTTGGGTTCTCCATTAGCGCCCATCTTAGCTAATTTTTTTGTCGGATTTCATGAACAAACATGGATCAATAACTGCTCCTTTACAGCACCATTATTTTATAAACGGTATATGGATGATATAATTGCCATTTTTAATTCTGAATATGAAGCTCAAGAATTTTTCAAACACCTCAATAAAGAACATAAAAATTTGAAATTTACCATAGAAAAAGAACAAGATAACCAGATTGCCTTTTTAGATGTACTTATTAAAATATCCATTTCATTATTGACTACAGTTTATCACAAAAAAATCATATACAGGTCTTTTACAAAAAATTTTTAAGTTTTCTTCCTTCTTGCTACAAATTTGGACTTGTTCGTTGTTTGATTGATCGTACATTTAAAATTAATAATACTTGGGTTGGTTTTGATAAATATATTAGGAATCTATTATTACTTTTACTAAATAATAATTTTCTACAAAAAATTATTGACTCTGAAATTAAATCCTATATTGATAAGAAAATGAACCCATCTGTTTCTAACATTGTTAATAGCTTAAATATAAGATACTTCAAGCTTCCGTACATTGGAATGTACTCTAATTTGACTAAAATGAAAACTTCAAAAATTGTTCATAAATATTGCAAGGATGTTTTAATAAAATTAATTTTCACTACTAATAAAATACAAGATCGTTTTTGCTTAAAAGAGTCACTTCCTAAATTGCTTAAATCTCATGTTGTCTATAAATTTTCTTACGCTGCACAGTGGAGTATTTGTATAAAAAAATCGCTCAAAAGTAAAAAAAAAAAAGTTTGCATAAAAATCCTATTAACCTTATAGTTTTCAAGTTAGATAATTGCTTCATAAGATCACATTATAAAAAATTCTCCTCGCTTTTTCCTTTTGTCACATTTTTATTCAGAACGTGGCGTTGTTGTTTTGACTTTTTTTTTTAAATTGAAAATTTATGACATTTGCTATTCAAGCTATTCTTATCATATTGTTCAGTTTTAAAAAATTAAACTTCTAATTATGGTGGGGAAAGGTATGTAGTATATTTTTAAATAAAATTATTTTAAATTTCTGTTGTTATTGTGCATAATATAGAGCGCTTTAGCGATGGCCTATTTGAGTTTTAATTTTGACATAAAATTATAAGAATGATTTTGTTGAAATGATAAGTAATGATTTTGTTGACAAGTGTGCTCTTGTCGAGTTAAAATTTTTTCACGAGCAATAAATATAGGCTGTTAATAATCAGATACATTTGTAAAATTATCCGCAAACGTCCGCCACCTTTTGTTGTAACGCTTTGAAAGTAGTGTTTAAAACATTACTTAATATACACATCTCGTGAAAAGTACTAAAACAGCTAAAAAATAAATTCTTGAGGTCCGATTTTTAAAATGTTTTATACAAACTTAACTAAAATACGTAAAAACATTATAAATAGATAATATATTAAACTATTAAGCTATTATTAAACTATAAAATATCAAACAAATATATATGTTTTATTTGTCGATCGTTACGAACGCTGTGACCCAGCTTTGTATTGATTGTTTTATTATTTATCTTGTAGATTCGTCTGAAGTGAAAAAGCTGTTCACTCGAAGCGAGTTATATGAAATAATGAAAGATTATAAAGGTAAAAAATTTGAAGAAAAGTTTTCGTTGTTGGAAGAAGAACTTATAAAAGTTATAAAATACCCAAGAGATTAAAAGAGTACCATAACAAAAAATTTAAAATTCTTTAAAAGCGATTTCAAGAAAAGATGGATAGCTGCAAGTTATAAACATTAAATTTTTATAAAAAACAATAAACAATGGCTTAAATCAAACATCGAATTACCTTATTGGTCAATAAACGTTCGGCAGAGACCTGGACGATTATCAAAATCATTTATAGAGCTTAGTGATTGCTGTAAGCGTCGAAAAACTATGGATCTGCGCAAGCAGGTATCTGTTGATGAGTTGACGTATGCAGCCAGAGTGAGCCAGCGCACTTCCGGAAATACTGATCTAGCAAAATTTATTGAAGAAATTACTGCCACGCCTACCAGAGCCAAGAAATACCGTAAAGTATTTAACTCTGCTTCAAAAAGAGTAACTGTCAATAAATTAACACCTCAAGAGGCACTGGAGCTATTTGTAGAAGGCAATTTTACCAGTAAACAGTGGGAACTTATTCAAAGTAGAAACAAAAATGTCTACCCCCGCTACTCAGTAGTTCAACAAACCAAAAAAGAATGTTACCCTGATAAGGAATCGATACAAGTATCCAAAACTTCAGATGAAATTCAACTACAAGCATTACTTAACCACACTGCATTGCGCTTATATAAATATGTCGCAGAGGTTGTAGAATAGTGTTCAGAAGAAGAACAGGAGAATATGGTTTTATTATCAAAATGTGGCTGTGATGGATCACAACAAGCAAAATTTAAGCAAATATATCAAAACAATACCGACAGTGATGCAAATATTTTTCAAAGTTCTTTAGTACCTCTCAGATTGGTTGTTAAAATTGATGGTGAACAGGAAAAAATTATATGGCAAAACCCAGTCACCTCTTCTCCAAGGTTCTGCAAGCCCATTCAAAAACGCTTCATTAGTGAATCAAAAGACATAAAAATGGACGAAGTAGAGCACGTAAAAAACCATATAATGAATCTTAGGGAAAAAAGTTTGCCCAATCAAATTGGAAAAATAAAGCACAGCTTGCTTTTTACAATGGTAGATGGTATAGTGTGCAACGCTGCAACTGATACTACTTCTACAATGAGGTGCTACATTTGTGGACAAACATCAAAAGATTTTAACAAACTTGTCAAAAAAGAGCAAATCAATACAGAAGCCATCTCATTTGGACTCTCCATTTTTTATGCAAGGATTCGCTTCTTTGAATCGCTTCTTCATTTAGCTTATAAAATACCTTTACAAAAGTGGCAAGCTCGATCAGACGAAGAAAAAGAAATTGTCAAAAAAGCGAAGAAGAATATTCAAACATTCTTCAAAGAAAAATTAGGGCTTCAAGTAGATATACCTAAAGCTGGGTTTGGAAATACCAATGACGGCAATACGTCAAGAAGATTTTTTTCAAACCCGGAATTATCTTCACAAATAACTGGTGTTGACTTGAATTTAATAAAACGTTTACACGTTATTCTTGAAGTCATTTCAAGTGGATATAAAATTGATGCTGTTAAGTTCGACGCTTTTGTACATGAAACTGCTCAAATTTATATCAATCTGTATGGTTGGTATTCCATGTCTCCAACTATGCATAAGGTTTTGATGCATGGTGCAGAAGTAATAAGTCATGCAATCTTCCCTATCAGCCAGTTATCTGAGGAGGCAGCTGAAGCCAGAAGCAAACACTTTCGGCAGTACAGACAAAATTTTAGTCGAAAGTTTTCTCGTATCGACTGCAATACAGACGTATTAAATAGATTGCTTTTGAGTTCAGACCCATACATAAGTAGTTCTAGATCAAAACGACACAAAAAAACATTGCCTTTTTTAAAAGAGGCAGTCAATATGATAATCTCAGAATGAAGATTTGACACACGAACAGTTTAAAACTTTTTCTTAGTACATTACTCTCTAAAACATATATATTGTTTAATTAAACATTTAATTTTCATAAAATACTGTCTTTCAAACAAAAAAATTGAAAAAAAATTTAAAAATATTTTTGATCGACTTTTTGGGTCAAATACTCCACTGTGCGCTGGCTGTAATGCTAGTTATATTGGAGAAACCTTAAGACATTTGGCAACTAGAATAAATGAGCACCTTTAAAGTGATAAACAATTTCATATATTTAAACACTTAAATTTATCTGTTAATTGCAAAAATCTGGCTAACTGTGATTCTTTTGAGATTTTGGATAATGCCCCAACCAAACACAAATTAAAAATAAAAGAAGCCCTCCACATTAAATGGGAAAGTCCCTCACTTAATAAACATAATTCACAATATGCTATAAACTTATCTATTCAATTTTACTGTCAGTTTATCATTATTAATAATTTTTTTGACAGTTAGTTATTTTGATTGGTTATTTATCGAGTTATTTTCTAATAAATATGGATAATCATTATGTAAATTTTTGTCCGTTATTATTTCTCTGTAAAGACTTTTATTTTTCAATATTTGTTTCAGAGTTTTATTATTATAAAATAATCTTTTGAAAATGTAAATAAAATTTTATGAAACATGTCAAGAATAAAAAACATCGTGTTATTTTTAAAAATAATTACTTATTTTATGCTATTACGACGATCATAATATTATACTCAACATATTATACTCACAAGAGATATTTACTTTGTTGATTTTTGATTTTTATATTTAGTTTGATTTTTATTTTATATTTAGTTTATATTAGAAACAACTTTTTTTTTCCCACTAATTTTTATTAAATAAAAAAGCAGATTATAAAAATGTTAAAACCAGGGCTGTGGAGTCAGAGTCGGAGTCGCGGAGTCGCGACATTTTTACCGGAGTCGGAGTCGCTTAACAAAATCGCGACTCCGACTCCAATAGTAAAACTTCTAGGTATTGCTCATGCATGTACAAAACATTCAATTAACCTTATGTTCATACTAAACCTCAAAGAACATTTCATAAATTTGTCAAAAAGAAATTGTTAACTTATCGCGTAATATTTTTGAAAGAATTCAAAGAATTTTTCAAAAATTTTGCTTTGGAGTTATTTTGTTAGAGTCGGATTCGGAGTCGGAGTTGTACTTAAAAAATTTTAACAACTGGAGTCGGAGTCGGAGTTGTTACTTGTTTTTTACGACTCCACACCCCTTGTTAAAACTCAGTGTGTAACCAGCATAAAATGATAAAAACTTGGACTGCAAAAATAAAGCACACGCAAATACGTTTTTACTACTGAAAATATGCCTTGGAGGAAAATCATCGAACAAAAGTTTGTTGAGATTAAATGTAACCATTTTAAAACATAAAACCACGCTTAACTTAGAAGTTGTAACTTAAAGACTAGGAGCAAATTTTATTTATTTATTTTTTCTTTTCATCACCCAAAATTACAGGTAAAAAATACAAAGGGCATAAAACTAATAATTTATTCTCTAAGCTGAAATTCTTATTAAGATTGTTCTAGGAATGCTTTTTTCCATCAAATTTTTGAATATCATTCTTTGTGTTATAATGTTCCAGAATTCAAAGGTCTGGTTTAAAATTTCCGCTACACTATCTTCTTACTATATATCTATCGTTAAGTCGTTTGATTATTTTTTTCCCCCTTAATTGAACACTGAGTAAAGCTTAGCTCCAGGCGGTTGCAAATTTTTATTACTTCGTTGATAAAGCATTTATCATTATTAACATCAGATATTTGAGTTAAAATCAAGGAAAAACAAATCGGATCGCTCAGTAATCTGATAAACAGATTTAATTAGTTTCGAATTTTTTTAATTATAAAACATTGCTAAATATACTAAAAATTATTTGCTATACAATACATTACAGCACCAACCATTGGTAGAAAAAGAAGGAGAAGAAGGAAAACAGAACTTGATCCTCAACAGTTAAACGTAAAACCTTGAAGATATATAAACAAAGTTGAAGATAAAAAAATATTAGAGTATATGAACAAAGTTAGATTGATAGCTTAATTAAAACGATTATTCTTTTCTCATTTTTCTTTCAAATTTAATATTACAAAAATGAAGCACACAGCGCACTCAATTTTTTACCTAAATTTGACATACTAAACCTAGTTATACGATCTTATATTCCGATCTAGAGTTTAAGGCTAAGAGAATTATTTAGTTATCAAAAAGCTTTTAACTCCATGGATGCAAAGTCCTTTAGCCCAGATCTGCCTTTTCCTCCTAGATACAATCCAAAAATAGTGTCAAATATTACCGAACAAAATAATAAATTTTCATAACAATTTATTCTTGGTTGGAATAAAATAAACCTTATTATAACAAGTGTGTACTTTTTAATTATCAGTATTATAATTTGTTATAATATGCATAACAAAATATGGAATGTGGAGAAAGTTAAAACAATAAATGCTTATGCATTATAGTCTTTTTTAGAATTAAACTTTCTTATTTTCATTCCACTTTTCTGTTTTCCTATTACTAAGCCATGTCTATTCTGTAAAGAATTTTTTTTGAAACTTCAGAAACAAGCTTCGCAACACAACCATCAGACTGAATGTGTAATGGAAAGTCCCAACCAATTAAAGTAGGATTTAGTTTGCATTCAATCATAATATGAAGTTCCTGACGAGATAAGCTCTTAATAGCAGGAGGCTCCTAGAAACTAGAATAAAATAGTTGATAATCAGAAACTAACTCTTTCAATGCATCATACTCAATATTCAAATTGTCTAATTTAGGAATTTTGTTAACTCTAACGTCACCATAGATTTTATAAATTGGGGCAGCTAGAGAACCGTCTCGACATTTTAGTATCTGCCTAACTGCTATAGTTTGTTCATCTTCCAAATTATCTACAAGGAGGGATAAAAGAAAGTTTTCTAGGAGAAGGCAATAAGCATTTCTTAAAACAACAGGTAGTCTTGCATAGCTTGGTTAAAAGTTTTTATTCTTTTCAATGTTGCGCGTAAAATTCATGGGCATTCAGTAAAGTTTTTAGATTTCTTAATTTCAAACCAAGTAGACCATACTCTGTTTGTATGTAAAACTGAAGTAGGTTGTTCTGTTCTTGAGTACAAAACTAAAATTTGTCTCGCTAAACACCTGTCTTGATTAACCAGACCAAGTTTATAATTAGCGTACATTGGATTTATAGCACACTTACATAGATATTTTTTCCTTTTGAAAATAAATTAAAATTTGAGTAACAAAAAAAAGTAATTATGTGAATTTAAACTACAGATGAAGTTTTATGTTTATTTAAGTTGTGCTTATCTGAACTTATACCACACACATATTCGAACCTTTGATCAGAACTTAAGTCATTGATCACACTCTGTTCTGGAACAACTAAATAAGTCAAAACAGGTTCAAATTCGGCAATTGGACCTGTTTTGACTTAAAAGCATACGGCATGATATTTTAATTGCATAATTTAATAAAACCAAGGGGTCAGGGCAATATCATCCGTTTTTGCCATGTATAATAACATCCGTGAAGCAATATCGGAAATTTCATCTATGTATAATAACATCCGTGCAACAACATCCCAAATTTTATTGATGTATAATAAAATCCGTGTGTAGATTTTTCGGATGTAACTACATCCGAATTTTTTTTTTTTTTTTTTTTTTTAATGCATAAATTTAACCAGATGTAGTTACGCATCTAATTTTTTTCGGATGTAACTACATCCGCCAAAAAAAAAATTATTGTAATGCATTATTTTAAGCATAATAAATTTTTTTTTTTTTAATTATTTGATAGACTGCCTGCCCAAACAAGCTGGGTTTTCACTAAATCATTATATTAGATACGATAATTTCCGAACTTCCTCAATTTTGTTGCATATTATCAAATAAATGATACATTTTGTAAATTATGAATCAAGATAAGAAAAAAAAAAAGTTCGGATCTTTGCTTTTGTGTGTCCCTAAAGATTGATTGATTAGACCATGTTACTACAGAGGTAGCCAGTTTTTTATTTATTATAAATTTTCTACGATAAATAGACTTTTTAGAAGGGAAATAATATACTGGCTACCTCTGTAGTAACATAGTGTAATATCGATTCATTCATAGTCATAAGAAATATATAGTCTGGAAGCAAACAATAGCGCTTTGTTTATGTTTTTGTTCCAGAAATTACTCGTTCTCATTCTTCCGAAGGTGCACAGTAAACATAAACATCGCATAGCGAAAGTATCGATCTCCTTATTTTCTTGATACTTTTATATTAAATTTAAATAATTGTAATTTATTTTAGTGAACTGATTACAATTTGCTTTATTATTATTTGTTCTTGCAAGCTTAGCATTGTTAAAAAAAAAAAGATTTATTCAAAATTATGCAAAACTACATTATCCCATGTCAATAACTTATTATTATTAGACAACGTCTTAATAAGACGTTGTCTAATAATAATAAGTTATTGATATATATATATATATATAAGACTCTTATTGAATAAGACGTTGTCTAATATTACTTAAAAAGTTCAAAAGTCTATGAAATAGTTTTTCTTCGGTCTAAAACATGACTTTAAATAAATATGAAAATTAAAGACAATATATATATATATATATATATATATATATATATATATATATATATATATATATATATATATATATAAATATATATATATATATATATATATATATATATATATATATATATATATATATATACATATAACATATATATATATATATATATATACATATAACATATATATATATATATATATATATATATATATATATATATATATATATATATATATATATATATATATATATATATATATATATATATATATTATATATATATATTATATTTATGTAATATACATATATATATTACATTAACATTTTTAGTTTAGAACATAACACTTCTGTGCCTAATGCCATCAATATATATATATATATATATATATATATATATATATATATATATATATATATATATATATATATATATATATATATATATATATATATATATATATGTATATATATATATATATATATATATATATATATATATATATATATACATGTTATATATATATATATATATATATATATGCCATCAATATATATATATATATATATATAAATATATATATGTATATATATATATATATATATATATATATATATATATATATATATATATATATATATATATATATATATATATATATATATATATATATATATATATATATATATATATATATATATATATATATATATTGATGGCATTATGCACAGAAGTATTAAGTTCTAAACTAAAAATGTAAATGTGGCAAAGACACTTTAAACATTTATTAATAATATCAATTAGTAGACTCGTAACAATTTATCATACACTGACCATATTTGGACAGAATAATCTTTGAAAAATACAACAGTTTTTGTGAACTTAGCTCAATTTGACCAAATGTTGTACTTAACACTTCTGCACATAATGCCATCAATATATATCTATTTAGTTGTGTCAATGAATTAAAAACTAATAAAGTTTAAATGTATTTTGACTCTTTGATACATCTAGAATTAAAGATATATTTATGTGTTTACACAAGAATTTCCGATAAAATATATCAATTAGATTTTTGATTTTGTTAGACTTGACTACATAGAACAGCAGTTAAAGAAATAAATTTACTAGATACAATGTTAAACTAAAAAAATATTAAGCAAAATATTAGTAATATTATTTTATTAATACTAATTTATTTGTCATTCTCAGAATTTTTTAAACAAACAAAAAAACTTACAAAGATTTGAAAAAATGATTTTTTTAAATAAATTTTAGTTTTATATTTTTATTGGCAATATAATATAAATAAATATCATAAACAGTAAAGTAATTTTAGAATTTTGAAGCTAGTGAAAAAAATCTAACACTTAATATTCATAATAGTTAAATGTTCAAAAACATCAAACTTAAATACATTATACTGCATTTGCTTATACGCATCATGAAAAGTAAAAATAACTTGGATGATTTACTCACCGTTAATTAAAAATTGCTTTTTATTAGTCATGAATAGTGAAATCCAATCATATATATATATATATATATATATATATATATATATAAACTACATACATTTACCTACAGCTACTGTGTTTTGTCAAAATAGTGGATAAATTTGGCAAAACACTTGCTCAGCTGTGCAACTGCTCAGCTGTGCAACAGCTAATTATTACATCAGTATAAATTTTAATATTAATGCCCGAGAGATTCTAATTTAACATTCAAAAGTTTTCTGGTGGAATAATTCACCATTCATCATTAAATAAGATTTTAGTTTTCTCTTATAAATAGTTGTGTTTTTTTTTTGTCACAAATGATACATGGAAGTACATTCCAAAGTTTAGGACCATAGTGTGATAATGCTTAATAACCAAAACGATTGCTGCATTTTGTTTCTTTTAATTTTAATTTTTAGTTTTAATATTTTTTCTGACATTCAGTAGTAAATTAAATTGCATAATGATTTTAATGCTTCCAGAATAATATATTTGTGTATTATTAGAAGATTTTATTTCACTTATGCTCTACCAGAGTAAAGGTTAAATTGTTTATATGGTGCTCTTCTGTGGCAAAATTATAAAAAAATAATGGCACGCCTTCAGTATTGCTACAACAAATGTGGTAAAATGTTTTTTTCACTACAACAAGTATGATATCTCTCATGCTTTTAGAGTACAGATTACCATCTTTTCATACAATTATTTCGAACTACAGACATGCTTTTTGTAAACAGTTGATGGCTTGTTCCTTTGTGAATAATTCCATGCGTTCATTTAATCAAAGTTTAAAATAATATTTTTCTTGTAAAAACTATGGACCTGGCACCTAAATTGTATCTGCCTGTTGTCTGAAATATATTTATAATAATAATAATAATAATAATAATAATAATAATAATAATAATAATAATAATATATATATATATATATATATTATTATCATATTATATATATATATATATATATATATATATATATATATATATATTTATTATCATATTATATATATATATATATATATATATATATATATATATATATATATATATTATATATATAGTCTTCATATATATATATATACAATATATATTGTATATATATACATATATATATATATATATATATATATATATATATATATATATATATATATATATATATATATATATATATATATATATATATATATATATATATGAAGACTGGTTTTGAGATTAGATATATATATATATATATATATATATATATATATATTTAGATAATAATATATATATATATATATATATATATTATATATATATATATATATATATATATATATAATATATGTATAATATATGTATAATATATGTATAATATATGTATGTATATTTATTATCTTATTTATAACTACTTCAGCTATGTAAAATAGATTTTTAAAACTAAATAATCTTTTCTTAACAGATTAGAATAATAATTTATATAAAAAATTTTCAAAAACAATTTAAATTAAATCTAAAAACCAGTCTTTAGTTCAAACTCTTAAAGTGAGTAATGTTAAATAAAGTTTTGTTTATCTTTCTGTGCACCTTCAGCGGGTCGTTGATACAAGTTTCAACATAAAACGGCAAAACAATAGATACGGCCTTTATTTCCAGACTATTTATTCTTATGACTATGATTCATTGTAGTGGGTTTTATTAAAAACCGGTTAGTTAATAAATATAAAAAACAACACTAGACGCGGAGCGGTACATTTATTCTAGAGCGGTATATTAGCGGTTATAGGTTCTCATACAACTAGTATAATCTTTTAAAATGTTTACTTTTAATCTCAGCAAACTTTTGTAATGATTTTCCTCCAAGGTATATTTTTACAAGTAAAAATTTATTTTTGCAGTCCACATTTTTCATCGCTTTATGCTGGTTATACAGTGAGTTTTAACATTTTTGAAAGTCTTTTATTTGATAAAAATTTGCGGAAAAAGAAAAATGTTGTTTCTAACTTAGTTAGAAACAACTTTTTTCTTTTGATGTTTTATATTTACTAAATATAAAATAAATAACTAGTAAGTAACTAACTAAATAATTTAGTTAGTTACTACATATTATATATTTAACTTAAATAAGCTATGAATACACACACACACACACACACACACACACACACACACACACACACACACACACACACACACACACACACACACATACACACACACACATACACATGTGTACATATAAATATATATATATATATATATATATATATATATATATATATATATATATATATATATATATATATATATATATATATATATATATATATATATATATATATATATATATATATATATATATATACTGGATCCATAAGTGTAAAGTAGTAAATCACTATCATTTAGTTTATTCTCACTTTGCTTGGTAAATTGATTACCTATTTAATCAGATATTTTAATAATTTGCTGTTCTTCCCCATATGTCCTAATTTATATTTCAGGATCTTTTTCTAATCTTTTATATATAAAATAAAAAAAAGTAGGCATTGTATATATATATATATATATATATTGTATATATATATATATATATATATATATATATATATATATATATATATATATATATATATATATTTATATATATATATTAATTTAAAATATATTATTATATATTAAAATATATTATTATATATTTAAAATATATTATTATATATTAAAATATATTATTATATATATATATATATATTAATTTAAAAATTTCAGTGCGCGTACCTAATATATATATATATATATATATATATATATATATATATATATATATATATATATATATATATATATATATATATATATATATATATATATATATATATATATATATATATTAGGTACGCGCACTGAAATTTTTAAATTAATCATATAGTACAATGTTATATATCATTAGAAAGGCCTTTAATACAGTATTTTAAAGGTGAAAAAATTATTAAAAACGAACAATTCTAAAAAAAGTTATAACGTTTTTAGTACCAAATTTAAGATATATGGAGTTGTTGAAGAAACTGTGGTCAAAATAATTATTTTTTTCACTTAAATTATTATAACTTTGTCAATTTTTATCCAAATATCTATACCTTGGTATCAAAAGATAGGTGCACTAATGGGCTACAAGTTCATATAGGTGCCTGGACGTAGGGTGTATCTTGGGAGCCAGAGGGGGTAATGAAACACCATCTAACCCTTAAGAAAATACAAGTTTTTGTCAAAAATAAGCACTTTTTTAATGTAATTGTTAGATTTCATACATAAAATATTGCCATAACTTGATTCCAGAACACTGCCAAACAAAATAAGGTGATCTTAGAGTTGGCCGTAGATGTGGTTATGATGTTATAACACCCTAATACAATAATCATACATTCTAATAAATAATTTAATCTTTATTACAGTAATTAAATATTTTGTTAAAAAGTAAAAATATATTTTTTTACTATACAACATACATTAGTGATGTGCACACTAACTTTAGGGAAGGGCGTATGTCGCACCGCCCCCCCTGCCCCTGCCCCAACGCATAACAAAAAATAAAAATAATTAAATCTTTATTACAATAACTAAATGTTAACAAGTAAAAATAATATTTTATTACTATGCAACATATATTATTGATGTACACATTGACTTTAAATAAAGGAAGTCTAATGCACCACCTCTCCCCCCCCTCCCCACCTAACAAAAAATAACGTCATCTTTATTTCAATAATCAAATGTATTGTTAAAAAGAAAAAATAATCTTTTATAACTATATAACATACATTAGTATTGAAAATATTGTTGTATTACATGAAGCAATACTTTTTTTCTATAGAACATACATTAGTGATGTACAATTTGAGGAGAGGGATGGTTTTCCCCCTTCCCCTCAACCAACGTAAAAAAGAAAACACATAGAAATGATATTTTCAACATTTTCGCATGCAATTATTAAAAAAAGAAAGCACAATACAGAATTGTTTTACCAGATTGCACGAGTATACATTTTCTCATTTAAATAATCATATTTAACCAACCAACCTTATAAAAAACAAACAAACAAAAAAACAAATGTTTCGAAACATAGTAATTAATTTATGTCTTGGCTTTTAGTAAATGATTTAAATTAAGTTCCAATGCAACTAAATAAATCATTTTTAACAATAGACACCACGTGAAGGTAAGAGCCGCCTATCTTTTTTTTTTGCAAGCCACAAAACTTGCTATACCTATTTGCAAGCCACAAAACTTGCGGTACTTATTTGCAAGCCACAAAACTTGCGGTACACATTTGCAAGCCACAAAACTTGCTGTACCTATTTGCAAGCCACAAAACTTGCTGTATCTATTTGCAAGCCACAAAACTTGCGGTACTTATTTGCAAGCCATAAAACTTGCGGTACTTATTTGCAAGCCACAAAACTTGCTGTACCTATTTGCAAGCCACAAAACTTGCTGTACCTATTTACAAGCCATAAAACTTGCGGTACACATTTGCAAGCCACAAAACTTGCTGTATCTATTTGCAAGCTACAAAACTTGCTGTACCTATTTGCAAGCCACAAAACTTGACTTAATTATTATACTAACTATTTTAAAATAAAATTACAAAGTTGTAACAAAAAATCAATATAGCAAATAACAAGAAATGTATATACATATTAAATGTAATAGTTTATTAAATTACTAGTTGCAAAAGATGACTAAGGAACTAAAGTTAAACATATTATAAAGTTTGCACATTAAAAACTAATAGTTGTTTAACTTACCAGGTGTAGCACAAGAGGTAGATACTAAAATTACAAAGTTGTAACAAAAAATCAATATAGCAAATAACAAGAAATGTATATACATATTAAATGTAATAGTTTATTAAATTACTAGTTGCAAAAGATGACTAAGGAACTAAAGTTAAACATATTATAAAGTTTGCACATTAAAAACTAATAGTTGTTTAACTTACCAGGTGTAGCACAAGAGGTAGATACTAAAATACAAATCAATATTACAAATAACGAGAAATGCATACGCATATTAAATTTATTATTTTTTTAAATTACTAGTTGCAGCAGCTGACTAAGGAACTAAAGTTAAACATATTGTAAAGTTTGCAAATTAAAAATTAAGAGTTATGTAACTTACCAGGTGTAGTACAAGAGGTAGATACTAAAATTAAAAAATTAATATTGCAGCAAATGGGAAATCCATACACGACAAGTAATAAATAAATAAGTAAGAAATGCATATTTATGTATATTTCTTTAATGGTTAATTGAAGTTATGCTATAATAACTTACCAGCTGTAGTCTGTGCAAATTGGCCTCAAGATAACAAAAAAGTTAAATAATCAAAAAAAAAAAAAAATATCTTGAAATTGTCAACAGTCAATAAAAATAACAGTTATCAAATCAGTTCTGCTTTACGTACAATAACCTATGTAACTAAAAAAAAAGCAATAAAAAAAATAATAAAAAACATAAATTATATTACTGTATTTTAAAATTATATTACTGTATATTAGAAAAACACTAACAAGATACTTTTATAAGAATAAACATATTATTGTAAAAGTATCTTTGTAATTTTACAAAAACAAGCTTATTAATAATAAGCTTATTCATATAAAAATATCAATAATAATAATATTTTAAAATATCAATAATAATATTATTCTTAAAATATCAATAAAATCATAATATTATTCTAAAAAAATAATAATGTTATTCTAAAATTATCATTAATAATATTATTCTAAAAATATTTTGTCAAAAACTGTATTGGCTTAAGCCAATAAAGTTTTACTTTAAAGTATAATAATGTCATTTGTATATTTTTATATATATGGTGTATTAACAACATTGGCATCTGATACTATTAGTTAATAAAATATTCCAAAGTAACGGTTTAATCTTAAATCCTAATCTTTTTTAATATATACTATCATTGGTATAACTTATACCAAAGATTAAGGTTTTTAAACTTATACTATAAGTTTAAAAACCTTAATCTTTGTTTACATATCATGATGATATGTAAACAAAGATTAATGTTTTAAAACTTATAACTTTTTTAAATAACAAAACAATAATGATAAGTTTAAAAACCTTAATCTTTGTTTACATCATGATGATGTAAACAAACTTTGTTATTATCATGAAAAAGAAATTAACTTACTTTTTGAAGTCTTCTTTGTTATGACTTTTACCATTTTTTATTTATTAAAATAATCTAATATTAAAAATTAAATAATACAATGTAGTAAGAATTTTTTTGTTTACCATTCGCCACCCCCCTATCCTCCCCGTATTTCTCTTACCGATAAAACAAAAACAAAAACAAAAAAAACCGAATTTAGGTACCAAAAGTCCTACACTTCTTATACTATCTGCTCCCTAATATTTTTGGCTGAAATTTGGCATGTACAAAGAAAATGCATGCAAAAAAGTTCCTGAATAACAAAAAAAGTGGAAACTTCATTCCTTCGATAAGAACTTAATGTGAGAACATCAACGAAATTTTCATGAAAGTTTTTAGCAAAACTAACCATAAAAAAGTTTAGTGGTTATAAATAAAAGTACTATAAAAATTAAGCCTAACCTTTCTTCTTTCCAAATATACTTTTTGTTTATATATGTTTCTAAAAAAAAACACCACTAAAAACGTTAGTCTAACCCTACTTCAAAAAAGCAGTATATTTAAAAAAGCACCTCGTTACATATCTGCTCCCTAATATTTTTCGTTGAAATTTGGCACATAAATAGAAAATACATGTATAAAGGTGGCTGAACAATCAAAAAAGCGGAAACTTCATGCCTTCGACTACAAATTTATGTGAAAACATCAACTAAATATTCAGGAGCAAAATAATCCGTTAAAAAGTTTAGTAACCATACATAAAAGTTTAAAAAAAATAAAGATCAGCTTCTCTTCTTTCCAAAAAGTATCTATGTGTATATATGTTTCTAAAAAGAAACTCCACAAAACTACGTCTACCCCACGCTGCCTAAAAAAAAGTGAAAAAAACGAGTCACAAGATTTTATCACAAAAATCGGTTCAGTAAATGACGTAAATGCGCGTACCTATATATATATATATATATATATATATATATATATATATATATATATATATATATATATATATATATATATATATATATATATATATATATATATATAGGGAGATATATAAATCTATGCATACCTGTATATACTGGATCCATAAGTGTAAAGTAATAAATCACCATCATTTAGTATGATGGTATGATTTAAATCGTCAGTATATTAGGGAAATGCAATCATTTGATACACCATACATATTTAATAAATCAATTATTAATGAGTTAATAAGATTTTTTATTTGAACTATTACACAAAAACTTATTATTTTAACTATTATACAAAAACTTATTTGTTCATTATCTCAAAATAATGCTTTTAGACTTATTGCATTTCACTTAAAACCTGAATATATATGTATATATATATATATATATATATATATATATATATATATATATATATATATATATATATATATATATATATATATACACACACACACACAGATTGTTTTTACTATATTTCTCAAAAACACTTTTAAGTTTGACATTTTCATTGGTGTTGTATATGCTTTAATGTATTTTTTTATTTTTTATAGTGTACTAGAAAGAGCACCTAAATCTGAATAAATAAGTTGTTTCAAGACTTACTCATTGATATGAACACCGCGACTACAAAAGTGGATATAAATTTTCAATCAGAAATCTGAATATCAATTTGCAATTATTACAAATAACATTTTACAAAAAACCTTACCTATGTCACAATCTGTACAATCTATATTCTAAGTATCATCTTTGTCTGAGATTGCTATGAAGCCAGAAACAAAAAAAGCAAAGCTGCACAAGTTAGTCATGCACCTCTAACTTTTTTTGGCAGAAAACAAAAAAAAGGGATATAGTTAATTATTTGTTTATGTCTTTTGATATGTACTTCTATTGAGTGTTTTTTTAATGTTATGCTATTGCTAGTAGTTTAGACTATTTTTCTTAGACTATTTTTGTTATTATTAATAATTTTTTTTTGGTAAAGAAATCTCAATGTAGTTTATAATAATAATTCAAGGTTTTTTTTTTTTTTTTTTTTTTTTTTTAAAATTTAAGAAATAATTTTATAATTTTTAACTAGTAATTAACTCATCTAGAAAGATCTATATCATGAACTAAAAATGTTATACTGATAAGATATTGTGCGTTGAATTTTTTAAAAAAAAACTTTTTTTATAGCCACTAGTTATTAAAAAACATCTTTTAGATTAGAATGTTGAGAAACTTTGTAAGATACTCAAGAACAAAGAATCAGATGATACCAGATCTGTTGATAGTTTTAATAAGTTTATATTTAATGATATTGTTTTAAAATTTCTAAAAAAGTTTGTAAAATTTTATAAATTATCGGTGCTTATTGTTTTTTAAATAAAAATATCTGGGCATTTGTAATTTTCCGGAATAGTCAGAAATTAGTCCGGATGAACTGTAAACTTTTTTTTTATAAAAACCGGATATTTTTCTTTTAAATATGGAAATATAGATGTTTTCTGAAAAAATCAGTTTAATATGTTGAATGCTTCCTTGTTTATAAGCCTATTTCCTCATTTTGTATTAGAGCGACGCATAATGCGCCGGGGCAGTATGATCTTTTAGCTTTTACTCGTTTACTTTTGCCTTAATTTAACAGAGATTGCAATTTAATTAAACATACTACCCTTCATTGCTTAATCGTAATAATTTTTGATAAGATCAACTTCAGCGTTAAGAAAATTGAAAAGACTGTTTTTCATCATGAAAAGTGATTTTTGAAAGTTGCAAACAAATTCAAATAAATTTTTAATTAGATTTCCATATGACTTTACAACCAATTTATTGTAAACTCATATGTGTTAAGTTTATAATAAGTTTGTTTTTTTGAGTTGGTTACTGTATTTATAGAAGTTATTGGCATCAATATATCAACTGTACCTAATGGGGCACATTGATCGTTGACTATGCGGGGCTCATTGATCGGAGAATCAGAGTGCCCCATATAACTTATATTATAAGACTTAAATATTTTGTTTAAATTTTATACATTTAAACTTATGACGAATAAAAAATCTTTATATAAAGTTTTAAAATTTCATTTTTAAAATGTAATAGTGTTAAAAACTAATATTAATAACATTAGTTTTTAGTTTTACATAAGTTTTACAATTAGTTTACATAATATTATTATATAAAATATTTTTTTTAAACAATCATTTTATTTTACTTTTTTTTAAATTTTCAGATCTTTAAATGGTTAGGTATAGAAAAAAAAAAACAAAAAGAGTTGCTATATCATGTGATACAATGAAATCAGCTGTTAATGAAGTTTTAGAGGGCAGACCAGTGAATGTTGTAGCTTGCAAGTTTAGCATAAATTGAATGACCTTAAAAAGATATTGTAATAAAAAGAAGCTCAATCCAAACGAATCTTTTAAGCCTAATTACAACAATAAACAAGTTTTCACTGCAGAAGATGAAAAAAGTTTGTCAAGTTATTTACTACTTGCATCAAAAACGAACTATGGACTTTCAACTAAGTCAACACGATTATTGGCATACAAGTTTGCTGTAAAAAATAATAAGATTTGCCCTTCATCATGGATCAAGAATAAAATTGCAAGGGTTGATTGGTTTCAAGGTTTTATGAAAAGACAACCAGAGTTGTCTTTACGAAAACCTGAAGCAACTAACTTTGCTCGATCAACTGCCTTTACCCGACACTTTAACTGTTGGAGAATTTTTCCAAAATCTAAAAACAGTAAGAAATCTATACAAGTTTAATCCTTATTGCATATATAATGTTGATGAAACTGGTTTAACAACAGTACAAAAGCCAGTAAAAGTGTTAGCAGGTAAAGGAAGTAAACAAGTAGGAAGAATCACATCTGCAGAACGAGGAACATTAGTAACTGTATGTTGTGCTTCAAATGCAATTGGAAACTCTATTCCTCCACTATTTGTTTTTCCTAGGGTCAAATTTCATGATTACATGATAAAGGAAGGTCCTCCTGGATGCGTGGGATTTGCAAATCCTTCTGGTTGGATGAATTCAGACATTTTTATAGAATGGATAAAACATTTTGTGAGGTATTCAAACTGTTCTCATGAATCTCCAGTTTTGTTACTTCTGGACAGCCATAAAAGTCATATTTCTGTTAGAGCTTTGGATCTTGCAATTCAACATGGAATTACAATGCTAAGTTTTCCTCCCCATTGTACCCATAAATTGCAACCATTGGATAGAACTGTTTTTGGACCATTGAAAAGGTTTTACAATGCTGTGTGTGATAATTGGATGGTCACAAATCCAAGACCTATGACCATTTATGATATTGTTTCAATAGTTCGCGAACCATATACAAAAGCTTTCTCACCATCTAATATGCAGAGAGGATTTCAAGTAGCTGGCATTGAGCCATTTAATCCAGAAATTTTTAAAGATGATGAATATTTACCATCATCAGTTACAGATCGTGCTGCTCCAAATGTAGTAAACACAATTCTTGTGGAACCTGAAATGACTGTAGCACATGTTGATGGCATGGAGCCTGAAATGCCTGTAGTACATCATGAAACAAGTTTTTCGAACAAAGTGTCACCAAGCATTGCTTCATTACTCTCACCTGAAGTTTTGAAACCTTACCCGAAAGCATCTGCTAGAAAAAGAAGTGTTAAAAGTAGGCAATTAAAAACAAGGATTTTGACTGATACTCCAATCAGAAATGAAATTCGTTTGTCAGAAGAAAAGAAAACCCTAAAACAAATCAATCAACAAAAGAAACTCATCGCAAAAGATAAAAAAAGGGGAAAAGTTAAAAAGTACTTGCTTAGGAACAAAAAACAATGTAATGTAAAAGCAGCATCACGACTTGACTTTGACAAAGGATGATAATATAAAAAAATAATCTTGTAAACTTTAGTTCTAATCAAAATCTTGTATGAATCTTGTATTTTCTTTGGAAACTTAAAATACTGTATTCTTATAGACTTTATAAGCTTCAAGTTTTGTAAAACTTAACACATATATATGTTAGTAGTATATAACGGGCTTATTTTCATAGATAAAATTGTGGTTATGTGTGTGTCTGTGTGTGTGTGTGTTTTAAATTTTACTTTTTTTTTTAGATGTATTATATAATATACACTAATACCCTTCAACTAATGCATTTGTAGCACTTAGGTATACCAGTATTAAACATGTAAATAATGTTACTCATATAAGATCAAAGCGCCCCATATCAGAGATCATAGTACCCCATTGGGATACATTGATCTTTTGCAAGGGTTGTTGTAATGTTGAAATATACCATGTTCATTAATGTTTTTTATTAAAACATTTATTTTTACTTAAAGACAGATTGTTCTAGTTTAGTTTAGTAATTAATAAGTTTTTATATCTAGATCGGGTTGTTTGCAGTTTTCAAAATACTGCAACGGCGATCAATGCGCCCCTATCTCCCCTACACATCTGATTTTTTTCGGATGTAACTACATGCGAAAATTTGTTTTATTTAATAATGCATTATTTTAGGCGGATGTAGTTACACATCGAGAAAAACTCTCGGATGTAGTTACATCTTTCTAAAGATGTTATTAGACATCAATGAAATTTTGGATGTTGTTGCATAGATGTTAATTCAGTAAAGAAAAAAAGTGGATGATCTTACACAAAAATGTGCGGATGTTATTTCACTACTCCGCGGATGTTGTTGGACAGATGTAGTAATCTTTTCCCAAACCAAGTATTGTCTTTCAAATGAACTCTGCAAAACTATTTTGCACGTAAGTTATGCCAAATAAAATGACGGCGTATTTGAAGTACTTTTTTTAGTTCAAATTTCACTTATAAAACCCAATACTTTTACGGTCCAAGGTGGTCCAATAATTTGAGGCTTGAAATACATTGCTTAATAAGTATATTATCAATATAAATTTCGTTTATAATCCGCGGATGTCCACCTGGTCGATAATAATAATTTTTACAAGTTAACTGATGTATCTGATTTTATGTGGCGAAAACATTTAATAACTGGGTTTCAGTGAGTCTAGATCAAAAAGTGAAGTAAGTCTAGATTAGTGTTCTAAACTTGTTTAATATTAATACATCTTAAAATATCTATTTGTTAGTAATTTGTAACTATGTTACAAATTAGTGGTTCTAAGTAACTATGTTACAAATTAGTGGTTCTAATAAATTATAAGTTATTTGTAACTATGCAAAATAAACCGTTGCCAGGTATTTCAGGTATCACGATCAACTAAATAAAAAAAATCTTTAGAACCACTTAATTTGTAGTATCCTAATACTGTATGTGGTAGTATGGAAGTAATTCAATAAAGCTGTTACTTTCGTCCAGTTTATTTTTATTATGGTAAATAAAATATGTAGTTGCCAAGCAGTTTTGGTATCCATAGCAACCAAAAAATAAAACTAATTTCCGGTTGAAACCGCAATCCTCAAATTAGTAAACAGGTCTTAAAAATGGTCCTTAAATCTTTTTTATATGAGGATTTATTAGTTTTGTCCAGTAAAAGTGAGTTCTGGCCCACTGAATTGCGAATGTCGCAAAAAACGAAAAAGTTGATTAATTTTTGTTAAAAAGTTTAAATTAGTTCTAAAAAACTCTACCTATCTGAAGTAAGCTATCTGAGCGGACTGGTAAGTCGAATTTGAAAATCGACCACCCTTAATGTATTATCAATCCCGGTGGGAAATCAGCTAGCGGTATTTGTAACGATAAAGACAGCGATTTGGCTACGGAAATCGCTTGCCGGAAAAGCTAGCAAAAATTCTTATTGGGGTCATTCATAAATTAAGTTACCAGTTTTTGAAATTTTTTCCCTCTCAGCAACCCCCTTCCCCTACCTCGTAACGCATCCGTACACATTATTGACCCCCTCCCCAATATTACGCAACAATTTTGTCCCCCCCCCCCCCTCCCTCATTAAAAAAAAAATAATAATAAAACTCCCATCCTCTCTAAAAAAAGTTATTTTTTTTAGAGAAAAAATTTATTTTTATTTTTTTTTAGAGACAATCGTTTTGTGTTTTGTAAAATTTTGTACCCCTTACCATACTCTCTAAAAAAATTATTTTTTTTAGAGAGGATGGGAGGGGGTACAAAATTTTACAAAACACAAAACGATTGTCTATAATTCTCTAAGCTTCTTTGAGTTAATTAGTTAGTACTTTTTAGTCTATTTAATGTTTTAAATCATCGCTCTCCTAAATATGATACCAATTTTAAAAATCTATTTTTCCGATACATAATATATGCAAAATATTATATATATAAAATATATAATAAATAATAACATATTATACATGCAAAAATATTAATTTATATATACAATTTTCTTCAAGCTAACAACGTAAGCGTGGTTACGTGGATTCTGCCTCCGTCTGAGTAAACCGAGAGTTCAAGGTTTCTCGGTATCGTAAAGTTTTTTTTTTTTGTTAATGCACAAAGATTGTTTTTTTGTTGCAGCACACTTTTGTGCACCAACTAAATAAAGTTCTGCGGTTGAACCATATAAATTCAAAGCGCCGAACGTGCCCTACACAAACCGTCACAGTCCGTTAACAGGCTGTAACCGTTAACAGGCTGTAACGGAGTGTCAACATCGACTAAGTAAAATTTAGGCGTGGTTAATATTACAATCAACATGTAGATACATCAACTGAGGGTTTTGGTTAGGGCAGACACTCCTTTAATTAAAAGAACGTCTTCTCTAGAAAAAAAAAAAAAAAAGGTTGCGTCACAAAATCGAGACCCCCTCCCCCTCGTAAGAAAACCGCCTACCCCTCACCTTTCCCCCCTAAACGTGACGCAATTTATGGACGACCTCATTGCATTATTATTTTATTACTTATACAAATTTGTTGCGTTATTTTGTTTTATCTATTTGTTAAGTACACAATTTTTACAGTCATTAAAGAAGAGTTTAAGAAGATGACAATTAACTGATTGTTATAAAGAAAAATAATTTTTAAGAACAATTCTTCCTAAAAAAGGTTTTCATCTTACTTTAGCACAGATAAGACCATTTATTTTTTGGAACACAAACCTTGATTGGTTACAATCAAGATTTGTGGCTTACGCAACTATCATAAGTAAGCGCCATGTTTTTTTTTTGTTTTTGTTTTTTTCTTATTTCACCCTTTAAACATTGCTTAATGATTTTGTAACATTGCAGCCGTTTGAGGTATATGTTATTTTAGAAATTTAAAGGTTTGAAATATGAAAAAAAAAGTTAATCAGTAATACAAAAACGAAAATAAATTGCTATTCTTTGTTTGAGCTAAAAATATGTCTGAACCTCAAATAAATCAAAGTATTTATTTCATACCAATCAAAATTTTGACTAATTGGTTTACAATAAATTTGTGCTTTTGATATGAAACTTGCGATTGCATATTTAGGAAATTACAAGTACATCATTAACAACCTTACCATGAACACTATGAAGTATCAATCCATCTGCTAATGCTATCAAAAACGCCTGTAAGGATTTTTAAAAAATTTACAAAATTTTAAACTACATCTTATTTGAAGTGCGTAAACTTTCCATTAGTTGATCTGTCTGAACAAAAGTTGAAATTTTTACTCTAAATAAACTCTTTTAACTTAGTAAAAATATAAATTTTAAAATAATTTTAAACTTATATGAAGTCCATAGATATCAAATTATTGGAAAACCGGTGAACCTAAAGTTTATTTTTTTTAAAGTCAAAGTTGTATGGTGACCAGCTTAAAAACAAAGAATGTTCAAATCTGCGGATAAGTATACACTAGGGTTATAACTTTTTGATATCCCCAGTTTCCTGTAAGAAAAATATATTAACTTTGGTTTGAAAGCAACAGAAAAATCATTGGTTTTATTTACCTTTTGAAAAAGGTTACCCCGCATTATCCTGCACTATAGGCTGGCTCACAGATACCAAGTGAAATTTTTTTCCTATATAAGTAATTTAAAAACTTGGGTCTAAAAAAAGAAAATTTTAAAGAAATTTCAAAGTTTTTCTTGGTTAAAAGCATATATTATGTTTTGTTTTAATTAGTCTAAAGTTGCTGGCTTCTTTCGGTATACTTTAGGCTTGTTTGTCTAATATTTTTCCTGCTTCTTCGAATCGAGTCACCAATTGCTAAATTTTTAGTGGCAAAGAAGGATTATGTCCCAGATATTGTCGTCAAAGTTCATACTGTGCAAAAGTCGAGTTATTACTTTGTGCATACATCAATACTCTTGCAGTACGTTGTTGCGGAATGAAATTCCAATGTAAAATTTTTTGATTTTATCCTCAATTATCTGAAAATAAAATGCAGAAAGAGTGAATATTTTAGAAGTTTTAAGATAAGAAAAAATAGACAATGATTTTTGGAACAAAATCTGTCAAAACCTCAATACTTGAAAGAGGTTTAAAGGTAAAAAAGCAGCAACAAAAAAAGTCTTGAACGATTTCTAATTTGTTTTAGATTTTTAGAAGTTACATTAATTGAAGAAATGTTCTGATTATGACTTCTGAAGTTACTTAAACTAAAAAAACAAATTAGCATTTGAGCAGCTGCGGCGCAGTGGTTAGAGTTCTGGCTCAGAACTCTAACCACTTGTTTTTAGTCTAACAAACAACATTGGTATTGAAGTAGGTTTGAAATTCTAGATTAATGTTCTCCGGTGGTGCTTTGTAAAAAGACTGTAAGGACTTCTGAGAGCAGCTGAATAACTAAAAAAAAAAAAAAAAAAAACGTTTGTTTGTAACAAACTTTTCTAAAAAAAAAAAGTAATATTACGTAAATAGCTTTACATAAATTTTTTTGTTAAAGGTTCAACCAAAATAAAGCAAATAAAAACACATCATCGTTTTTTTTTTGTTTTCTTAATTTTGGTTGATTTTCTTAACTTTAAGGATGAATTGAGCCGTATTAAAAACTTAATAACTTTAATTAAGGGGGGAGGCATCAGCACCCTTGAACTACCTTTTTGGCTAGAGTCCTTCCTCTTTATTAACATATCAAGAAAAACTGACCTCTACTTATACATTATTCGATAATCACCCCTGTCTTTACTGACCTTAATTAAGTCCTGTCTTTATTTAATTTAATTAAGTCCTGTCTATACTGACCTTAATTAATTCCTGTCTTTACTGACCTTGATTAAGTCCTGTCTTTACTGACCTTAATTAAGTCCTGTCTTTATTTAACTTAATTAAGTCCTGTCTATACTGACCTTAATTAATTCCTGTCTTTACTGACCTTAATTAAGTCCTATCTTTACTGATCTTAATTAAGTCAAGTAATTTTAAAAGTTTACTTTTTATTGTCTTAGATAATTTTTTCTTATATATTTATTAAAAAAAAAAATTTTTACTGAAGTAAATACAACAAAAACATTATGATAACCTTTTTACTTGTTAAGTTTTCTGCGTTATTTTTTTTTACCTTTAGTGATATTATTTTTAATTTAATACTTATATTAAAAACTTAAATAAATTAAATATTTCAAAAAATGCATATGAATATATTAGGAAGTCTAAATGATAAAAAACGGAAAATTAATTATTCTAAAATAAAAATAAAAACATTGTTTGAATTGGAAATCTTTATGAACCTTAGGAAATAAAAGTTATCAAAATAAAAAATAAATACAATTAATGATTAATGGCACTTTTTAAATATAATTAATGATTTATGGCACTTAACTAATTGATTAAGTTACAACCTGACACCTTGCAGTTAAAACACCAAGCATTATTGATCATCATGCTAATCATGCTATTTCTAATAAAATGATTCTTTCTAACAGTATATATCTATACATATAATATTTAAACAAGCTACTGCAGACAAAAATCAAGTTTTTAAATTGTTACTAACAATATATAAGGGTTTAACAAATAAACTTTGTGAATCACCATCTGCTTCCAATAAACTTTGATGTCTTAAACCAATATCGGATAATTCAGAACTTTTAAGATCTTCGTCGTCATAATGAAAAAATAAAGTTGTTGAGAGTTTTTTATTATTTAATTCTTCTAAACATTTTATTTTTTTTAAACTGTTATTAGGTGAATTTTTGGCGTTGTTTGAAGGACTTTTTTGATCACGATCGTTTTTTAGTTTAGCTATATCATCTTTCGGATGAAACAGTATATCGAAACTTGGTGCTCGAGATAAAGAAATTTCTTTAAACGGTTTGCTGATTTGTTCTAAAAACGATAAAGAGTGTCTTTTATTTTTAACACGCTCAGATCCAGAGCTTGAGCATATACTGTCAAAACTTGAGGTTCTTTCGCGTTGCCAGTGTGCAAAAGGTGAGCGAGTCGATCCATTTTTATTGCTATTCAGAAAAGCAATTACTTTCTCCTCGTAATAGCTTTTTGGTTTATAAAAAAGTTCTATATCTATATTATTGATTTCTTTATTTTCCACTTCTTTTTCTTCCATGTCTTTTTCTTTATTAACAGATTTATCTACAAGAAAAAACGTTGACTACTATTTTCAATAATCGATGTTAAATATGTAAACACCGCAACCGTAGAAACGTATTAACATTGAATACATGAAAAGAGATCCGAAACTTATTAATAACACTTACAATTTTATTTTTTTGTTCTTTAAATGGTTTTGTTAGTGGTTTGTGGGCGATCCTAGTAGAAAATACGCTAACCGCATTATTAACTGTAGTACCAGAAATATTTTCTTATCACCCAATACAAAAAAAAAAATTTGTTAAAAGAGTTCTTAATAAAAATGTGCTGTATAGAAAAATTGAGGAAATATTTTTTCGTCATTAGATCCCCAATCGCAATGATTTGTGCGTCATTAGATCCCCAATCGCAATGATTTTTACGATTTTAGTAATTTGCGAAACAATAAATTTTATAAGTATTAGAGTAGTGAGTATATCGACTGAGGGTTTTTGTTCAGTCAAGATATAATCTAGATAACCTATTTGTACCGTGTAACAAGTTTTGCTTAAATTTTAAAGTTTTTTTCACAACTTTTTCTATCTATTTTAAATTGTTTTTCTATCTATTTTAAAAATGGAAAAAATTTATAAAAATACATGTAGCTTTTAACAGCCATTGATTTAATAACAAAAATTATACAGAAAAAAAAAATCAATATTAAATTAAATTCCAATATAAACTATATTTTAAAAAGTTATACTCTACCTATTTTGTTATATTATATATTGTTATTATAACCAGGGGGATTGAAAAATTTATATACCTCCTAAGTATTCAAAATATAACATTGAAAATTACATCAATTATTGTTATATAATCGTTGACGTTTATTACAACAAACCGAATATCAAGGGTATAAAAAGTGTATATGAGTATGAAAAGGAAATTTAACAATTTATATTTTTTTGAATTAATTTTAAGACAATTTTAAGACAATTCTAAGACAAATGGCTAACTCTTACTTACCCCATAATAATAAATAATAAATAATAATAGTAATAGTAGTAGTAGTAGTAGTAGTAGTAGTAGTAGTAGTAGTAGTAGTAGTAGTAGTAGTAGTAGTAGTAGTAGTAGTAGTAGTAGTAATTAATACTAATAAAAAAGGTATAGTCTTCTTAAACCCCCTTTACTACGTCACTGATTAGTAATGAAAGTTTGAAAAGTATGAGTCACGTATTAGTATTTCTTAAAAATATGATTCAGAAATAAAAAAAATTCTATAGTTGCTTATTAAATTTTGTATGGGGTGGATGAAATTTAAATAATACAAAATAGTAAATTAAAATATACTTTTCACAAAATATATACTTTTATTTTATTTATCTTTATTTGACCAACAAAAAAAAAAGTTAAATAATGATAACATGAAAAACAATTTTTAAAAACAATATACCAATAAAAATGTCGTCTTCATTTAAAAAAAATCTCGCCAATCTAAATTTTTCACATAGTTTTCAGACGTCTAGAATACGTCGAAAACACGTAATGTGTTTACTAAGAAACCTCCTGATAAATCTAAATTCTTTCTATGTTTTCAAAACTTCTTTTTTAAATTTCAATAAGATATGCAAGCTATATACATTAGGGCATCCCATACTTTTCAAAAAATAACTTTTAACATAATAAACACTTGGCCCTAGGTATTCTTTCCTTGAAAGTATATAAATTTAAGTTCTGTTAAAATAAAGCTGCTATTAAAAAATCTTCATTTGAAAAAATTGATTTATTTCTATATTTTATTGACCTGAAAATTATCTTGAAGCGTAAAAACATTTTTATGTGGAAACAATAAAAAACGTGTAAAATTCTTGATAAAATTAAACTTTTTACATTTCACAACAGTTTTTTTTTCATAGGAAATTTTTAAACAAAAAAAATTCTTAAAGTTTGATATTTTTTTGCGTTATATTTTTCGTATTTCGTTTTTGTATTTTTGTTAATTATAACCCACCAATACTAGTTGAAGTAAAAGATATAATTTACAATGAGTGGTCTAAAAACAAGAAAAAAGTACATCAATATTTTATTTAATAGGTATGCATTTTTTGAGAACATAATTTCTTTACTATGAAATTATATATGATATTTTATTAATTAAATATTATTTTAATAATATTATAAATATAATAAGTCATGAATAATACATTTTCTTCTAAAATGTTTGATCAACAATTGACATTAAAAACAAGGCTCTATTTCAGTTTCCTACCCTTATCATTTTATGATTTATTCCGATAGAGAATTTCATGCTGATTAAGTCAGTTAATGTAAATCTAAAAAGCTGTCTTTTTAATAAAAAGATTTTTTATTAAAAATATTTTAACTCATTATAATATTGAACTGAATTTAATTAAATTTCAATAATGATGACAATAAAAACCGGGTTGCGTATTTAAAAAAAAAGATTTTCAAACGATTTCTAAATATAAACTGATTAGAAGACTTTTTTTAAAAAGATGTCAATATTAGCATTTTTAGTATACTATTTTAAACTTAAACATCAAATTTACTTTGCTCAAATTTTCAGGACTATGTTTTTATACGTTTCTTAATCAGCATAAAATTAGAAACGTAAGATTCGTGGTTCAAACCCCACCTCTGGGCAAGTTTTGCGACATCGGTTGGGAAGGAGGCGTGAACTTGCTATTAAATGCTCTTCCGCGGTGCTCTGTGATAAGACCGTAAGGACTTCTTGGGGCACCTTAATCAACTTAAAAAAAAAAAAAAAAAAAAAAAAAAAAGATAATATAACATTATATCGATATTATTATATTAGGATATAAGATTAGTAAATAATTGAATTGGTTTAATGAACTTGGTGAGGAAATAATAAAAGTGTTATTTTCAGATCAGAAATATGCTTATAAAACAAACCAGCAGTAATTTTAGGAACTCTTACTGAAAGTTTCGCAAACCAAAAACCAGGCTCTATAGTCCATTCAAGGTGGCTTAATACTGACTCTTCCTTAATTTTGTTGTGGATATGAGGGAGATGACCTAAGAAACCTCTAAGTAATTAAAGTTAAGTTTCTTGTATCAGTAAAGTTCCCTATGTGGTTCTAAATCAAAGTGAAGCATAGTTGGATAGATGGGCCAAGCCACATCTATCCAACTATGTTGTATAGATGTGTCTTGGTTAAGTTTGCTAAGTTAAACGTAAGTTTGCTAAGGTTGAGTTAACTCAACCTTAGCAAACTTTAATTATCAACCTTATCAAACATCAAAGATGAAAATGTACAAAATGTCATTGAAAAATATATGAGATCATCAGCATGAAAAATATGTGAGATCATCAGCATGAAAAATATGTGAGATCATCAGCATGAAAAATATGTGAGATCATCAGTATGAAAAATATGTGAGATCATCAGCATGAAAAATATGTGAGATCATCAGCATGATAAATATGTGAGATCATCAGCATGAAAAATATGTGAGATCATCAGCATGAAATTCTCATTCCGAAATCTTATTGCAGAGATTACTTTGCAGCCAAAATAAAATTGAAATGAAATTTGCTGTTAAAAAAATTTTAGAAATTAGAAAAAATGAGGAAATGGGAACTCTAGCTTCTTGAACATATAAGCTTCCTCATTTAAACCTGTGTGCAACTAAATTGATTGAGTTAATAGCATGGGAGGAGGCATATGAACCCATTTTACCCTATCAAATAAACATTAATGAAATAAACAAAATCCTGGATTGTTCTATGGTAGCTCAGTATTTCCCTGTTCATACACAAGGAGTTAAGAGGGCAGTTGAAGATGTAAAATTAACTTTCCCTAACCTCAATAATATATTAGTTGTTATAAATGAAAAAAAAAAAAAATATTACTGTATTTTTTTTTTTAAATAAGTGTTATTTTATTTAAGTAACTGCAGCTTCTGAAACAGGTTTTAAGAGAGGAGATTTCTGCTAGAGCAGAAAATAGATCGATTTCAACAGCAAGAAGGACCTTATTTTAACAACCTCGTTTCAACAGCTAGAAGGACCTCATTCATTTTTAGAATTCCATTTTAGTACTTCTAATAGAGTTATAAAGCTTGAGCAATGAGTTTCATTTTATATGTTAACTTACATAACCCTCGTATTTTAAATAAGAATTTATAAAACCAGGTTGGGGAAGAAAGGAGGGCTTAAAAACCACTCTGAATATTTTAAAACTGGTCTATATTTACTGACACAAATGAAAAAAGTTTTTAACGTTTTTTTACCATCTATATCATTTATTCACCGATAAGAAATATTAAATCGAAATCGTGAAGGTTTTTTTACAAATCGCACAGTCAAGTTCTGGTACAATTTACCAATTGAAACAGTGGAAGTTAAAAATCTCAACTTATTTAAAGCTAAACTAGACTAAAATCTTTTTCTTGTTATGCCTGTAAAAGATTTAACATGGCATTTAAATCTCAACAGTATTGTATATTATAATATATATATATATATATATATATATATATATATATATATATATATATATATATATATATATATATATATATATATATATATATATATATATATATATATATATATATATATATATATATATATATATATATATATATATAGGATAATCTTAGACATAGTATGATTTTGGTCCCCCTCCCCATTTGAGTTAAGTTTTAAAAACTTAAGGTCTATTTTTTAAAATTTTGTCTTTATTCTGATCTTTATTATGTCTTTCTTTAATGTATTTACCTGAAGCAAAAAATTTATAAGTTTACTTTTTTAAGTAAAGTTGAAAAGTACGCGATGCCCTAATATACATAAAAGTGACTGCTTAAGTAAATGCTTTTTATAACAAATATATAATAAAAAAAGGAAAATAAAACATCATCAAATACAGTTAAATCCCAATATTAATTGTATGTATATTTTTCTGTGAGTTTCTCTAACTACCTGTTGTTATATTTGCCTCTGGCTAAATCTCACATTTTTTCAGATTTGCAGGTTCTTTTGGCGCATTTTTACAAGGTTACTGAATAATTATTAGGCTAATCAATAATAATTATAATTGAATAACTGACACGGAAACATTCACAACCTTGATGTGTTTTTTTTTGCTTTCAAATATTTTTGGATTTCACATTAACCAACCTATTTGTTGGTTAATGTGAAATCACAACAGCCAACAAACATTGTCTTTCTTTAACTATCTTCAGGATTTTTTCGGCAAAGATTGTCTTTCTTCAACTATCTTCAGAACTTTCTTCAGCAAAGATTGTCTTTCTTTAACTATCTTCAGAACTTTCTTCAGCAAAGATTGTCTTTCTTCAACTTCAGGACTTTCTTAAGCAAACATTGTCTTTCTTCAACTTCAGGACTTTCTTCAGCAAAGATTGTCTTTCTTCAACTTCAGGACTTTTTCAATATTTTTGTAGTAGTACAAAATGCATTTCTTCTGTGAGAATTTTTTCCTACGCAATTGAGTTTGCAGCTTCAGAAATTTGAGACTTCATAAAAATGAAAATCTACTTCATAAATTTCATTGAAAAATGTAATTAACTGTTGTACAAATATATCGACTGATGCAAAGATAATAATATATTTGTCTCGATATATCTAAGTGTATACTTAGATATATCGAGACAAATATATTATTATCTAAACATAAAGCAAAAATGAAATGGATCATATACAGTTTAAGTTTTAATAAATTAAATTCTATATTTCTGAATAACACAACAGGAATCCACTTTGATGTTGTCATTAACAGTTAAAAATCTATTTACTTCATTTAATCTCATTTATGTATTTAATTTTTAGATTTTTTAACGAGTTAATATATCCTTACCATTAAGTTATATCCTTACCATTAAGTGATATCGTTACCATTAAGTTATATCCTTACCATTAAGTTATATCTTGTTAATGGAGAGTAAAAACCTCATAATAAAAACACTCAATAAAGGTTTAATAGATGATTTACGAGAAAGTAAAAAAAAAAATGAATAAAAACATACTGATTATATTGCTATTTCTTATAATGTTTTAATGTAAAAACTTTTTAAATGAGTTTTTTTACTTTTTCAAATATAATTTAAAAGATCTTATTCTTTCTATGGAAAATATAATAAAATACTCTTAAAAGCCTCAATGTAACGTTTATATTTTTAAATGTTAGATAACATATTGTTGATTTAATATATAATTAATTGTGTTATATATATATATATATATATATATATATATATATATATATATATATATATATATATATATATATATATATATATATATATTTATTTATTTATTTAAAACGAGCATAGTGATAAATAATCTTAAAACGTTACGGCCCATGGCATACTATCTTAGCATTGCCTGTGCTACTTTTTTTAGAACACCTCAACAACAAAGAATTAAAAATGGATGGAAACTTAACTGCATATATAGCTTCAATTTTGAAATACTAATTATTTTTTTTAAATGTTGGTAACGTGATTTTATACGCTTAAGTTTAATTCTACGCTTTAAAAAAATTACGGTTGGGGTTCACTAGTTCGTGTTCTAACCATTACTTAGTACTAATTTTTGAGTGAACAAATTTAGTTAATTATTTTAGTTAACTAGCTTATTTAATAATTTTGAGGACACAAAAGACATAATAAAACATTTTGTCACAATCATGATTATGGTGATGATATACTTATATATTAACACAATTAAACATACACAAATATATATATATATATATATATATATATATATATATATATATATATATATATATATATATATATATATATATATATATATATATATATATATATATATATGTTACTTTAGCTAAGATTTAATTCTGCTGTTGTTTCACTGATTATTATTTAGTAATTTTGTAAATTTTAAAAACTGAATAAATTTGTTCATTAAAGAAGTAATTGAAAATATTCTCAGTATTTATTGATTTATAATATTAATTAGTTCGTAATTAACCAAAAACATGAATTAGTTAATTGTTTTACAACAAGTAATAATTACTTGCGCCAATTTAAAAATAATTTCATACAAGTAAATATTACCTATTTTAGGTAATCCGATAAAACTATTATTATTTACAATGTAAGGTTAAATACTCACTTTTTGAGGCCTTTTTATCCGTTTTGTAAAAACTTATAAAAACGATAAAGTAAAACTAATTGATATGCGCACTAATCATAACTATTTAAAAATCTGTTAATTAAACAAAAGCTTCTTTGAAACAAAACTCGTTGAAAATCTCCAAATAAAAGCGTTGAAAATCTCCAAACAGCATATTTTAAAGGAATAGTCACGCGTCCTGTCATGTTTATTTGTTTGATTTAGACTTTTTTTTTTACTCATTGACAACGATAACATCTTTAAGCGGCGACATTTGATATGTTTTTTTAACTAGTTTAGAACAGTTGTTTATTTCCTTCCCAAAATACATTTTTATGAAATAATAAAAATTCTAAACGTGGTTTTTTTAAGTTTCTACAACACACGGTTTAAGTTGAGTATCTACACCACACAATTTGGGTTGAATTTCTGCATTCTGTCCCTCTTCGTATTAAGTTTCTTAAACACCCGGTTTGTAGATGGGTTTTTTTTTTTTTTATTATTAAAAATTAAGGTACAAATATAAAGTTCTTTATAAAGCAAGAAAACATCACATGGTCACAAGTTTTAAACGCAACAAGATTTTTGTATAAAACTTGAAATCTGTTAATAAAAATTTAATCTAGTTCAAAATGAAAGAAAACAAAAAAGTAGAAAAAAAAAAACAACCTGATAGAAGCATTTTTTTTTGAGAAAACTTTTTGATTTCTTTGTTTCCAAGCCACCCATCTTTTATAGCCATATTTTTACGCCACACATCCTATTTTACAGCATTAAAATTATTGTATTTTTGCAACATTCAACAATATTTTTTATATTATATTATAAATGTTATAACCTTTTCCATGTCATAGGGCGCACGCAAAGCTTCTTTACAGACATACATACATGCATACATACATACATACATACATACATACATACATACATACATACATACATACATACATACATACATACATACATACATACATACATAAATATAGGGGAGAGTGGGGAGAAGTGGGACGCAGAAAAAGTGGGACAACCGGAAATTTTTAATTAGGAGTGGTGCCTAAATACTGCTATTTAATGTAAACAGTTAAATTTCTTCCCCTCTACCTAGCAGAAATTGCTTTGTCTCCTTGTGTGCGCTAGAAGCCCTAATTTTGAAATGTACCTAAACAATGTGTTTATATCGGGGTGAAGTGGGACAGAAAAAAGAAATATTTAGGAAAAAGTGGGGTAATGGTGTACGCTGGGTAACTCCAAACATGATCAAAACAACATTGTAGAAAAATAAGATTGACAATTTCTTTTTACCTGCTGAGAAGGGAACCCATGCTCAGTTCCAGACGTGCAGTAGTGTAATGTAGCTGCGGATGTTGTTTACTATAATTTGATTTTAACTTTTGTCTGATAATTTTATCCAACTTTTTTCTTCAGTCACATTCTCTTGTAGCTTCTATGGGAATAATGCCACTCCTTTTATTTGTTGTTATTGCATAATATAACTTTTAGACTTAGTTATTACAGTTAATATTTTATTCGTTATTACACAATAGTGTTTGTGATTGCCCCCCCCCCCCCATGTGTTTGGAATTACCCCACGTACGTAGAGTAATTCCGAACACCAATGGTTTTATTTTTGCCACAAATTTTTATCTTATAATAAGATTTATAAAAATTGCTTTTGAGGATTTGTAACTGAATAGTTAAACTAATTGATAAACAATAAATATGATCAATTTTGTATAACTGGTGTCTTTAATTTGCTTAGGTGTTTGCCAATACCCCACTCTCCCCAAAGCCCCACTATTGGTGAAAACTCTTAAACATTTATATGTCAATTAGTTGATTTTATGATTTTATCAGTTTCTATTTAATAATTTGTGTTAAATTGTTTTTTTAAATTTATTTGTCCCACTTCTACTTACACTTGTCCCACTTTAACCCAAGTGCATGGTTCTCTAAAAGCAAAAATTTATAACTTAGTTATAATTAGTTAGAGACCAAAAGGGATTGAATTGTTGCCTAAATTTATATCAGTTTATACATCAAATAAAAAAAATATTGCAATTACCCTAAAAATAAATTTACGTGTCCCACTTCTCCCCATTCTCCCCTACATACAGACATACATGCATGTATGCATACATACATGCATACATACATACATACATACATACATACATACATACATACATACATACATACATACATACATACATACATACATACATACATACATACATACATACATTTATATTATTGGGTATTTAGCTTGGAAATATGATGTCTGAGTGACTTCAGAACATTATATTCTTAGAAGACAAAAAACACAATTATACAGCAACAGAAAGTGTTAATGATAAACACTGGAATAAATGTCAAATGAAAGAGCCTGCTTGTTTTAAAAACATAATATATATTTTTAAAGCAGGGCCGAAGTTATAAACTTAAAATTTATCGATGAATATAAGTCTAGTTGAGAAAAGTACAAAACATGTTTGATAAACTTGTTGCCCCCAACTTTTTGCAAAGCATCATTATTTGACATAAGTATAAACATAAAAATGTTTGGAGTTAGCTCCATGTCTAGAAGTTAGCTATCTCAAACACCAAAAAATGCTGTCTGTCTCATTGAAGCTAGCAACAAGTTGCAAACATATCAAATTTAATCGGATTTATGTATACTTTTAACTAAAGACGGTCACCATTATAAAAAAATAATGAAAATAATGAAAATACTAAGTTCTTATTGAATGAACAATAAAAAAGAAAGAAAAAACAATTTAAATCAGAAATTAACACATTGATGATTTTTTTAATTAATTATTGATCAAAGTATGCGGTATATGCTGTTTAGCTTTTATCAAATAATTTTTTTTCCTCCATATTATAAAATAAAAACATAACTATTTTTAATCTCAAATCAAAGTAAAAAACTTAATCAAATGTTATTTAAAACGTTCAAATTTTTTCTAAACAATTTATTAATTAATATTTAGAAAGTTGTAAATTATGAGTTAAGGAATATACCTTAAAATATCTTTACGATTACAAAGATGTCGCCAAACAAAAATTTTATTTAGATGCTTTATTGGAGAAAGTTCCCCGTCAATATAAATTTTTTAAATTGTGATTTTTCTAAAAACTTTTTATTCAAATAAAGTTAAAGTTAAAGATTTAAAAATAGAAATCTTTTTTATAGATATATATAGATACACGTCATCAACTCGTTAAACATTACAATAATGTTTTAGCGTTGCAGTTTGACATCTGTATGGCTCGTTTTTTGTGGAAGTTCAAAATTGGCGCTCATAATTTAGTTTTGAAATTTTAGGTGTCATTAAAATTAATCCGTTGTTTTTAGAAAAGTATAATTCTTGGACTTTTCGAACTTTTGCCAAATTTTTTTCAAATGTTTTAGTTTTTTCTTTACGCTTTTTTTATTTTTATTTTACTTTTAATTTATATCAATTAAAAGTATTTTATATGGGACGACTGAATAAGTGCGAATTTCATAAGTGTGAATTTCATAAGTGCAGTGCGAACTGGCGTTAGTGCGAACTGGCGTAAGTACGAATTAGCATAAGTGTGCTAAAAGAATTTGCAAACATTGGCATAAATAAGAATTCCAAATTAAAATTATTATTTAACAAATGTCATTAAAATATTAGTTTTTTCTGAGTACTCACAAAGCACAAGGGAGAATTTTATTTGAGACAAACGTAAGAACTTTGATAAAATTTAGAGAAATAGGGAACGAACATGAGGCAATTTTGAACTTTATGCAATGCATGAATAACTAATTGATCTGAAAGAAATTACATTAGTATGCAGAACTTCATTGGTTAACTGCTGTTAAAATATTTAGTAAAACAGACACATAATTTGATTTACCATTTTACCATACTTAATGGGCACTTCCACTTTTAAGAAAATAGTTAATTCAAACTCTTATGAACAACTTGATGTGACACTGGTAAAGCTAAAATATTTTGGACACATTCAAAAAAGATTGAAGACCAGATTAAGTATCATAATAAAAAAAATATTAAGATACTAAAATCATACTTTAATAAAAAGGAAAGCTAACTGAATTCATGTTAACTTAATGCAAAAATTTTATGGAGAAGTTATCCAGATCCAGCATTTTTTGGTGTTTGAGCTATCTTCTAGACATGGAGAAAAATTTCAAAAACCAAAAAATGCTAGATCCACCCCTTTGACATTGTACTCTGTTAACTGATGAGTCTTATTGATATCAATTTCGTACGCCAGATACTGACAGTTGGTTTATACATGACACATATACAAACCAAATGTATATAAAACATAACATGAAAAGTCCTTTTATTAATCGTATCAATATAACAAAATGGTTTCATGGTATTATAGAGCTAATTTTTATTAGTCTTTTCGATGATGAGCTTATTAATTACAGAAAGTTTCAAAACAGGTTTTAAATATGTTTTAAGTAGGGTTTAAATAATGTTTTAGCTCATAAAGATAAGAGTACATGTGTCGCAAAAGAAATCGTAAAATAATAATAAAAAGAAAAGAAAGACAGTCAGGAAGATTAAGAAAGGATTTAAAGACAATCAAAATAAAAAAGAAGTAACTGATCCTTATTTTCCTGGTGGTTTTAATTAATGTTTTTTTGAAGAATATTTTTTTTGTTTATTTTTCTCAGATATGTTTTTTTCTAACATTTGCTTCAACTTCAATCATTATATTTTATAAAACAATTTTGCTTCGACCACCAACAGCATCTGAAAATTGATTTTTGATGTTGAAAACTGCTTGCAACAGAGAAAGAATACAGAATTTTTAGATTTTGAACTAATTTTTAGATTTTAGAGAAAGAATACAGAATTTTTAGATTTTGAATGAACTTTGATTTTCATCATGTGAAATTTTATGCGTAATAAGAAGCACCTAATTTTCGAAAATCTTTTTCAACTTGAGTTAAAGAAAAATTCTTAATGCACACTCGACCTTGTTTGATAAAACTATATATACTCAATTATACAGACATGGTACCGCCAACATCCTGATAGATCTGTGACAGTAGCTGAATTTTAAAATCTGTTTAATATTGCTTATGGTGAGGTTGCTTCAATAAGTAAGCCTGAAGTGAATTCCGTAAATCAGGATCTCATTTTTTTATTTTTCTCATCTTCACAGATAAAGATTATATATCAGCTTAAGTGATAAATCAAGAACAGAATACCTCTAACAGCAAACCTATTGGGAAGCACACAGTATGTCTATTGAAAAAACAAAAAAAGAGCATTTCAAAACTGGATTTATATAAAGTAGCATTAGTGATTCACAGATAGTACCCAGTAAGCACAAGACGCATTTTAGACACTTATAGACGTCTAAAACTAGTCTAGGTAAAGACGCACTTTTATAGGAGTTATAAAGACATCTTTTAGACGTCTTTTATGAATGCGTTTTTAAAATGACGTTTAAAAGGCGTCTATTTAAGCGTTAAAAAAACGTCTAGAAGATATCTTTTTTTAAGACATCTTCTAGACGTCTTTAATAAATGCGATTTTAACATGACGTTTAAAATGCGTCTTTTTAAAGTTTAAAAATACGTTTAAAAGACGCGAAATAAATAGTCTAAAATACGCATTAAAAGACGTCTAGATCAAACCTAAAAGACGTCTTTTCTGAGACCTGTTTATAAATATGTCATTATGACTTCTTTTTGACGGCTTTGTCATTACGCGTTAAGTAGATGTCGTATATTCAAAGTAAAAACATAGTTCTTATTATTTTCAAAAATTTGTTCAAGTTTTAAGTGTAAATTACTTTAAATTAAATTACTTTTTTACACAATTGCTAAAATTGTTGTCACAGGAATCACTAAAATAATTGCTATAATAATAATATATCTTTTTTTTATTAATAATTATTTTGCTTTTTTAATAGATAGTTGACTGATCATGATAATAAGTGAAAATGGCAAGAATAATATATAAGTTAAATATCAGTACTTTTAGTTTTTATACACCCACAAGCCATATAATAAGTCAAGTATGCGGTCAAAAATTAGCTACAAATAGGTATGAAAAATTTTTTTATAACTAAAGGTTAGTTGTAAATGTTTCAAATACTGTTTTGATATATATTTGTTATTGTTTTTTATTATTTTCATCTTTGATGCATCAACCGTTGGTGGTGATTACAGGAATATTATTTTGATTGCTGGTTCCTATGTATATTTTGTATATACGAAATTATAACAATAAATGATGTTATACATACAATGAATATATACCACATACTACGCGAAAATGTTACGTCATGTACTTAAATTTATCTTGATAAAAACGTCTAACATACGTCTAAAACGCGTTTTTATAAAGACGTCTTCATTTAGACGTCTTTTAGCCTTATGATCTAGACGTCTACAAGTGCGCCTTTTAGACCTCCTTAAAGACATCTTTAAAACGTCTTTTAAACGTCTTTGTGCTTACTGGGTATTGATAAACTACCAGATTAACTTATTTAGGAACCTCATATCTAAAGAGTCCTGTATAAAAGTGACTAAAATATTTGCATAACGGTATAATGAATTTGTAAAATTTAAGTGTTATGTTATTGAACGAATAATGGTTATGGTATATCTTATGTTATTTGTGTTAATAAGTGTTTAAAATCTTATGTGTATTATTTTGTGCTTATTTCAATAAACATGTTTATGTCAATAAACATGTTTCATGTCAATAAACATGTTTCATGTCAATAAACATGTTTTATGTCAATAAACATTTAAATCTGCTATATTATGTTATTAAACAAGTAATTAGAAATCTATTTTTGTGTGAAGCAATTGTTAACAAAATATTACTTTTTAATATATGCATATTAAGTTATGTTTTGCAATAAAATATCACAATAATTATTCTTTTTAAATATATATAATATTCTCTTACTCCAGATACTCCATTGTTTTAGTTATTTTTAGGGTATTCAATTTTTTTTCAACACATTTATAGTTATAAAGGTATATTTATATATACACATTTATAGTTATAAAGGTATATTTATATATACACATTTATAGTTATAAAGGTATGTTTATATATACACATTTATAGTTATAAAGGTATATTTATATATACACATTTATAGTTATAAAGGTATATTTATATATACACATTTATAGTTATAAAGGTATATTTATATATACACATTTATAGTTATAAAGGTATATTTATATATACACATTTATAGTTATAAAGGTATATTTATATATACACATTTATAGTTATAAAGGTATATTTATATATACACATTTATAGTTATAAAGGTATATTTATATATACACATTTATAGTTATAAAGGTATATTTATATATACACATTTATAGTTATAAAGGTATATTTATATATACACATTTATAGTTATAAAGGTATATTTATATATACACACAGGGGCGGACTGGCCAAATTATTATGATGTGGAAAAATATTTTTAACGGCCCTGTAGGCCAACGAAAAATGAGGAAAAGCAGCAAAGATAACAGACGTAAATTACAAAGTTATGCTTAATTTATAAATATATACATTAATGAATAAATATCGAACAGAAAAAATTTATTAGAATACATATACGTAAAAACAAAGTACTTAACAACGGCCCATGTGGAATAGTCCACATCTTCCACATGGCCAGTCCGCCCCTGTATACACATTTATAGTTATAAAGGTATATTTATATATACACATTTATAGTTATAAAGGTACATTTATATATACACATTTATAGTTATGAAGGTATATTTATATATACACATTTATAGTTATAAAGGTATATTTATATATACACATTTATAGTTATAAAGGTTATATTTATATATACACATTTATAGTTATAAAGGTATATTTATATATACACATTTATAGTTATAAAGGTATATTTATATATACACATTTATAGTTATAAAGGTATATTTATATATACACATTTATAGTTATAAAGGTATATTTATATATACACATTTATAGTTATAAAGGTATATTTATATATACACATTTATAGTTATAAAGGTATATTTATATATACACATTTATAGTTATAAAGGTATATTTATATATACACATTTATAGTTATAAAGGTATATTTATATATACACATTTATAGTTATAAAGGTATATTTATATATACACATTTATAGTTATAAAGGTATATTTATATATACACATTTATAGTTATAAAGGTATATTTATATATACACATTTATAGTTATAAAGGTTATATTTATATATACACATTTATAGTTATAAAGGTATATTTATATATACACATTTATAGTTATAAAGGTATATTTATATATACACATTTATAGTTATAAAGGTATATTTATATATACACATTTGTAGTTATAAAGGTATATTTATATATACACATTTATAGTTATAAAGGTATATTTATATATACACATTTATAGTTATAAAGGTATATTTATATATACACATTTATAGTTATAAAGGTTATATTTATCATATTTATCATATGGTCTGAGTAATATAAGCACTTTTGGTGATTTTTTCAAAACCTCTGTATTTTTAAGAAAATATTCGGGTACCCAATTTTAAATATGGATCCCTAAAGATTGTTCATTTTAAAAACTTTTGGATTCAGCGTAATAGTTTTTGGGAATATTTCATTTTTTCTAAAATTACTCATAGTTCTCTTATCTATATATCAGTTCATCAAATGAACGAATTTGAATGAACAATATTTGATTAGGTGGTAGTATGAGCATTTTAATTCACAATTCTATTTAACGTAACGATCTATACATAAACAAAACAGATTCAGTTGTTATGCGTTGAAATAATAAGTTTGATTTAAAAATCGTTATCACTGCTATTTACAGACAAAATACAGTTGGTTAAAAGTATTCAAAACTGCGTACCTTTGTAACCAAAAAATTATATTGAGAAAAAATTTTTACGAAGTTGGGAAAGTAGTCTCAATACTCTTCTCAAGTAGAACAATTAACAAAGCATCAATTTACAACAATTAACAAAGCATCAATTTACAACAATTAACAAAGCATCAATTTACAACAATTAACAAAGCATCAATTTACAACAATTAACAAAGCATCAATTTACAACAATTAACAAAGCATCAATTTACAACAATTAACAAAGCATCAATTTACAACAATTAACAAAGCATCAATTTACAACAATTAACAAAGCATCAATTTACAACAATTAACAAAGCATCAATTTACAACAATTAACAAAGCATCAATTTACAACAATTAACAAAGCATCAATTTACAACAATTAACAAAGCATCAATTTACAACAATTAACAAAGCATCAATTACAACAATTAACAGCATCAAAAGCATCAAAAATAACTCAAAGATCATCAACATTGTTAGATAATATAAAAAAATTTTCAGAAAGAATAAAGTAACAATGTAACTAACAATTTTCATAAGAGCTGGGAATAAAACGAGGATAATCAAAACCGACTTGATTACTTCCCAATGTTCCTAATGTAACTCTTAACTATACTCCCCTTAAATTAACAGTATTCGTGCGACAATTAAATGAAAACAAAATTTGCTAAATTCAAATTTTATTAAATGAATAAAGTAAAAATGACTTATTTATAAACCAAAATGCTTGATAAAGCATTTCTTATTGAAAAAGTATATTTCAAGTCACTTCTATGTCCATTGATAACCAAAGGTCTACTTAAATCATCTAGGAAAAGAAAAATTGTATAAAAAATATTTAAGACAACAATAAATTATCTTTTGAAAGTGCCTGTATAAGGGTTGCAAAGTTAGTGGAAATCTATCGGGCAGAACTCAATATTTTTCATCATATCAGGCCGTTTTAAATGTCTTCAAGGTGAACTAGAAAATACACTACTAGAAACTACCTTATAAAGGACAAAAACAACAATGCAAATAGAGTTAAAGTTAACTTCTAGCCATAAAAAAGCTGCATTCTATTACTTTGACTGTTTCTAAGTGGTCCAATATTCTTATTTGTCTTGTGTTTTTTCTCGAACATCAGTTCTTTGGAATTCGCTTCCTTAATCTTGTTTTCCTTATTCATATAATTTGCAGTCTTTTAAGTTGTCTGTAAATCGTTATCTTGCTTTATAAACTTCATCTTTTCTATTCAAGTAACTTCCAATTCTAATATTGGCTGCATGCAACCTTGTTGGAAAAAAGATGTTCAAAAAAAGATAGAATAAAAAATTCGTATTGTAATATCAGTTTTTAACACTTATTCACACTTCATTATTTGCAAAAAAGTTTTGTAGATTTATAACTTTTATAGTAATAAATGTACAAAATTTTATTTGATCTCTAGATTTTTATTATTTTACTAGTTTTATCTTGTGCTTTTATTTTAGTTGATATTTTGTTTCTTAGATTATTCTATAGATTATATTATTATATTATTTGATGACATATATTGCTGTAGTTTAGTGTGTATTTTCTATAAATTGGTGTAGTTTGATGTGTGTTTGTTGAGGTTCGGTGTATATTTCCTAAGATTTTATGTGTGTTTGTTGATTTTTGGTATGCATTTGCTAAGGTTTGGTATGTATTTGCTGTAATTTAGTGTGTATTTGATGTAGTTAAGAGTGTAATTGTTAAGGTTAAGAATGCAATTGCTGTAGTTTGGTGTGTATTTGGTGTAGTTTGGTGGGAATTTGCTGAGATTTGGTGAGTATTTGCCGTAGTTTGGTGTGTATTTGCTGAGGTTTGGTGTGCAATTGTTGAGGATTCGTTTGTATTTGCTTTTTTTTAGTTTTTATTTGTTGTAGTTTGGTTTGTGTTTGTTGAGGTTATATATATATATATATATATATATATATATATATATATATATATATATATATATATATATATATATATATATATATATATATATATATATATATATATATGTATATATATATATATATATATATATATGTATATATATATATATATATATATATATATATATATATATATATATATATATATATATATATATATATATATGTATATATATATATATATATATATATATATATATATATATATATATATATATATATATATATATATATATATATATATATATATATATATATATATATATATATATATATATATATATATATGGGGTAGTCAATTTGAGGAAATTTTTGATTCTAAAATAACATACACTCTATACTTGGGGCAAATGTTGAAAAAAACAACTCCCAAAAAATTTGAGCTCAACAGGACCACTCAGTCTTTACCTCCTAAGCACTTTGTTAGAAAAAAAATTCTCAAAAATCATTAAAAATTGCCGATTTCACGGGTCCAGGGGGGAAGTTTAACTACAAAAGTTTGAATTTTTTTTTTTCCGAGTTGTTTATTTTTACCTATATATTTGAGTAAAAATACATGGTATCATAGTTTTTTTCAAAAAATATTTTTATTTTTGTATTTTGAATTACAATATTTGATAATTGTTTTATGTTATTGGATTAAATTTCAAGTTCAAATAATCTCAGTTACATTCATGTTCATTTTCACCACTTTTCTTCTTTTTATCAAGAGAAGATAAGCTTTTACTTAATTTACTTTTATAAAGTTTGTTTGAACGTCTTCCAGGTGTTCTGAAAGCACACCAAACTTTTTCAACAGTTAGCAATGTATTCTGTTTATCTTCCTCATTGTTGTATCGGTGAATAAATTGCTGCATCATTCCAACGGATCTTTCTGAATGATCGTTTACAACAATTAAAGATATGGCACATTTCTGAAAGTTTTTAAAAACAGATTAAGTAAACCAATACTTAGGGGGAAACGAAAACCAATCTTTTATCCTTTGTTCCTCTAATCTGATTCTATCAAACAGAAGATGTGAAAATTCATCAACCAACAGAGCAAGGGAAGAGGGATTTTCACAAACTTTGTTTCCAATTTTTGTTTTATCTTTTATGTCTATTTTTGATTTATTTTTAGTATTGTACCAAGTTAAAATCGGCATTTTAAAAGTTAGAATTACTTTTGCAATGTTTGCTTTCTCCTCAAATGATAAATCGTCATCCAACAAAGCAAGAGGAATCATTGTTGAATCTAAATACCAACTATATTTGTATAGACAGTTTAAAACTACATCAACAGCATCTGATTTGGCACAAAGTTTTTGGTACTGTTGAATTGCTTTTATATCAAGAAAGGGAGCTCTAGTAGCGTTATTAGCCTGTAAATACCATTTGGCATAAAAGCAAACTGTAAGTTCACTTATTAGCCTGATTTCTGTCTTAATTTTATTGTTCTGATTTACGAGCTCAATTTGGCTGGATAAAAGCTGTAGCTTTAGGTAGTAAAGTGCTTTTATAGATAGGAACCTAGCATGATGAACTGCTCCGAGTTTTCTTAGTTTTACTGAAGGCGGAGAAAGGTAACTCACAACAAGTTCTGCAAGCTCCTTTCTATCTTCTCTGATAAAATCTTTATTTTCTTTTCCATTTGTGATGTATTCTTGACAAAAGTTTAAAGACTCTTGTGCAGCTTTCTCAAGAAAGGTTTCACTTACTGCTTTCCAATCAAACTTTATTAGTTCTGTTTGATTGTAATTAAAATGAGCACATTCAAAAAAAGTTTTTAATTTTTTAAACATAGGATTATCTGGTCCTGTGGAATGTTCATCTGAAACTGAATTACAAAAATGAACCATTCTTAATTCACATACATGATGTCTGCATGCAATAAGTAAAATATATTTTCCTATATTATTGGATATTATTATTAAAGAACCTTTCTTTAACCCAGTGTTACTTGCAGTAGTATCAAAACATATTCCCCCTACTTCAAGCTTGTACTTTAGCTTCAAGCTTGTACTTTGGCTTCAAGATTGTACTTCTTAAGAAGGTCTATTACACCATTGCACTGATCTTCACCAGACGCTAAGGAGGTACTCCAAGCAGATGTGTTTCACCTTCAATATTTATAAATACAACCAGTCTATCAGTTTTTTATTATTTTTCTTTTATTTAGTTCATTTAATGTTTTGCCATCAAAATGTAATATGCATGGGTATGGGGATTCGTTAATTGCTTGTTGAACATCTTCTTTAATATTATATACATGTCATTCGCATATATTGCGAATGACATGTTTTATTTTTCTAGCTGCTGTAGACTGGCTACATTTAAAATCTGTCAGATTAGCTCCTGATTTGCACTTGCTAGAATTGCACCTGTAACTTTATGCAAAACACTTGGAGAAATGTCACTGATTCTAGCCATAAGAGCTACATTACCAGCAAAGATTTTTCATTAGACTTTGATCGTTTGGTATAAAAAACACAGCTTTAATCTATGGCTCTTTTACCTTTGCCAAAATACATTCACACTTACTTTTTATTGCACATCTTTGAAATTTTTTTTAAGGAGGACAAGCAAGAATAGTGGCTTTTTTTGAAGTTCTAGGCAAAAATGATTGTTTGTAAGTTAAGTGCTACAGTATCTCCATCCCTGTTGCAAGCTGACACCCTTAATTACAAAAAAGAAGAAATAAAAAGTTGAGCTAAAGTTTTTAGCTCAAGGGATTCATTATAAAACTAATTATTACCTTTTATTGCTGGTTTTGCTTCTTCGATAATGAAATTTTTTTTTTAGACCTTAGGGTTCTTTCACTTTTTGTTTTCTGACCACGTTCTTCTTCTTCATAAATATTTAAATTAATTTAATTTTTAATAACTTAAAAAAATCAATTTTAAAATAATTATTTAGAATAATTATTTTAAAATTGATTTTTTTAAAATAAAAAACATAATATATATATATATATATATATATATATATATATATATATATATATATATATATATATATATATATATATATATATATATATATATATATATATATATATATATGTATATATATATATATACATATATTATGCTTGTGTATTCTAAAAATAGAGTGATCAATGTTCTTAAAGAACAGAGCAATAATAAATAAGTAAATTAGTAAAGAAAAACCAAAAAGTAATAAAAGTAAAATGTAAAGTAAAATAAAAATTATACTTTTCATTATATTTGAATAAAGATGACAACGTTTCTGAAGTGCTTACAAGATTAACAGCTAAAGATGAGATATCTTTTAACGTAATATGCACTTTATTGATAGATGTTCTGGGCTGGCTATGAGGCAATTTACCAACATACCTTAACCTCCTAATACTGTTAAAAAAATGGTGTTAAAAAAAAATTAACAGTGGAACTAAGTTTTCAATTTCATTTGATGAGTAGACATCGATTCGAGGTACCCGTTATTTAAATACAAATTTACACGTTAGACATAATATTTGAAATTCAGGTTTAGTGAGTATTTAGGAACAGAACCAACTAAAAAGCGTGTAGTCAGTGGCGGCGTTAGGATAGGGCCTGGTTGGGCGATCGCCCTGGGCGCCGAATAGAAAGGGGCGAAATTTAGCGGAATATCATGTTATTGGTAGCTCGAGATTCGATCGCAATTAACTTTAATTATTTAAAAATACTATTATTTTGCTTTAAAAACTTATAATTTTTTTTAAGAAAAGAAAAGTTACAAAATTTTATGCACTTATTTATACTTGTTACAAAATGAGCCAAATAAAATCGTCAAGAAAATTCTACAACGACGTATTCGACGTAAGCAAATTTTGTGAGTTAAACTAAAAAACATACATGAGTAATTAACCAATCAGTGTTGAACTTCAATTAAAAATTCTCTTACTCAAATAGCGTTATAACAAAGTTTTATTGTGGTAATTAATTTTTATAAATATTTGGATTTATAGAGATTAACTTAATTTATTGATTACTACTTTGCTCATTGTTGCAAAATGTTTGAACACGTTGATCTTATCAAAAGAAAACCATCTGGGTCAGAATATAGAAAACGGTTGGCTAAAATTTCTGCCTTTTTTTTTAAAAGAAAAAGAATTTCAAAAAACAAAAAAGTTGAATATAGATAAATATATCACAACGAAAAATTAAGACCTGAATGTGTGAACTTAAATCAGATCAGATCGTTATTGAAGATATTGTGGACGAAGTTTCCCGAAGTGAGGAGATAAGTGTACTACAACTAAAATATTTACTCGTGATGAGTCCGTTGGCAATGTGCAACAAATACAATTTCCAGATGACTTTAGCACTGTTAGTACTGTTGTCCCAAAAATATATGATCCAGCACTATGGCTACTTATTCGAAATAGCAAAATTATTGATCATATAATATCTAACTGCCAAGTGCAAACTCATATTGATAGTTATCCAAAGAAGAATACAGACCAGCATTTCTCTAATTGTCATTTCACAAAAAAACTTGAAAACACCAAAACAACACAGTGTCTTTGGTTAATATACTCCATTTCTAAGGATTGAGTTTATTGTTTTTGTTGCTATTGGTAGTAGATCAACGCCGAGTTTAGTATCAGAAGAGTATAACAACTGGAAACGTCTGAAATGCTAAAAATTTATGATAACAGCACTTCTCATAAGAAATTTTACATTTCATGAATAGAGAGTGAACTACGAATATATAAAAAAAAGGAAGAACAATTGACTGCTAAGAGCAACATTTTATTAGAAAGGAAATTATAAGGTGTCAATTTGTAACAAGGTATTACAAGGTGTCGAGTTTTCTTGACGATTTTAATATGGCTCATTTTGTAACAAGTATAAATAAGTGCATAAAATTTTGTAACTTTTCTTTTCTTAAAAGAAAATTATAAGTTTTTAAGCAAAATAATTGCAGCTTAATACAACTATTAGCCAAGATTCATTCATCCAGTTGCCCAGGAGCACTCGCGGTTAGTGGAAAAAATATACAAAATCAATTAATAGAGCTGATAGGTAAAAAATTGAAGTCATAAATTGTATCGCGCGTAAAGAAATTAAAATATTATTAAATTATAGCCAACTGTACTCCGGACATTACTTATTTAGAGCAACTTTCACTGGCAATACGATTTATTGATTTATCATTAAATGACGATAAAATATCAGTGAACATTTTATAAAATTTTTAACTGTCAATAAGTCGACTGATGAAAGACTCACTTAAGTTATTATAGATGTTTTAAATAAATACGGACTGGAATTAAACAATTGAATGGGTCAGGGTTATGACAACGGGGTGAAATAAAAGGGAAAAAATATCGGAGTTCAAAAGAGAATTTCGGACATAAATCCTTTAGTTGTTTATATACCATGTGCCTGTCATAGCTAAAATCTAGTACTATATGATGCTGCTATGTCGTCTGCAAAATAAGTCATTTTATTGGGGTACTTCAGAGGTTGTTTACATTGTTTTTAGCTTCTGTTCATCGATGGAAAATTCTAACCGATCATTTGGAATGTTTCATAGCTTCGTTAGTTATTTGGCATGACATCTTTACAATCAACGTACATGGAACTTGGTAAATCCGTAAAAGTGTTGAAAAAATGCTGCATTTTAACAACAAAGAAATCGGCCGAACAACTAGAAATTAAACATGTGTTTAAGACCACATCAATAGTACGATGTATTAGGCGTATAGTTGGAGAAACTGTCCGCGATGAGCCTATAACTTCCACAGAAAAAAGTTTTTTGGACTCTACATAAAGCTCATTCAATGAAAGATTCGATCAGTTAAAGTAAGTATTCAGAATCATGTCCTTTTTTGTACAATATAAAACAGACTGTGGAAAAATCTAACCTTGTTGAACTTTGTGGTAATCTCCACTTGAAATTAACTGTGGACTCCAAGTCAGATAAAGACGGTAGTATGTTGGCAATGAATTCTGAAAGCTTTTTTATATGATAAAAATGCGGTTACTCCTGTTTTTGTTTTCAATTTCATTAAATATCGCAACTTACAAGAGCTAAATCCAAATAGGTTGATAGCGAATATTATTGACTATTGTTATAGCGAATATTAACGATTGCTAGTTGGGAGAGAAATTTTTCAAAGCTAAAGTTAAAAAAGACCTATCTAAGATCAACAATATCCCAGTTTAAGTTAACAAACTCACTAAATTTATCAATCGAAAATGAAATTGCTGAAAATATAGACTCAAATATGCAAATAAAAAAATTTGCGAATAGAAAGACAAGCAAAGTTATATTTTATTAGTTTTTCTTTTTAGTAAATAGTTAATTATTGTACTAATTGATAGTTTAATTATACCCTTTGCCTTTTTTTTTGTATGGGTTGTATTGAGTTAGGGGCGCTATAAAAATCTCGCCTAGGGCGCTGGTATTGCTAAAACTTTTAACTTTATTTAATACGTCAACATCAATCCGTTCGCAAAGACAATTTGTTGATCAAATTGCAATGCTGATAGAAATAAGAGTCGCTTTCTAGTGGATAATCAATTAATTGAAGACGTAATAATTACAAACAAATTAATCTGGACAGTGATAAAGTAAAACAATGTAAGTATGATAAGAATAGAATTTATCTCTGTTTGGTAGCTGTTTGTTAAAATTTTCTTTACTATTATTCAATTATTTCATTACTTTAACGGAAAAATGGTAATATGGCTGCTAAAAATTAAATAACAGCTAAACTCTACTAAAAATCAAATTTAAACCAGATTTTCTAAAAAAAATTAGAAAAAGTTTTACAAGCAAAACACAAACTAAAAGAAAACAGTTTCTATAAAAGCAAACTAAAAAAAAATAAACAGTTCCTATAAGCAAGTTAAGTAATCTAATAAAATAATCAATTTAATAAAAATACGAAAGTAAAAAAATATCATGAATGAAGCAAATTTCTACTTTAGTCAAAAAATTAGTTCGTTTCAGTGATGACTATAATATATCAAAACATATTATAGTCAACACTATACAATTAATACAATATATATATATATATATATATATATATATATATTTTTTTTTTTTTTTTCTAAAGGACCACTTTTTTTCTAAAAGACCTTTTTTTTTTTAAGAAAAATCTTGAAATAGAGGACTTTTTTCACGAATTGATGATTGTGCCTCCCCCCCCCCCCCCCCCACTTCAAAACCCTTGTCGTCGGCCCTGAATATATATATATATATATATATATATATATATATATATATATATATATATATATATATATATATATATATACATACATATATATATATATATATATATATATATATATATATATATATATACACATATATATATATGTATATATATATATATATATATATATACACATATATATATATATTTTATATATATATTTTGTATATATATAATTTATAAAAAGTCTTAAATAAGTAACAAATAATTCTCAAAATGATAGGTATAATCTTAAAGTGAAAAGTTGAATCTTTTTGCATAGAACTAAATGATAACATTTCTTGTAATAGAGTTAAATGATAACATTTCTTGTAAAATAACTAAATGATTTCTTATAAACATTTCTTATAAAAAAAAAACAATTATATTAGTATTTCGGAGAAGTTTCCTTCTTTGTTATAAAAAACATCAGGTGTATAAAGAAAAGGTTCAAGAGGTTTGTTAGGAAGATTGGAAAAGTTATTCCACTTTATCGCCGAGTTATCGAGTTTTATTGCCGAGTTATCACTTTTTGATCTTTTAAGATCAGCTTTTAAGCATTGTAAACTTGAGTTTAATAAACTTGAGGTTTCTATTGGTTCTAAACAAGAGCCACTTTTCTGCTCAGTTTCGATGGATGCACTTTTAGTCCTTTTTATCGATGTTTTTGAAACTTTTTCAAAACTTGATGACCGCGTTATTGAAATATCTTTAAATTGCTGACTGATATGATCGAGAAACGTTTGAGATATCCTTTTTGCTTTAAGTTCCTGTGGTTTAGTAGAAATATTTTGACAACTCGAATTTCTACTTTGATCTAGAGGCGACCGGTCACCGCTTGACAACCGGTGAGATTTGCGTCGAGCAGAAGACTGTTTTTCATTAAAAGTAGAGTTATTTGTCATTTTCTCTGTAAAGTAACTCTTTGGCTCGTAAAACACTTCATCTTGACTATCATTCATTTAAACAAAATCTGTTTAAAATTTAAGTGATAAAAAGTAAATTATTAGAAAATAAACTACTTTGTTGCTTACCGCAAATATATTTAATAAAATAATTTAGACTTTGTTAAAATTAAAGTGAATTTAAACATAAACTAAAAATGTAACAGAGACAAAAAAAACAAAAAACATTTTTGTAACGATAGAAAGTAAATTGAAAGTTTATATTTTTACCTTGGAAAATTTTTTATTATTTTTTTAAGTCAATAAAAACTGTGCATACGAAGAGTTTTATTTCCTCATAAAAATTTTAAGGCTTCTTTAAACTGTGTTTATAAAAAACAAAAAAATAAAAACATCTCTGTTACATCATCCAAAAATATATTGTGACATACAATAATATATTAACTATGGAATTTATACTCCAAACTAAATCTCTCAACTAAATATTTTTCACTCTAATGCTCCAATGGCATCTAATCAGGGTGAGTGTTAAATAAACAAATTCATAAAAATTGTCAATTATATCACTCTATTTGTTTTACTTTTAAATGTTTTCGTCATTTAAAAAAATGTTTTTCTGACTAGTAAATAATTAAAACTTAAAAAAAAATTTAATCTTTTATTTTTTTATTGGTCTTTATAATTTTAAATCTATACTATACCTTGAGCGTAAAGTACTCGAATTTTTATCTTTTTATTGGTCCTTATAATTTTAAATCTATATCATACCATGAGCGTAGAGTACTCAAATTTCCAAGGGGGGCAAAATGTTAAAAGATCGATTTTTTTGATCAATGTCTACTGTCCAGTGTTTATTATTTTTGATAAAGAAATAAAAAAATAACTTTTGATTTTGGTTACGAAATTAAAGTAAAACAAGCAAAGATGTAACTTTACTTGGTTTCCAAATAAAACATTATACGGCGCGTTTTGTTTTTTTCAATAAACATCTAACAAAAAATCCACTTTAAGACTCGGGTAATTTCTTTATGGGTATTCATATTTTTAAATTTTTCTTAAACTTTATTTGAATAAAATACGAACAATACATCTATACGTATCCATTCATGTAATGCTCAATGTGGGGAAATGACGGTCTTATCTATGTCTCCACGTTTTTGGAAAAAAACATTTCGCTACCATTTTCTCTCTAACTATAACAATTATTACACGGGATTTCGAAACTACTGAAAAAAGTCACGTTACTTTTTTTCTCCAATTTGAGCACTGAATATATTTATTGTTATTTCAATTAATACAAGTGTCATACCTTATATAGTAAAGTCTTGATAAACTGTTATTTTGGGCAATGGTATAAAATGTGTTTCCACAATGAGAATAAACTTACACTTCGTCTAGCATTACCGTGACACCTACTCCTTCAAAAGGCCACAATATAGATGAATTAATAAAGTTAATTTTTTTAAATTTCTTTATTTAAGTACCTTTTAAAAAAAATTTTAAAAAAAAGTTTTTTAAAGAACTTTTTTAAAGAGATTTTTCGAAGAGGTTTTTCCAAAAAAGATTTTTCAAAGAAGTTTTTTCAATTTTTTTTTTTCAAAAGTTTAGTTAATATCTAATAAAAAGATATGTAAAAGATTTCAATTTTTTATTTTATCTTTATTTTTTTTGTTTTACTAAACTTTTTTTTCAATAAAATTTTTATTCATTCTATAGCACTAAAACAAGAAAGTGTTGTGAGTTTCCTTTCCATCATAATCACCTGCTGGTTATCACATCGTAGTGGGTATTGTAATAACTATACCATTGGTTCCAACAATAGCTTTGACATTTCTCTTTAATAGTTACTTAAAAAGGTTTTTAATTTCTCAAATTTGAAATTAATCATGAATGTTTGGTTTTAGTAGCAGCTAACATTGTTCTCATTTTTTTTCGAGACTACTAATGTTGTTTTATTATGTTACAAAGAAACCATTTGGTTTTTCTTACTGTTCAATTTTGCACCATCTAAATTTACGAAATTGTATATTCAAGTATTTATATAATTTTTTTAACATTTCATTGGTTTTAAACTATCTTGAATTCATTAGATGCAAACTTTCAAAAAGACGCAGCTGCCTCATACAAATCAATACTGGGAAAAAATTTGTAATTTTTACTCAAAACTGGGGGGTTAAATTTTATTCCTAGGAAAACTTTATATTAAGGTCGGCCGTATAATTGACAGTATTTATTATTACCAATGAGATATAATCAGAGGAGATTTTAGTGTGTGGGGGGTTACACCCTCCAAAAGAAGGTGGTTTTCAAGTTATAGTCGGTTTTTTCACAAATTTTGTCGGTTATTTGACACAAATAAGTCGGTTAAATTTTCACTTTGGGTATCAATTTTTTTTTTTTTTAATTCGTTTTTTTTAGAAACCAGTCGGTACTTTTTAAGGATTCACCCCCTCCCCCCTCATTTTATTCGTAGAGTCGCCACTGGATATAATAGCTAAAACGAAGTAAAAATATGTGACTTTTCACAGAACAGTCTTTAATTTTTAATGAAATACCGTGTAACTATCAAAATTTAGAGTTATCCAATCACATTCTGTTTAAAAAAAAAAACTAATGATGTTATTAAAAACAGGTATTTTATATTCTTAAATAATAGGTTTATAATTTTAAATAATAGGTTCTAATATAAATATGGCAAAAGTAGCACCACTCAAAAAAATAAACATTTGAAGATATTTAACTAGTGCCTGGTAAAGTTCTTTAAAAACGTAACAAGCCTATAGCTTAACCGGGTAGCAAGAAAAAAGTACAAGACGGTAGTAGAAGTTGTCTAAAACACTGACATTTATACCTAATATTGAGGTATACAAGAAACGATTACTTTACCTTAATCGGGATTGTGGCTAACTTTTTAATTGCTCAAACAGTTGTTAAAAATCTAACTAACTTTTCTTGTATAACTGAATCAGTTATAAACCAATTGTTAATTACAATTCATTTGCTCAAAGAAACGTTTGTTTTTCCACGAAAAGAGGACCGAGCTTGTTTGCAATCGTTGTTTTTTAAGAAATTGCTTGACATGAGAAAAAAGCTAGAAAATGGCTTCGTTATAGTTTTTCAAAAGTATTTTTGTTTTGTGTGGATTTTCTTCTGTTTGGTGGACCATCAGCATCATTGAATCGGTTCAACGAGAAAATAAAAAATTTGAAGAATTCATCAAAAAAATATTTTAAATCACGAAAGCATTCGTGAAGAGCTAGGAAGAATTAAATAGCGTAGTAAGAATTGACTAGATGAGATGTTTTCAAATTTATATATTACATCATCAGAAAAGAATAGGCAAGTTGTATATGTGTCTATTAAATGTTTGAAATTTTTGTCAACTGAAATGATGTCCATTCGTAGCTGCAATTTCAATGATGTCCATTCGTAGCTACAATTTCAATGATGTTCATTCGTAGCTACAATTTCAATGATGTCCATTCGTAGCTACAATTTAAATGATGTTCATTCGTAGCTACAATTTCAATGATGTCCATTCGTAGCTACAATTTCAATGATGTCCATTCGTAGCTACAATTTTAATGATGTCCATTCGTAGCTACAATATCAATGGTAAATTATTATAAAATGAAAAGTTTAGTCGTTGAAAATTGTGACAGACGTGAGGAACGAAAAGATGTGCTCAATTAATAGTTATGGGACCCAAGATAAATCTAAAATGGAAGCCTAATGCCTCATCTTAGATTATTTATAAAATACACCTGCTTGTCCACTTCCAGTTGAGAGAGTAATTGAAATGTTTACAAAAGGTGAAACATCTGGGAAAATTCTGAGTGAGTTAACTTTGTCAATTTTATCAAGTATCAACTCAACTAAAATTGGCCAAAGTTACTAATGGCCAAAATATTCTTAACGAGTAAGTTAATATTTACGATCACAAATTTTTAAAGTCTTGACAAAAGAAAAAATATATATATATTTAATTGAGTATTTAAAACATTTATTGGCATAAATATAAATTTAAATACTTTCAAATGCTCTAAAAGTTTTAGAGCATTTGAAAGTTTTCAAACCTAAAACTTCTTTTTGAACTTTGACTCTAAACAATACAGTATTCTTTTTAAGCTTTCAAAACAATACAGTACTAAAATAACCACATGTTATTTCAGTACTGTATTTTTATTTCAACTCTAATCTGTTAAAAAATAACTTTTTTTGCTTTTTCCTATTTTTTGCTTCTTAACTGTACGTTTATTTTGGTCATTTGTTTATTATTGATCAAGATTTTCTCACTGTAGTATCTGTTAAAATGCTAATAATTAAGAAAGAGGTTTCTTCCTGCCTCGGTTGTTTGCTGTTTTTCTTATTCCGGCTTAAGGTAATCGTCATATAATGGCAGGAGCAATGGTAGATAAAATCATTTTAGGTTCATTTGTGATTGTAAATTCAGTTATACTTACACTGTTATATTGAAGTTTGATGGTCCACTGAAAAATTTGAACATCCTGGTCATCTTTACTACCAGTAAAGATTAATTCAGATCATGATCTGTAACCTTAAGGTTATTATCAAACAATACACGATCACATAACAAGAAAAAAAAAGCTAAAATCAATGTGTGAAATATCGAGCAGCCGTGGCGCAGTGGCAGCGCGCTTGCCTCAGAAACAAAGGATCCGTGGTTCAAAATCTACCTCTAGGCAAGTTTTGCGACATTGGTTAGGAAGGAGGCATGAACTTCCAATTGAATGCTTATCCACGGTGTTCTGTGATAAGTCTATAAGGACTTGGGGCACCTAAATAAAATTAAAAAAAAACAAAAAACAATTTATGCATTTTAGATAAAAACCTAACTTTTCCTCATATTGATATTTTTTAATTTAAAATATAAAAAAGGTATTAAAAATAGTTCATAACATATACTAATTATGTTTAAAAAACAGATATATATATATATATATATATATATATATATATATTTTGCATTATATATATATATATACATATATATATATATATATATATATATATATATATATATATATATATATATATATATATATATATATATATATATATATATATATATATATATATATATATGTATATATATATTTATATATATATATATATATATATATATACATCTTGCATTGTTTATTTTCTGTTCGGTTGGTGTCTGGTCAGACTTTACATTTATATAATCGCGAAGTAGATTCTTGGCTTGTGAATAACTCAGGAAAAATAGTTTCCATTTTTGATCTAGAAGGGTTTTTTAAAAGAGCTTGGTTAAATTCATCAATGCCAACTAATATTTTGAGTGAGTTTGCGTCAACTGTCTTGCATCCATTTTAACTCGACAAATGGAAAAATGAAAACTTTTACCTTAACTAGGTATTAAATGTGGTTAAGACAGTTGAAGCAAAACTCACTTAAAATGTTAGTTGGCAATGATGAATTTAACCATGCTCTTCCTAAAAACTCTTCTAGTTTAAAAATAGAAACTTTTTTCCTGGGTTATTTACAAACAATATATCTACTTCACGATTATAAAAACGTTTAAAAAGTACATAAAAACCAATGCCTAAAAGTTGAACTTTGAGTGATGTATATGGCGGTAAAGTTAGCAACTTAACTCCATTTTTTTTAATGCATCAATAAAGTCAATTGTTAAATGCGACTTATGATTGTCTAAAACTTAAAGAATGGGATTCTCCTTTCATGAATGTGCAAAAAACAAAAAGCTACCCCTGTGCAATCTGGAGCTATTTTCAGAAATGTGTTCTTAAAATGTACCCGTGTAAATGCCACGCGCATTTACTGCGTTGTATAAAGTCACTAGTGTTCTACGTTCAGTACTGATAACAATAGATACAATCCTGGTTTCGTTTTAAAAATACGGTCAACTGCATGCGGTCAAAATCTTTACTAGCTTTTTTTTCTAACCAAGAATTTTTGGCGAGCCTTTCTTGAATGAGGTAGATGTTTTTCCAATTTCACCGTAAACTCCATATTCAAGACTCCAAAGTTTAGCTGAACTTATATAATTCCATTTTCGAAGTTTTTATGCAATATTCAGGGGTGGATCTAGGATTTATTTCTCCTTTGACAAATTTTTGTGTGTAAATATCCCACCCCCTCCCAACCAGTCTCACAACTCCATCTCCTTTTATGCACAACAACTGTCAGATGCCAAAGAAATACTAATTTGGCATCTGAAAATAGTCGTAACCAAGTCAAATTTTTTATTTTGTATCTTAAACATCCTTACTAAATTTGGGTCATTATCTTTTCTAAAAAAAATATCCATAAATTTAAATTAAGTTGAAATTATACCTATATCTCATTCTTGAAATCTTTTTTTTTTAAATAAAGGAAAATTTCTTTTAATAAATAAAAGTAACTCGAGGGTAACATATTACGAATAACTGAATCAATAAAAAATATAACTTTTAGAATGTGCTTAAAACTTCTAAACTTCGGCTCCAACCATCAACTCTATAATTTAAATAAATTAAAGCTGATTAACAAAAAAAATATATAACTGACAGTTACTGCTAGGCATCAAGCTTTAGGCAACATCAATTGGTTGTATTTAGTGAGGAAAAAGTGTTTCTTATATTATAATTGACATATTGCAAAATCTATATTTAAAAAAAATATATGTTTACATAGACAAACATTACAACAGCAAACATTTAACTGTCTTGTGTCTATTTTAATCCGACAAATGGAAAGATGAAAACTTTTACCTTAACCAGGTATTATATGTGGTTAAGACAGTTGAAGCAAAACTCACATAAAATGTTAGTTAACAATGATGAATTTAACCAAGCTCTTCCCAAAAACCTGGTGATAAAAATGATGTATCAAAGTTTATTTTTAATCCAAAATATTTAAACAAATATTATTTATCACAACATTATTACAAAACTATGCTAGAAGTTTGTACTTTACTAAGACTAACATATGTTTTTATAATACTATAAAAACGTATACTTGTCTTAGTAGATTACAAACTGCTTACATAGTTTTGCAATATTACTGTTGTAATGTATATCATGGGGGAGCACCGGGAGAAATCCCGGCGGGCCGGTGGGCCGGCGTAAATTAGGTCAGTAAAAATTTTAAAATGAGTGAATGCAAGAAAAGAAAGGGAGGAGCAGAAAAAAATTTATCTAATTAGAATTCGAATATTTTCTCAGGTTTTATCCCTTTTTAACCCGTTTCTATATTTTCTTTTTCTTTGATGAGGGCCGGACAAATGTAAAATTCCCGGGCCGATTTCAAGCCTCAGTCCTCGTTATCACAAAACTATGTTATCGGAAATTTTCCTTGAGATAAATAGTTTACTTTATACAGAAAACATAAAAAGTTTACTTCATAAAACAACTTCTTGCAAACTTCATTTGATAAAACTGTATCGTTTTGTTCTAAAACCATTCGTATATTATAACAAATGTCAGACATCAAAAATAAGGCACTAAAAGAACTTTACAATGATAACTGCAAAATCTTTATGCAATTTAACAATATCAGCTGTTAATCAATTTTTTTTCAAGTTGCACAATTAATTTCTAGACTTTTTAAATCTAGATCCAGATCAGATTAGGCGTATTGATCACTTTATTCCATACTACTTTAGGCATAATTTAACTTTCGTTAGTTAAAGTGATTAAAATACACACCTCGTACCATGATTAGACTAGGCAAAATTTATTTCGCCTAATGCATGAAATGCCTAATCATAGTTTGTAACACTCGCATATCGTAGTTAAGTTACTCCTCAGCAACGCCGTAGCCGTGAATAAAAAATGCCTGATGGATTTTTTAAAAGTAGAGATTACATCTTAATAGTAATATAATATTTCTCCTTAGGCGGCCGCCTAATGTGCCGAACCCTAGATCCGCCACTGATCATTTTTAAAGTTGTCTCATAAGATTGTATTATTATATTATAAGATTTAATTTTATGCTAATCACAAGTTTTCAATTAAATTTTTATGTAAGTGATATTTCACAATGACAATGACTTGTTAGCCAAAATATAAATAGAAACCTTATCTCTTCAAAGTTTTTAATTCTTTGATTTGTAATATATTCTAAATAAACTATGACTATATACTCAAATTTAAAAAATATTAAAAACACCTAAACGAAAATGTATATTTAATCATAAAAATTTACTTGAAACAAAGTAAATCTAAAAAAGTTCAAAGCTTCGCACCTCTTGACGCAGTTTTAAAACTTATTACTTTTTAAACAAATGAAAACAAATATGACCTCAGAACAAGTGCTACTGCACTTGTTCCGAGGTCATATTTAATAATTATCTAATGACTTTTTGCACTGGTTATTTCAGTACCTGGTTATTTTGATACCAATCTTGCCTATTAATTACAAATGAGCTTCTTGTTTTATATTTGTGATTAATAAGAGAGAAATTTTGATAAAAATATTTTGGTATTTTTTTAATGTTTAAGCATAAATAACAAACTATGGTAAATATTCGTAAACGTTGAAAAATTTTCTTGAGGCGCTTTTTAATCTATCTGCTCTCAAAACAAATCGGCTCGCTTGTTTTTCTTTCGTATTAAATATTTTTAAGTCAAATTTTTATGAATTTGTATAAATGAATAGTAAAAACTTTTTGAAACACATTTTATCCAAAAGATGTTTTGTTTTGTACACCCAGAGTTTTTGAAACCAATTATATTCAATTTTTCCAATTTAAATGTTGGTTTAAAATTATTTCAAGTGTTTCCATTAAAAAAACTCTTTATTTTAATATTGTTTATCGTTTACTTTAAATTTAATTGGAAAGTTCAAGGATTTAAACGGTTTTGTAAGCAAATTATTTTTGTCAATATACTACTTAATGACAGTTGCTTGCTGTAAAACACTGATTAAGATTCGTTAGCTTTGTGTTTACAACTTTGTTAATCTGTTAAATTTGAGTCTGAATAATGTTATCAGCATTGATAACATTAACATTGATAACAGTATTGAAATTTATTTGCTGTTAAACTCTTTTGAACATCGTTGTTTAGATAATGTTTCCAGCTGAAAGAAATATATTCTTGATAGTGGCTGATTCAGCATAACGCGTAGGGGGAACTGCAACTTCTCCCTCCTACAACCATCCCCCCGCGCGTGCGTTTCATAAGCCGGTCAACTGGCGCCCCTTCATAAAAAAAATTCTGCATTTATTTTAAACGGAAATAGAAAACTTAGTAAGACAAACTACAGCTTACATATCTGATTAACAAATTTGCACGCAGAAAACTAAGCGGAGACGTTTCGTTTGAAGAAAATATACCTTATAATCATAATGCACATGTTCAATTTATTTTTAACATAGTTCGGTGTATCAAAACTACAGTGACAGATGTTCATAAAAATTACTTTACAAACGGTAAACGACATTTTTTTAAGGAGAAAAATAAAAAAAAAGACGTACTTAATAGTTATGATAAAAGGCACGTAAAAGCATCAATAAAGTATATTTATTATTACTACGATTCTACGAAATGTTTCTAGGGATTAATGTGTCACTCCAATCCTTGTCGCTCCTACTTATTTCCCTAAACCCCCTCCTCCCCACGACACTTCAATCTGCCACTGGTTCTTGAGAGGCTGCAACAAGACAAGATCCTGTCAAAACCAATGTGTTGATTAATATATTGATACATAATATCAATATATTGAATAGCCGTGGCGCAGTGGTTTCGCACTTGCCTCAGAAACACAGGATCCGTGATTCAAACCCAACCTATGGTTACGTTTTACGACATCGGTTAGGAAGGAGGCGTGAACTTCCTATTAAATTCTTTTCCGCGGTGCTCTGTGATAAGGCCGTGAGGACTTCTTGGGGCACCTAAAACAATAATAATAAAAGTTATTGATTCTGTATATCGATCGATTCGTAAGAATATGATTGCTCTGATTCAAAGATTTGTTTTTTTTTTTTTATTTGTTTAATTTTGACGTTAGCTTTCTTAAAAGTTGACATCTTGAAAATTTAGACCTTGATTTGTTTAATTTTGACGTTAGCTTTCTTAAAAGTTGACATCTTGAAAATTTAACAGGTTTTATTACAATAAACTTCAACCTTTATTCAAAACTTTCTTCTGAGAAAATTCTCTTCTGAGATATGTTTTATTTTATCGACTAGCACATACTGTTGTATAGATATATTGAACCGATTCAATCAAGAATATATCAGTTTTTAAATAGGGAGCCCAAACAGTGACAGCATATTCTAGATGTCACCTTATAAACACTTAATATGATTTGAGAACTGTATTTTTATCGATATGAATGTCTTTTTTCAGCATACCAAGTATTGTAGAGATTTTTGAATGAGTAATTTGTGCTTTAATTAATATCAGACGTAAAAATGACTCGTAATTCACACTCTGCAGTAGATCTACTTAGACATTGACGTATTGATTATTCATAACTCTGGTTCTTTATACTTGTAAAAAAAATTTTAGTTATTCTAATTTCTTTATAAACTTGATTTCTCTAACTCTTTTTTAATTAGAATATTATTAATTTAACTCAATTTATTTATAAGTTAAACTATATTAAAAATAAATGGGTTTAAAATGTAATTTTATTTTACGATTAAAAAGGTTTTAAATAACCGTTTATAATCAGGTTTGCTTTATTGTGTGAGCAATGTTATCAAACGACATCACAAACAAAGGTAGTTAACAGTTATGTTAGTTTATCAGTAATGTTAATATTGTTATCTTAGAGATTGATGCATCTCCATGACATTGTTTTATTTAATACAGATATTACTTCTGACTTATTCGTATTCTTACGTAATTAGTCATATTCTAATTATTGGTTTTGCCCAATCCATAGCAGCTAAGATAAGCAGTAGGGATAGCTTTCGAAAATAACGTTTCAAAAGTAGAAAAGAACTTTTAAACTTCTTGACTTTCTTTTGCAGTTTGTGGAATTACTACACTTACACAAGTAAAACCTTACAAAAACAGTAATCCAAGAGCTCTTTTGACAATAATTCAGGAACTGTAATCGAATACTCTGAAAAAGCTTGCTTTGGGAAAAATGTTTAACATTTGATAACAATATTCTTTGGTGAAGATGTTCAACATTTGTTGACAATAAGCTTTGGGGAAGATGACTAAAGACAATATTTGTTAGTAGAGGTGTAATAGAAATGTTTGTAATAGGTGACAATATTTGTAATAGAAATGTTTTTTAATCTAGACATAAAATCAAAATGTCAAGATCAAAAAAACATATATTATTAGAAAAAAAAGGTACTATGAAATAAAAAAAAGATAACAACCTTTTATATATTTAGTTATTTGTTTAAATATACTTAGTATAATTATATACAAAATTCACTTTAATTTAATTTATTTTGTCGAATAACGTAACCATAAAATTATAAAGAAAATATCCTAATAAAATATTTCAAATAAAATTAATAAATAAAAGAATACATAAATAAATAAGTGAAAAAATCGGGCATCTAAATCTCCCAGTTGTTAAAAATATCGTTAAAAAGTGAAAACGCGAATAACAGCTAAAATTCATCGTGTACGAATAACTAAAAAAACAATAACTTTATATTAAAACTCATCGTGTACGAATAACTAAAAAAACAATAACTTCATATTAAACTTATAAATCATATAAAGCTTATAAATTTTTTCAAATTAATAAAAACTTTTTATATAAAAGTATTTACCAAGTAGTTATAGATAACGATAAAATAGTTCGACTAAATATACTAAATAAAGCAAATGATATTTATACTTTATACGTTTTTATAAAAATTTTTATGATTTAAATTTCTTATGATATCTATCTCTTATGATCTATCATATCTATCTCTTATGATCTATCATCCAGTTTAAATTTCTTATAATATCTATCTCTTATGATATTTATGTCAGCTATCATCCAGTTTCTTATGATATCTCTTATGATATTTATGTCAGCTATCATCCAGTTTCTTATGATATCTCTTATGATATTTATGTCAGCTATCATCCAGTTTCTTATGATATCTCTTATGACATTTATGTCAGCTATCATCCAGTTTCTTATGATATCTCTTATGATATTTATGTATCCAGTTTCTTATGATATCTCTTATGATACTTATGTATCATCCAGTTTAGAACCTTTTATTTTACAGTGATTGTTCCTACTTGCTCTGAATAAACATCGTAAGTAAAAATACTTGCATTATTAAAAAAATATTTTTTGTAATTTATTAGTTTAATAAATAACAAAAAAAAACAAAAACATACACTTTCAGAGACTCGATTCAGCAGATCAGCAGGGTATTCATAATTTAAAAGTGTATTCCTAATATGCCTTGTAGGTGTATTTAAAAACACTTTGTTTTTGAAGTCTCTGAATAATTATTTGTTAAATTTTTAGCATCATTGGTTATTTCTATCAAATCCCTCCTTATATATATTTTTTTCTATGAAAAAATCTTAAAAGGTTTCATTTGTCAGATAATTCGTCATGTTGGCTCAAAGGTAAAGAAAACAAATTTTAAAAACAATAAAAACTTAAAAACATTCAGACATACCATTTCATCAGGGACTTCAGTTTTTTTATTAAAATCACCACCCTTGGAATTACTAGATCCTAGATTTAATGATGCAATGTGATATTCCAATAATTGGGAGCACATATCAAATAAATAATTTGTATCTTGAGATTCTAGTGCTGTTCCAGTGATAGGCTACAAAAAGTGTAAAGTAAAACAAGTTATTAAAAATTGAAAAGTTAAAGTATTTTAAGAATAAAAAAAATATTTGAATTAAAATCTTTAGGACCAGAACTCATATTAGTATCAGTATAAGAATCACCTTACCTGACTTGTTCCTTCTTGAGTTCGACCTTCATAGAAGCGAAGTGAAGGGTAACTGCGAATTCCAACATCACGACACAAAGTGTAGTGTTCTTGACAATTAATTTTCGCAGTTTGAATAGCTTTTTCATTAAAAAGGCGCTAAATAAAGATTTTTTTATTAAATAATACAAATTACATTTTTATTGAATCAACTGATGCCACAATATTACAATAATTATTATTAATAGAACCATTTAAAATAAAATATCTGCATTTTTTCTAGAATAAAAAATAAATTGACTACTAGCCAATTTCTATATGACATTTTTAAGACACTAAGTCACCCTAAGAAATTTTATATTCAAAATAAAATTTATTATGATATTCACTCAATAAAAATTTTTAAATTTTAACTTTTGCAGACAACTTGATAAATCTTGTTTAAAACTTTATTAATGTTTATAATTAAGGGTAAGCAAAAAAGCTTTGTTGACCAATCTTGCACTATTTCCTCATCTAATAAGCTGGCATAGATGTAAAACTTGTGTTACATTGTTTCCTGCCTATGATGATGTATCTTGGACCTTCTTGACTCTACTCATGGGTTGTTGCTTGCATCTCCTTGATAGTGGCTTTAAACTCTTTCAGTAATCACCTACTGAGAGATTAGGGTACAGCTCTAAATTCAGTTTAATGCTTCTGAGGCCAGCTGGCAGTAAGGTTTTCTAAACTGAGGTAGCTCTAAGAGAGATTGCATTAACAACTGTATAATATCAGAGTGTTAACAGTGCCATGTTTTGTATTTATAGTGTTAATGCTTTAAATGTACATTGTCAAGGCCACAGGAATTAGAAGAAATGAGCCAACCGCATGGCTTATGGCTTAGAGTGTTACGCACTATTTGTCAAGTTCTAATGTATAAAGTACCTCAAAACATTAATAGTTAAAAAAACACATCATTACCACCAAATTGTTTCAATCTATCCTTTTGCCAACATTGTTTCAATCTACCCTTATTTTACCACCAAATATTTTAATCTATACAAGAATTTGTAGTCTTTAAAGTAACTTTTCATTCATTATATTTTATATATAAATTATACTTTTTCCAGATAACGATCTTAGAAAAGCATTCTCTAGAACTTTTTTTCTTGAACGGTAAAGCTTTTTAAATTATTTTTTAATTTTAACTTACATTCCCATGGCTGAAAAGTCCACTACAGATGAGGAGGCTACTTAATTGTGGTTATAACCCTCTTTCAACTCTATAACTCCTAAACACGAACCTTGACAACAAGGCAGCTGCGCAGAGAAACAAGTTGAGAATGGTAATACCAGGGACGTGGTAGGGATCAACCTCGGAATCTTTTGCTTATGAAGCGAGTGCTTGACCACAATACCACTACCATCTTGATACTGATTGCTCTTGATATACCAAAGACTTACGATAAAGTCTGGCATTCTGGTCTTTTCCATAAGCTCACTTTATATGGTGCATCTGGGAAAGTTTTAACAAAAAAAACTTTATTTACTACTGATATTTACTGCTAATATTTATCACAATAATGAATGCCAACTTGTTGGTATTTCTATATTGATGAATGCCAACTTAATGAGAGTGAATTTTTTAAATTCAAAAATCATTTTATTCAGCATTTTATTTATAAATAAAATTTTATTCAATTTATAAATAAAAAAACTTAAAATAAAGTATTTATATAATAAAAAAAACTAAAAATAAAACTAAACTAAAAATAATAAAAAAAAAACTTTTTATGATTTAAAAAAAATTTGATTTTAAAAATTCATTTAATCAAAAGTTTTTTAACAAATCAAAAACTATAACTTAAACTAAATATACCTTCCCAAGTTGTATTTTACACTACATACCTTCCCAAGTTGTTTGAAATGTGGTGCAAATGTTGTGCAATGGGAGCACCAAGGGGTGTAAAAGTCTACCAACCAAGGTTCATCACTGTTTAATATTGTGTAAAAGTCTATTTCGCTAAACTCTTTTACAACTGTAGGAAAGTATTCAACTGCCCAAATGTACATTGAGTTAAAATCTCTCCAACCATTGTAATGACTGAAAGAAATTTAAAAAAATAAAGAATTACCTAAGAATGTTTTTGAACACTAATTTTTTTTACAAAAAATAATTACTTTAAAAAATTACTAAAGAATTACCTTAGAATGTTTTCGAACAATTTTTTTGTACTTGTTATTCATATATTAAAATATAACACATGAAAAATATAAACTTTCATAAATAAGATTTTAAACCAACACAAAATTTTTAATCCTAGTCTTTCAAATTTTATATTATTGGTTTCAACTTTTTTAAAAGAATTTATTTTAGAAAAATTAATATATTATCTTAAAGTCCATGCAAAAAACCCTGATTTATTAGTGGTGTATGGATATACTAAGATGTTTAATTTTTAGCTTTGAATTCTTCTTTAACCCAATAAAACTATTTAGGCACATTACCCATCTAATTAATACCCTGACCCACATTATATTAGATCTGGAGCCTGGAACAGTAAATGACTGAGGCCCTTATTAAATATGAATCTTGTTACAATCCTGATTATAACTAAAATATAATGTAAAATATAATGTATAATACACAATGTATTAAATCCTTTTTACTTATTTACTTACTGTATAAGAAACTTGATAAAAGGTTACCAATTACCTTGCAAACTTGGTAAAAATTTATGTTTACCTCCAAGCTATAAGCTACAAAACTACAAAAGAACGAAAGTTTAAAGCTTAAAAATTAATACAAAAAGAACATATTAGACTTCTACAAAGAATGTGGAAATACTTTTTTTTTAAATTTAAGAGTTCTTTCTTATGCTACATCTTTATGAAGAGCTCCTGAAGACTTTCACCTAATTCAAACTATTATGATATCCTGAAGACATTATACCATTTAGTTCTAATATTATGACATCATGAAGACTTTATACCACCTAATTTACACTATTATGACATCCTGATAAATTTTTACTACCTAATTCAAACTATTATGACATCCTGAAGACTTTGTACCACCTAATTCAAACTATTATAATATCTGGGATTGAAATTTTATTCACATAATCTTTTATCCTTTTTTCCCCCTAAAATCTCAAAACAAAACAGAATAGTCTAACATCTTAAAACAAAACAGAATAGTCTAACATCTCAAAACAGAACAGAATAGTCTAACATCTCAAAACAGAACAGAATAGCCTAACATTTCAAAACAGGTAAGCAAGTATATAATCAAATCTGAATAAATCAAATCAAAATTCAAGAAAAACTTATTTTAAAAACTAAAAAACAGAACAGATTTTATTTTATTATAATTATATGTTTAATAAAAATTAAACTTTCATTCAAATCAAACTTTTATTTGCTTTGTTGTGTAAATATGTAATTTAAGTGGTCATAAGCCTCCTGTTTATTTTTCTCATTCATTTCTCATTATTTTTTTTTGAATTCTAATTTTTGTAATAGAATAACCTATTGTATCAAAAGTGGTCTGTAAATAAACAAATTCACAATTTAGAAAATTTTCTAAAGATAACAAAAAACTATAAACTTGAATATTTTGACATATTCAAGTGATTTTCTTATTATTTGTGTCTTTTGAAAAGCTGCTTTTGTTGTTGTTATATCTTTTAGAAAACTTATTATTCTAACTGTTTTCTTTTTTATTTTGCAAGATTAAAGTTGAGAAAACAAAATAAAAAAAAATAAAAAAATGATTTTTAATTCTTAAACTACCTTTTAACAATTTTAATTTTAATTTTTTAAAAGATTTAAAGTGACAATAATACAACATTTTTTTCAAAAATAAGCTCTGGCTTCATCTTCAATCTCATAACATGAAAAATATATAATTAAAACAATTTCAAATTTAAAAACTTACACAAAATTCTCATGACCTTCTGTGTAATGTGGAAGCAGTCTTATTGTTGGATAACTTGTGATTCCAACTGATTGACAAAAAAAGCGATGTTCATCACAGTTTATTTCTCCAACTAATGCTTCTCCTTTTAGTTTCTAAATGATTTTTGCAGTGATTTGAATAAAGTTAAATGTATGTTTATTATTAAAAAACTAATAAATCTTACTTTTGCTAGTTTTGAATAGGCTGGTGCCATTTCATTACAAGGATGACACCATGGAGCATAAAATTTTAATATCCACGTTTTTCCAATTGGTTTGACTTTAATTTCTGCATTGAAAAACTCTGGTGTTATATGTATAACAGGTGGGCTTTTTATGTCCTAAAAGTAAAAATATACAACAATTAATAACAAAAAATTAACTAAAAACCCATCTAAAATGATTTTATGTTTTTATAGCTTTTATACAAGGAAAAAAAAAGTTTTTTTTTGAAAAGGTTTTTTTAATATTACTTAAATAACATATAACCTCTAGAAATATTGTATCATATAAAAAAAATTATTTAATAAGGATAAAGTTAAACAACCATAATCAAATGGTTTATTTTTATCTTATTTAAGACAACTTTTCCAAGATGTTAACATAAAAAAAAAAACTATTATATTCCAATTACATTTATGAATTTGTTATTATTGTTTTAATTATAAAATAATACTGAGAAACAGAAGCATTAAAAAAAAGGCACGATGATAAGGTCTCTATGTAAAAATAATTAATTGAGCTTTTAAAAACTGATTCTGATACCAAATATCTACCATAATAAAATTAAAACATTATCTATCCTTACTAGATGCAAGCTCTACCATCAGCTTAGTTCAATATTTTTTTAAGGAAAACCTTCTGAATAATGGTGGTGCCATGAAAAGTGTCTTTTATGAGATTAAAAAACCTGAGTTTCTGTCATTAAGCTAAAACAGACAGGACAGTTTTTTGTGTTTTGAGAAAGTTACAGTAGTAATTTCAGAATAAAAAGCTTGTAATACTTTTAATTTTGATTTCTAATGATAAAAGCTGTTTGAAAAATGCTTTGACTTTTTTCTTCAAGAATCTCTATTTATTTTTATTATAGAATTCTTTAATACCCCTTATAGATTATTCAAGTCTTTTAAAAAACTGTTCAGCATTATTTTGGAAGGTATAAATCGTTTTTAACTTTGAGATAATTCTTAATTGTCTAAATTATGTTTTAAGTATTACATTTAAACAATAATGAAGGTCTATAAAAAGTTACTTCCCCTGTATTTGTGTTCCTATCCACGAGATCAAGGAGGGGGCAGCCAAGAAAAAATACCTTTTTTGATAAAAAATAACTTATAATTGATTGTACCACCCACATGGGCCAGTAGGCAGATTTGTGGGGCACTAGTTTCCAATAACACATTCAACGATTGATTATTAAAAAAAAGGGTTATTTAAAAATCCTGGCATTATTGGTGTGAATTTGACAAGTTTATGTTTGAACTTTTAGATAGGTCTAATGTTCTTATATGTTGTTAATCTTAGATCAAAACAAAGTGTTACCAGTGTTAATCTTAGATCAAAACAAAGTGGCTGAAAATTGGACATTTTAGGCCAATTGATAATATACTTTTAGATATATTTGATTTCTAAACTGCAACAAGGTGCCTATATTTTGCCCATTTATTGCAGACAGTCGTAGCTAATCAGAAAACTTACTTGTAAAGGTTTATATTTGAATAAAATACTACATTTAACTTCATTTTGACATATTTCAGCAATTTTCAGATTTTTTCCAAAGTTGAGATCATAATTTTTTTCTAATATGAAATCGTTAATAAAATAAAATAAAAACAATTTTTTTTTAAATTGGAACTATCCAGTAAATTGTTCTAGAAAAAATGAGAGACTTGTTGAAAATGAGAAAAAAGTACTAAAGTAGTCTATTTTGAACATTTGTAAATTGAAGGGGACCACTGTGTCGTGTTTATAAGGCTATAATTTCTGAACCGACTTAGTATGTACTTGTAAATGAATGTATGTACTTAGAAGTCTGAAATTTTAAATTTAACTTATCTACATAATGCACATAATAACCCTTTTTCTTCCTGCATTTTTAATGCAAAGCTTTTTAAAGAAATAAAAACTAGAGAAAAAACTAGACAATAAAATGATAAGTTTTTTTTTATTAAATAAGTTTTTTTAATCTTTTGTTATATTTACCTTTATTGGTATTGATATATTTGAAGTAAGAATGCTTTTTATTTTGTTTTCAATTTAACTATGTTGAGTTGTTTTATACTTTAGATAATAAAATTTAAAAAAGAACCACAATGAAATATATAAAAAACAGATTGTTTTTATATATACTTTTTTGGGTATATTTAATATAAAATATAACCATTATATTTTAAATACTTTTTTTTAATTTTATAATAGTGTTTTGTTAAGTTTAGTTAGTTTTAACATTTTGTAAGTTTTTTTTGAAATTTATTTTAGGTTACTATGCAGTTTATTTGTATATTATAAACTAAATTAAGCCCTACCATAGCCCAAGTTCTGACTGCTAGTTAGCAGTATTAATTCATAAGTTCTGTCTTAAAGAGAGGGACATGTCTTTTTTTTGCTGACTAACAGAAGAAAAAGATTATCATTTACTGACATTTGCCAACTGCCATCTTAAATTTCAAACTTGTTAACTGCGGGTTCAAATTTGGCAGCAAATTTTATTCAAAAGTTAGCTAAAGTTTTTGTAGGGGGTTAGACACCTCCTTACACCACTCCTCTAAAGACGGTCCTGTTAATACTAAATTTTCAATAAAAAATTCAATAATTTCAGACAAATTTAAAATCTCTATTGAAACTTAGTAAGGTTTTTTAAGCAACTTTTTTAAGTTTTAAAATATCAACTTAACAAAAACTTGGGAAAAAAACCTTCTAACCAAACTTATAAAAAATAAAAATAGAGCAGTAGAGAAGTTTATTCTTTCTTTTTACTATGCTATCACTGTAATCGAAAATTATAGTCTTTATTCTAACTTTGGAGATAACTTGACAAAGGCTCTTAAATAAATAAATCGTGTCATTGAGATGGATTTACAAATTTTTTTTTTTAAATGTAAAAGTTTAAAACAAATAATATATATTGGATTTAGGCATAAGAAACACTATTTGTTTTTTTGTTTCATTTCTATTTGTTATTTTGACAAAAATATTCGAAAAAAAGCCAACTTACTATAATTGAAAATCTCTTTAATTCAAACTTTTATTTTTCCCCATAAAATTATAAAAATCTCTTTATTTCGAACTTTTATTTTTCCCAATAAAATTAGAATTAAAGATATTGTACTGAAGTTCCTTATCCTACCTTATTATAATAAGATCAGACTTTGAATTTGAGGGAATGTTAAACTTATTTTTGTGGATCACAAACAATGGGTGATTTGATATATAAATATTTCCACAAAGAGTTATTAATCGATTTGCCTATTTGTTGTCGATGGCAATTATCTATTAATTTATTGAGTTGCAATATTGTGCAGTGCAGTGATTAATCAAATTCGTTGGAGTCCTTTTTCTTTTTTATATTTTTTATTAAATTGTTTTTTTTAATTGTTGTTAATATATTAGTAATAATAAACATTAATAAAAGACACTGCAGTTAATAAATAGTTAAGTAATTCAGTTAATAAATAACTTAAAAGTGTGTAATATTAATTAAGTGCATTTATTTGTACATTTATAAACTGAATTATTTAGGAATAAGCAAAGTAAATGAATCGACTTATTCAAAAAGTCATAAGTAAATACATATCGACTTATTCGATAGGCCCAGCAGAGTGAACATATACCGACTAAGATGTTTAGCCATAGAGGCAGCACATACATTAACTGATTTATTTAACCATTGACGCAGTGATCGTTCATTCATCACCTTTGGGTTTTGGTTAGGGAGTTAGGGTACTTGTTTAATGAGTTTTTAACTACTTTAACAAGTTTAGTTTTAACTTTTTTTTTAGTAATATTTTATTACTTTATGCTCAAAAAAGTGTTGGCTATGGCTTTAATAAATAAAATTATTTAATTAACAAAAATAAATTATTTTGTGCGTTAATTAATTAATCAATTAGTTTAGACAGCATCATCTGGTGAAACATTTTAATATTAATAATGTCTTGCTTTTAAAGAAAGGCGTTATTGTTATGTTCTTACTACAGTTTATAAAGAAAAATTTTTTTTTAACATTTGCTTTCGATCATTTAAATTGTTAATTTTAATTCTTTTTCACTTATAAACACTCATTATGTATGCATAATATATATAAGATTTATTTGCCTTCACCGGCTTCACTTCACTTCTCAAAATAAATATCATTTACAAGTGTAAAATGTTGCTAAAAACGAATGTTCATGAATTTTCTAGAATTAAATAATTAATGTATAAAATAATTAAAATACTAAAAACTACCTCTGCATATTCAATTATTTCCTCTGCTGTATGATAACCACTGAAAATATGAGCTTTACTCAAGTTATAGAATATTGATGTTGGATAAGAGTGAATGCTTAACTAAGAATAAAAAAAATAATACTTTTTTTTTTTAATTTAATTTTTACAAAACTAATATAGAAAAAGTTTTATTTTATTTAATGTGGGGCACAATTTGGTAAACTGAAAAAGTAAAAAAGTTAAAAAATAAATAAGTTAAACAAATACATAAGTTAAACAAATACATAAGTTAAACAAATACATAAGTTATTATTGAGTTATAAGAAGTAATCTTAAATATTTTAATCATGTGATGCAAATCTTTTTAAAAAAATATGATTACTTTAAACCAGTTACATTTGATCTGGTTTAAAAAAAATATGATTACTTTAAACCAGTTACACTTGATCTGGTTTTAAAAACAAAAAAAGCATGACTAAACCTTTTACTAGTATGCATAATTAAGTTCTTTCGTTTATTGCTTTTTGATCTAGCTTACAATTAAAAATATAAATTTAATTATTTTTTTATTTAAAGGCTTTTTAAGTTAATTCAATTTTTCATTTAAATTGTTTTGCAATAAAACAAAGTGAGATTTTTAAAATGAAAACAACTTGCACATTTATATAAAGAAAACCACTTACGTGTTTATACAAAAAAAAAAAACTTGCATATTTATAAAAAGAAAGCAACTTGCGTATTTATACAAAGAAAACAACTTGCATATTTATACAAAGCGTTTAATCTTGAAATCACAATAAATAATAAAAAAAATTTTAAAAATCCTAATATTTAGATTATATATTTGATTTTTCTTGTTTATTTGTATTTTTTTTTATATTTTTAGTTAGACGCTTGTTATGTGTTAACAACAGATATAACTATATGATAAAAGTAGAAACATTTTTATAGATAACTTCGACAATTAAATGTTTCTAAGCATAGAAAGCATACTAAGTATATTTAATAGTTTTTATAGAAAGCATACTAAGTATATTTAATAATTGAGTAACTTAACTGTAATAACTTGTAATGTTTTGATTTACCTAACAGTTATATTTACTGTGATGTACTTTATCCATTAAGTAAATCACACTTAATTGGTTTACACACAGAGATTTAAGGTGAAATTAGAGACAAAAACATTCTGTATTTTCTAGAAAGGCCAAAAAAAAAAAGATAAATTACAAAAGATTAGAAAAAAAAGTAAAAAAAAAAATTTGATAAAAAATACTCATTGCAAAGGTGTAAAAAGCAATTGTGATTTGCTCAATTTGAATGCTACAAATTGCAAAATTTTAAAGTTAATTATCATGCAATATAAATTTCCAATTTTTATGCAACTATTTTGTATCACTGTTGTCATGGTAATAATAAATTTTATTATACTTATCATAGTAATACTATAAACGTAAGAGAATTTTTATCAGATGTTAGCTATTTTTAACACTCCTTTTTTAGAATAATAAAACACTTTCCTAAATGAGAAAGTTAAACTATTTTTATGACACAAAAATCAACAACTGAATATAAGAATACTAACAGATGTTAATTGTAGTATATAAATAAAGGATACTTTAGCATATTGACTAAAGTTGTTATGCATTTATTATAGTATTAGCATTTTATAGAAACCATGATATTGTTTCATCTTTATTTTCAAAAACTCATTTTTACATTTTTTGATTGGTCATTTTGATTTTCAAAAACTCATTTTTACATTTTTTGATTGGTCATTTTGATTTTCAAAAACTCATTTTTACATTTTTTGATTGGTCATTTTGATTTTCAAAAACTCATTTTTACATTTTTTGATTGGTCATTTTGATTTTCAAAAACTCATTTTTACATTTTTTGATTGGTCATTTTGATTTTGCACCTTTAAAGTTATAGCTCCTTTTCATCACTGAATCTGCTTCTTGATTTTTTCCTTTTCTTTTATTTTCTTCTTTTGTCTCTTTTTGTTGCTTATTTTAGCTTCATCTTTTTTCTTACATTTCTAGGTGATATTTTAGGAGTCAAATATACTTTCCATAATAATAAATGTCATTTTCTTTACTAGATGACAACTTTTTGTGATGATACTAGATTTATTCAATTTTAGAGAACTTGTTACTTGATTTTGTTGTATTATTGAGAACTTGTTACTTGTATTGAAAATATAGTTGGTTCAAATATTATTTTGTTTTTATTAAATATAAAAACTGTTGAACAATTTTTTAATTTTCAAGTATTATTTAAAATAACAAAAACAACTTTATACCAGACTTTTTTTCATCAATGTATATAGTTACCAAGATAACATTATGGATTGATACAACTTAACCAATATTTTTAATTTTAACCAAAGTGTAACCAATTTTTTTAATTTTTTTTCTAGTTAATAATGTTATAGAATAAATTAGAGGGCAAAGGCACCATTTCTTATAATTTGTCATTTTGTTAATCAACATTCTGTTACTAAAGTGATTCCAATAAATCATTGCTTTACTAAAATTTGATCAAAGTAAAGTTTTTATATGAGTAGCTAACCATCTATTATTAAATTATAATGTGCATTATTCACCTCTCACAATAATGGACATTATTAACCTCTCACAACAATGAGCATTATTCACCTCTCACAGTAATGTGCATTATTCATCTCTCACAACAATATGCAATATTTATTTTCCACAACAATGTGCATTATTTACCTCTCACAACAATGTGCAATATTTATTTTTCACAACAATATGCATTATTTACCTCTCACAACAATGTGTGTTATTCATCTCTCACAATAATGTACATTATTCACCTCTTACAACAATGTGCATTATTCATCTCTCAATTGAGTGCATATATTTAATTATAAATGATTAAATATATGCGATTTAATATTTACAAGCAGATTTAATATTTATAAGCAATAAAATAAAACATAACAAATATATGCTAAGTATTATTTAATAGCAATAAAATAAAGAATATTTAATTAAAAAAGAAAAACTTTTGGTAATTTAATACATAAGAAATACATTACATTTGATATGCAACTAATATACATTTGATAAATATTGGTATAATAAATAAATAAACTTAACTTTTTTAATGTTATATTTAAGAGTAAAAATAAAGTAAAAATTAAATCTTTTTTTGTTTCTATACTGATAATAACCTTAACACAGAGCTGATGATGAACCGTACAGTCAACAGTACCAAAATGTGCAAGTTTACCACCAATAAGTTTGCCAGCTTTACGCCATTCTGGAAGTAATTTCATGCAAGGTGGACACCACTGTGTAAAATATATTTAATCAAACATGAAAATTAAAGCAACTTACAACTTTATAACAAATTTTAACTTGAATAAAATAGTGCTTACTGGGGCAAAAAAATCTATAAAAAAACTCTCGGAGCTTTGTGATATTTTCAAGAAATCATCTGGACCCATTACTCTTACATTTGATGCCAGACTTTCACGGGCAAAGTTTGCAAGATCATGTGCAAACATACGACCTAAAAATAGTTAAAAAAATAAAAGCTAATAAAAGTTGATTGAATAATTAAAAAATAATAATAAATATTTAACACTAAATTTATTGAAATAACTAACTTTGCTAATAAGCAAATAGTTTATTATAAGCTTAAAATATACTTCAACATAGTGCAAAGCATCTTCTGTATAAATTGTTGCACCAAGTACAAGAGCAAGTTATAATGCTAACATATTGATTTTTAAAACATTTGTTAAAAGATAAACTTTTAAGTCAAAATTTTGTTTGTTGCTAATGTTGTTATATTTATATTGTATTATTATCAGTGGTTAATTTGCAGGGAAATGGAGGGGAACAACATTCCTTTACTTCCTTTAGGACAAGCCAATCATACCCTCACTTCAAAATTGGCATACTATGCGTTCCGGGATGGTATTATTTATTTATTTTATAGTTCTGCATGCAAAGCGACGCCTCGCTTCCGCTCTAGTTTAACCCTTTGACTGTGGCTTTCCCGTTGAAGTGCGGCAATCAAAGCTTTTAAAACTGATATCACAAACTATGACCTTTATCGCAGAAATATCGTGTTTTGTAAAATATAAATGGTACCACTGAGTAGTGCACATTTTCTTCTTTCTTTTGATATATTATTTGTATATGTTTTTCTGTGAAAATGAGAAATAACGAAGACACTTATAAGCATGAAGAAAACTCTACTAGCAAAGAAAACATTAGTAGTAGTGATAATAGTTTTTTTGATGAAGAAACAAGTTTATTTATATAATATTTTCATCTTAACTTTATGTTAATAACATAAAACTTATATTTTGTAAACATATAGTTGTATATAAACATATAGTTGTATGTAAACATATAGTTATATATAAACATATAGTTGAATATAAACATGTAGTTGAATATTAACATATAGACTATATGATAATATTCAACTACATGCTTATATTTAACTATATGTTTATATACAACTATATGTTTATATACAACTATATGTTCATTTGCAACTATGTTTATATACAACTATAAAAAATATGTTTATATACAACTATGTTTATATACAACTATAAAAAATATGTTTATATACAACTATATGTTTTTATACAATTATATTATAGTTGTATATAAACATATAGTTGTTTGAACGTTAACATATAGTTGTATATAAACATTTAGTTGTACATAAACATTTAGTTGTTTATAAACATATAACTGTATAAAAAGGATATAATTCTATTTAAACATTTAGTTGTATATAAAAATTTAGTTGTATATAAGCATAATTATATAAAAAACATATAGTTGTATTTAAACATATAGTTGTATTTAAACATTTAGTTGTATATAAACATTTAGTTTTATATAAAAATATTATTGTATATAAGCATATAGTTGTATATAAACATAAAGATGTATTTGTTACAATCTTATAAAATTATAAATTATAAAAAAATCTCAAATTTTTTTTTTTTTAATTTCCTGTTTTTTTAGTTGAATTTTCTAAAAACGGCTTTTAAATTTATCGAGCAGCCAAAGGAAAGGATTAATTCACTTTTTATTTATAGAGCGATATGTTCACTATGTCCTTGTTTATGCTTTATATAGTTGCTATGAATCACTCTGCTCACTAGCAGCGCTCACATGATTTGATAGTATATCTATCAAATATACTATCAAATCATGTGTCCACCAAAAATGTAGCATATTTTCATGTCTTTGTATTGATAAAGTCTGTTAAAATGTCTCTTAAAAGAAAAGCAAATTGTACATTATCGGACTTTAGATTCAAGAAAAAAATTGCAGGTTAGTTATATAAATTTCAAAAGATTTTGTAATTCGCCGATCCCACTATAGATAAATTTTGCAATGCATTGTATGTAAATTGTGTAAATTGTGGTAAATGTATGCAAAATAATACATATGTTTAGTTAGTCTATCAAGAGGTTTAGAGTCAGAATTCAAAAGGTTAGGTTGTAATTTGCATTCACATTGTATTTTCTTGTTTGCAGTTGACCCTGAAGTTGTAGATCCGACACAGCACTCTGTTCGACTGAACAGAGTGCTGTGTCGGATGTTAAAGAACCCACGTCACTGACGTTAGAAATTCCGTCTGAACCGACTTTATTTATTCTGTCAGCCGAAGAGTTCGTCATGGAAGTTATGGAACCAAACTTACCTTGGCCATCATACTGGTCCAACAAGCAATATAACAACTTTACGGCAGATTACTCTTGGTTAGTTGTTTCAAACGGAGCACTTGGCTGCTCTGTATGCAATCGAGCAAAGAACATAAATAGTAGCATACTGAAGACACAGGGTGTTGAACTGTCAGAAAAGTGGATGATGACATTCATCAAACCATACAGCGATAACCGCGATAAACAACAATTATCTCTGCGGAAAAAAATCATACAGCACAAGAATTTTCAAGCACATATTGCGGTTGAAAACATTTTCAAACAAGCTGAAAAAAATTCATTTCAAGAAGTAATGGCAAACAAGCAGCAAAAGAACTTCATCATAACAGAAAAAGTGTTCAGGACAGCATACAAAGAAGCCAAGTCAAATAGACCTTTCACAGACTGCCCTGTCGATATTGAAGTCCAGCAACTAAATGGTTTGGACATGGGAAATATTTTACACTCAAAAATAGCTTGTGGAAATATCTGCAGGTTCATCGCTGATGGGAATCACAGTACCCTCATTCGAAACATCCAGGAGAATAATCGGCGTATTTCCATATTAATAGATGAATCTACAACACTCAGCACTGAAGTTCTTATAATCTACATCAGAACAATCATCAATGAAAATGAGCCACTGACAGTTTTCCTTGATCTCATTCCTATACCTTTGACATCTGGTCAAGCGATAACGGATGCACTACTGCTATGCTTAGGCCAACATGGATTTAACCATGAGTACTTAAGTACCAAGTTACTTGCGTTTTGTTCTGATGATGCATCAGCTATGCTAGGAAGAAAAAGTGGGGTAGCCACATTGTTGACAAATAAATATCCAGGTCTTTTTGTGTGGCACTGCATGGCTCACAGACACAAAAATGTGCTTATAGGGCTCACTGCCCCATAAGCACATGGGGCAGTGAGCCCTATAATTTGTAAGGCTGTGAGCCCTATACATTTGTAAGGCTGCAGAGGATAAAGCAAGGGACTGCAAAGATAGGGCAAAGTATGCAAGTTTACAAAAACAGTTAAATACCCCCAACTTTCTTCTAAACCTTGCTTTAATGTATGATGCTCTTGAAGAGCTGTCGGAGCTATCACTCAAATTGCAATGAAGTGATATACAACTATACAAAGCACATAAAGCAATCGTGAGACATCAGGATTTTTGAAGCAATGTCTAACAATGGCACTCACTTGCAAATTGCTTTATCTGCAGTAAAAAATAAAAGTTACAAATCAGTGCCACTTCGAGAAAATGACAAATGCAACATTCAAATAAATCCATTACAGTTTTATGCAAGTTTAAAAAACAATTTAAGTAACAGATTGTTAACTACCCACAACAGCCATGCTTCTTCAGTCTTCGTAGATACAATGAAAAGTAATTATATGGAATTTTTGGAAGACCTTAGAGTCTTTTATCCTGAAAATTGGCCACAGCCTGATGGCCATGATGGGCAGCTGGATTTAGGTTATGGCAGTGATTCCATTAAAGCTTTGACTCGTCGCTTCCAGTTGGACAAGAGATCAGTTGTACGGTCATATAGAGAGTACCTGGATAGTAAGTCTACACCTTCTTCGATTCAAAAACTGAAAACTCTAGTTACCTTAATTCCTGTATGCACAGCCGAATGTGAGCGAGGTTTCAGTCAGATAAATTTAATTTTAACACCTGCTAGAAATTCCCTTAACACAAATTCAATAAGTGCTTTGTTGTTTATTAAACTTAACCGCCCTCTCCTTAACCTATATAACCCTCAAAATCATGTCAAAAGATGATTTGCAGCAGGTAGGCATCTGGCTACAGATGTATATAGTAAAAAATCATCTCAGCCTAGTGATGACTTGAGTGGTACTAGACAGCAGGAGCTAAACTATGTTTGGAAATTGTATCAGTGAGTATGTAGTATATGTACTTTCATCTGTAATAAATACATTGTTTACTTATTTTCTCAACATAGAGCTTGATATATAATTTAAAAAACAAGGAACAAGGCGCAACATGCGCTTTGTTCCTTGTTTGTTAAATTATAATTTATAAATACCAAAATGACAAAAATGGCATACATGGTTATTTGTTCATAGAAATAAAATAAAAAAATGATTTTTCATCGTGACAAAATTAAAATGAAAGTACCCTTTCCAGATCCATGAGAAGCCACAAAATACCCTAAAAACTGCGTAAAATCCATTAGCGAATAGGGCTTTGCCCAAGACCCTGCTGGGGGAGATTACAGAGCTCCCCACACCCCTAACTGGTGGGAAGGAGTCTCATGCCCTGCCCAAGAACCCCTCCCATTTCTCTCCCCTTAAACTGCACCTTGCCTAGGACCCTGTCTACAGTTCCCCTACTTCTTTTTTCCCAAATTAATCACTGAGTATTATTTATTTACTTTGCTTATATTTATCATAAAAAAGTCATGATTTGTAGCTACAATTTGATATGTAATATGTGGTATTTTTTTGAAAAAAAATTGGAGGGGTGTAATTTTTTGATTTCTATTATTTTATTACTTTATTCATTGTTATTATAAAATACTTGATGTGCAAGGCTTTTTTAAAAAATGACTGTATATCAGTACACAGACATTTTTTTAAAAAATGACTGTATATCATTTAAAAAATGACTGTATATATTTTAAAAAATTATATCATTTGTTACTGCTGTTATTACTGTTAAAAGCAACTCATCTAAACTCTTTTAAAAATTTAAAACTGTTTTTATTTTTTAAATTGATTTTGAAATTGATTTCATGTGAATTTCAATCAGAACAAGATTAATAAAAAAAATTTAACAGATTTTTAATATTTTTGTTCTATAAGAAAGTTTGTTCATAATGTACAAAAATTTTTTTTTTCATTTTCACTCAAAAAACTTTTTAGTTTAAAAAGAAAAAGAAAAAAATTTTATATAAAATAAAGTTACACCACATAAGCTTCAACCACATAATTTAGAACTTAATTAGAACATTAATTAGAATTAGAAGAAAATAAATTTAAAAAAAATTGTTATTAATTAAATAACCAAATAAATTATAAACCACATGAGCTCTGTTATTATTTTAAACATTTAAATTACAGTTATTTTAAAAACTTAAGTTCTTAAAATCTTAAATTAGGAATTTAAGATTTTAAGAAAACAAGTTAATTAATTAAGAAAACAAGTTAATTAATTTAGTTAATTTTAATTAAGTTTATTTTTTATATGGAAAAAAGAAGTATAATTTTTTTAACAAGTATATTATTTGTATCCTACTTATACGCACGTTTAGCCTATTTGGATAAGGCGTTGACTTTGTAAATGGAATATCTGTGGTTCGAGACCCACCTCTTCTATTTTTTTGTTTTTTTACACATGCATACACAGAATGTTAATAAAATAAAATAGAAATATCAGAAAAAATTGATTGCAAAATTTGTATTTTAGTAACCTATAAAAGCATTGGATTTTAAAATTTATTTTTAATTTTACTTGATCTCACTTCAATTACTTGATCTCACTTAAAACTACCTTAAAGCAGACTGGGACTCTTTTTGTGATTTTCTACGTGATGGCCCTTGGGTAAAAATCTTTCATTTTCCTGTTGACAAATGTGCTTCTTACATAACTTCGTGGATTCAGGCTGGCACGAAATCCTTTATTCCCTCTGGATGATTCCAGGTCAAGCTTCACTCTTCTCCATGGTTTTCTTTACATTGTGCTGCTGCAATTGTCAATCCAAACCATTACTTCCATATCTATCAGCAAAACAATTCTCCAGAAAACAGACGTCTGTTTATTACTGCTAGAAACCATTGTAAAAAGTGTCTAATGCCAAAGCCCGCTATTCTCAGGTCATGAAATCTCGTATTTCATCACAAAAATTAGGCTCTAGTGACTTCTGGAGAATCTTTAATAGTATCAATAATAAGGGCAAATCTGTAATTCCACCTCTTTTGTATGGTTCAGACTTTGTCACCTCACCTAAAGACAAAGCTGAATTGTTTGCTAAGAACTTTTCATCAATATCATCTCTTGATTCCACTAGTTGCATTCTACCTGATATAGCCGTCAAACATGTTGACCCATTGCTTGACATTCGTATCACTCCTTCTTAGCTTCTGTATCTAAAGTGATTTTCTGCTTAGACTCTTCTACAGCTTTTGGCTCAGACAACATACCGGTTATAGTCTTGCAGAAGTGTTCTCTGGAGCTGTTGTCTATCCTTTCAAAACTATTCAACAAGTGCTTTCAGAGTCTTCTTTTCCAGCCTGCTGGAAAGCAGCATCTATTATACCTATTTTTAAAAATTCTGGAGAGCAATCTGATTTATTTAACCACCGTCCCATTAGTCTTCTTCCTATCATAAGCAAGGTTTTTGAATCTTTAATTAACAAACACTTGATCTCTTATCTTGAATCTAATAACTTACTTTCTGATCATCAATATGGATTTCGATCTTCTCATTCTATGGCTGATTCGCTAACAGTAATAACTGATAGGTTTTATTGTGCATTAGATGAAGGTGGAGAGGCTAAGGCCATTGCTCTTGACATTTCTAAAGCGTTTGATACAGTTTGACATGCTGGTCTTCTCCATAAGCTTTCTTTTTATGGTGTATCTGAAAACATCTTTAAGATTATTGAATCCTTCTTTTTTAATAATAGTCTAAAAGTTATCCTTGATGGACAACACTCTTCTTCTTTTTCTGTAACCTCAGAGGTTTCTCAAGGTTCAATTCTTGGCCCTATACTCTTTTTAATTTACATTAACGATCTTCCAGATATTCTCACATCTAAGGTGACATTGTTTGCTGATAATACTACCATTTATTCTTGTCACGATAAGAAGCCAACTCCCTCTGATTGCTTGCAGGGGTCATTTGAGCTTGAAAAGGATCTTACTTCTGCTACAGCATGGGGTTCACAGTGGCTGGTGAACTTTAATTCAGATAAAACTCAATTTTTTTCCAGCCGATCTTTATTGCAATAATTTAGAACTCATTATATTTATTAACGGTAAAGTACTGGATGAGTCATCTTCCCTTCATCTTCTAGGATTAACTATTACTTTTGATCTTTCTTGAAAACCATATACCAAATCCGTTGCAAAATTAGCATCTGCTAAAGTTGCATCTCTTTATCGAGCTCGACACTTTCTAACTCTGGATTCTATTCTCTATCTCTATAAATCCGACCTTGTATGGAATACTGTTGCCATATCTGGGGCCGATCTTCTAATGATGCCCTTTCTCTTTTAAACAAGGTGCAAAAACGCATTGTAAACACAGTTGGACCTGCTCTTGCAGCCAACCTTCAACCTCTGTCACATCGTCGTAATGTTGCTTCTCTTTCTCTTTTCTACTAATGGGCACTGATCTAAAGAGCTAGGGTCTCTTGTGCCATCTACTAAAATTCATTCTTGTGTAACTTGTCATTCAATTAAGTCCCATCCTTTTTCTGTGACTGTTCCTAAGTGCTCTAAAAACTCTTATTATTCTAGTTTTTTTCCTCAAACATCAGTTCTTTGGAATTCGCTTCCTTCATCTTGCTTTCCTGATTCATATAATTTGCAATTTTTCAAATCACCTATCAATCATTATCTTGCTCTACAATCTTCATCTTTCCTCTTCCAGTAACTTCCATCTCTAATTAGTGGTTGCTTGCAGCCTTGTTGGAAGTGAAGATGTTTAAAAAAAAAAATTGCTTTTCTGTTCAAACGAATACCATTGAATAAACCTTTTTAGCCAGAAATTGAACCAAAATTTTGCAATAAATTTTGACCATTTATATCAACTCATAAGTACAACCCTATTGATTAGTTAAACAAACAACCTAATTATAATAATAATAATAATAATAATAATAATAATATTATATATAATCATTAATCTGTATTTTTCTTAAAAAAAAAAAAAAATTTAATGAACTTCAGCAAAAAAACTAATCAAAATATTTTATAATAAAAATATAATAAAAGTATTATGTTCATGTAATTTTCAATTACCATGATGAATTTCATAACCAATTTTTTTATACAATAAAACTGTAGGATATTTATTTATAAGAAACCTCTGACAAAGATCTGCAGCTTGTAAACAGTTAACATGGCCAATCTAAAATTAAAAAACAAAATCTAACATCCCAAAAAATGTATTCAAATATTTAACAAAACTAAAAAACTACATTAATATTTTGAAGTAAAGCCTCCGTTTTTCGTAACTCATGATTTTTGTGATCATCACGATCAGTAAACATGAAAAGCCATTCATTGCTTTTGTTTTCTGATATATTTCGTCGAATTTGCTATAAACATTTTGAAAAAAAAACATGTTAATGATAAAACATAATAAAACTGACAAATGATAAAAAAATATATATACTAACGATAAAACATAATAAAACTGATAAATAATAAAAATTATAAAACATGTTAATGTTAAGAAAAAAAATTATTTGGATTTTACAAATTCATTGTCGACTTTCTTAACATATAAATGATATTATTCATTAGATACAGTTTGTTTTAACCAAAGTATGAACTAATAGAATAACCAGAAGTATGAGCCATCATTAGAAAATTAAATTCAAATAAATCTGATTGTACTTAAAATATTTAAGAAATACCTGAAATATGTTATCATTAACTTGAAGTGGTATAGGAAGCAAATCCAAAACTTCACTGACTAATTCTTTTGCATTTATGTTAACAATTACCTACATAAAAATATTTTCATTCATTCTAAAAAGTATGTAAAGAGAAGTTACAGCATTTTTCAAGTTAAAAATAACTAATAAAATAAAAAACATTTACTAACAGTCCCTTGAGTATCTTTTACTGATTCAGCAGAGTAAAAATAAACCCCACTTGAATGAGATAATTGTTTGCAAAGAGATATTTCATTCTCACAATTAACTGATCCAACATTGACAAGATCTTCCTATTAAGAAATCAACAAACAAATTAAATACAAAAATATACTTTTCTAAAGTTAATACAATAATATCAAAACATAAAATTAGTGTTTGCAATTTCAGTAAAAAATAAATAAATGACAACATACCAACATGGCTGACACTTTCAATAATGTTGTATCAGATAAACAATCTATTGAAATATAAGATTTAATTGATATTAAAAAGAATTTTAAAAAATAATTTAAATTTCAACTTAAAGACTTAGGGGTTGTCCATAAATTACGTCAGTCTTTAGTGGTAGTGGTGGTGGAGGTGGGGGTGGAGAGGTTTTGTAGGCGATTTTGTGACAATTTGTTACGAGGAGGAAGGGGTCTCCATATTGTGTAACAGTCTGTAAACAGGCTGTAACAGTCTTTGTGCAGTGCACACTCTGCACTTTGACTTTAAATGGTCCAAGTGTAGAACTTTATTTAGTTGCTGCACTTAAGTGTGCAGCAATAAAAAAAAAACCTTAGTGCACTAATTAAAAAGAAAAAAATTTCGACACCGAAAGGCGAACCTGGAACCATAGGTTTCCTAGCCTGAAGTGGAATCCATTCGGCCACGCAAGCATACCAGTTTGAAAGAAAATTTTATTTATAAAATAATATTTTTGCATGCATTATATATTATTATGTATTATATATTATATATATAACATTTTGCATGTTTTATATATCGGAAGAATAGATTTTTAAAATTAGTATCATGTTTAGGATAGCGACATTTTATACAATTAGCGATAATTTATACAATTTTTTGTAAAATTTTGTACCCCCTCCTCCTGTCGAAAAAAAAAAAAGGGGGTACAAAATTATTGCATAATATGGGGGGAGGGGGTCAATAAAGTGTAATGATGTGTTACGAGATGGTCAAAAAATGTCAAAAACTGCGTGACGTAATTTATGTGGTAAATTTTTCTCTCCATATTTGATACATTTATATGGTATGGTTGGTACATTTATGTAGTAAATTTTGAACATTTGTGGTATATTTGTACATTTGGTTAATTTATGCGGTACATATTGTACATTCTTTGGTAAATTTGATACAATGTGGTATTTAAATTACATTTATTTACTAATCTACCAACTTACCATGATCTTCTTCACAAAATGAAATAATCCAAGGCATTGAACTTTCATACACAACATTTATATTTTCTAAAAAAAAAATCTTTAAATAGTAAAGATAATTCGAAATAATTTTATTATCTCATTCAAGTTTTCACTTTGATCAATTTTGATTTTAGTTTAGACAATGAAATATTATACTAGTTTAAAAAAAAAAATTATGTAAAAGAAAACATTTTTAAATATAGTTTTTATATGAAAACAAAATTAGGTTGGGGCTTAATAACTTAATGTAAACTGAAAGTTAAGGTTTGCAGTATCTTTATACTAAAAAATTGTGCAAAATATAATGTGCAGACCTTAATTTACAGTATTATGTATACATACATACATTCATACATACATACATACATACATACATACATACATACATACATACATACATACATACATACATACATACATACATACATACATACATACATACATACATATATATGCCCCTAAATTAAAAAAAAAAAGATCTGTCCCTATTCTTAAATATTTTAATTGGATCTAACAAGCAACTCTGTGAAATTTTTACATAATTCAATTGTGTTTAGGGGGGTCACCGAAAGTCTAAACTTTGCAACCTGACTCTAAATGCCAAAAAAAACTTAAAGTAAAATATATATATATATATATATATATATATATATATATATATATATATATATAACCCTCGGAATTAGGGTCGGCACTCGGCAATGCCGACCTAACTGCCGACTTTAAAGTGTTTGAGGTCAGCACTTTTTTGCCGACCTCGTTTCTATGTTTTATGGTAAGATCTTTGTATCAAATTTTTCTTGCCGACCTGATGCCGACCTTTAAAAGATTGAGTTCGGCAAATATATATATATATATATATATATATATATATATATATATATATATATATATATATATATATATATATATATACATATATATATATATATATATATATATATATATACATATATATATATATATATATATATATATATATATATATATATATATATATATATATATATATATATATATATATATATATATATACACATATACATATATATACAGGGCTCGAATTAAGTGATCGCGAATTGCAATATCTGGAAATGCTTCCGGTTTTTAAATTTTTAGCTTTTTAAAAACAGTAAAACTGTTTTGATCACTAAACTCAATAGATATCATTTAATAAAAAATATTTACGTCGATTATGATATAAAATCTTATTGTAAAACCATATTATTACTATTATGTTCATTATTATTAAAGATTATAATTTAAACTTTATTATTTTAATTTATTTTATAAAACATCAGATAAAACTAAAAAAATAAAGCACGATAAAGTACGATATAAATAGCCTGATTTAAATACCATTTCTTTAAAGGGGGAGCACTTTTTCAAGAGGTGTCAAAAATATAATAAAAGTAAAGGCAACCAAGGGCATTTTTTTTAGCGTCTATATTTACCTATTTTTTGATAAGATTTTGCATAAATTTAATAAAATGATTATTTATATTTTTTATATTTCAAGACAGTTTCACCTTGCCTTTTTTTTGTGTTGTACTAACAGGTTTTGAATATATGTTTAATTTCAATTATTTTAGTGGTTAAACAAAGCGCAGGGGATCATGTGCCCCCCTCGCTCATGCCCTGCCTATGGGCCTGGTTTAAATGAGTTATGGGCCTGGTTTAAATGAATAAACTCATTTATTTATTTTAAAATAGCATGTAAAGAAACTACAGTGTTGGCGAAAAGTATTACAACTTTTCTAAATTTAACATTTTTATAAAATTTGAAATGAATTTAATGTTTATATATCATATATTCATACAAAAATGATAATACCAAACAGCGGCACACTATGTAAACAATTATGACGTCATTATAGTTAAACGTGCTGCATTATAGACTTTTCTTACGAAACCATACTTGGGAATAGCATAGAAAATTTTTATTTTTTTCGCTTTTTGAGAGGTATAATTTAATCATAATGGGTCTGGCAAAGGATATTTCACCAAGAAAACATGCAATTATTATTCAATATTTGAAGGATGGTATGAAGCAGCAAGATATTTCTAAGAAATTATGTTAAAGTAAGTCTTCAGTTAGTCAAATAGTTAAGAAATACAAAACTTTTTCAGCATCACCACTGAAACGTTCTAGACGACCCAGAGTAACAACAACACGTGATGACTCTCTACTCCGACGCTCTGCAGTCAGAAATCCAACTTATTCAAGTCTTCAAATAAAACTAGACACTGGTTGTGGTGCGAGTACACGAACAATACGTGACCGACTGTGTTCGTTTGGTTGAAGAGCTCAACGTCCATATCGCAAACCTCTGCTATCTAAGCAGCAGCGACAGAAAAGAGTTCAGTTTTGTAATAAATATAAGAACTGGAATGCAGAAAGATGGTTCACGGTGTTGTTTTCCGACGAGTCTACATTTCTGCAGTTTGGATCTGTCACGCAATATGTATGTAGACCAGTTGGATCTCAAGATGATATTTGTTACACCTTGCCGACAGTTAAACATTCACCTCAAATTATAGTTTGGGGATGTTTTTCAGTAATGGGGCGAGGGTATATATACTTTATACCAGCGAAACAGATGGTAAACTCTGTTGAATACCTAAAGATTTTAAATTCAAAACTACCCCTAGCCATGCGCTTGCATTGCTGTGAACTGTTTCAACAAGACTCGGCACAATGCCATACCAGTCTAGTTGTAAAAAAGTGGCTAACTGACAATGGGACTCAAGTTCTGGACTGGCCAGGCAACAGTCCAGATTTGAATCCCATTGAAAATCTCTGGACAGTGATGAAAAGAAAAGTAAGAAAATATTACAGTAAAAGCATTGAAGAACTCATTTACAACATTAAGAAGGTGTGGTACACCGAAATCACCCCAGATCTTTGTCAAAAACTGGTTCAGTCGATGCCAAACGGTATCAAATGTGTGTTGAAAAACCATGGACAGCCTTCTAAGTACTAGATATTTATATACGAACACTTCTTTTAATAATACTCTTGTGTATTTGTTTAATGTGTGTTTTTTTTTTAAAGTTGCAATACTTTTCGCCAATACTGTAATTTATGGAAAAAATATTAAAGAATATTTACATTTTTAAATCACAAATATTTTTCATAAGAATGAAATGTGTCCAACAACATGTAGTCTTTTTAAATTTCTTTTGCAAATTGTGAGCAGCAATATTTTCTTAAATTAAATTTAACAAACAAAATAGCTGCCAACATTTTCATTGTGAGTTTGGATTTCCCTTCCGTCCAAATACCATTGGCAATTGAAAACAATTGCTCCACGGAAGTGTTTGTGCCTGGCAAACGTAGAGTGGCCTATACTCATTTTAATAATTAATAATATGTAAATTTTGACTGTTATTATTTTTGCAGTAGTAAATTTATTGTTTTTTTTTTTTCATTAATTTTTGCAATATGATAAATTGACCGTTTCATTAAAACAGTGTTAACTGTTTTTAAAAAAATAAAGAATTTAATGACCAGAAATATTTCTGGATATTGCAGTTCGCTATCACTTAATTTGAGCCCTGATATATATATATATATATATATATATATATATATATATATATATATATATATATATATATATATATATATATATATACATATATATATATATACATATATATATATACATATATATATATATATATATACATATATATATATACATATATATATATATATATATATATATATATATATATATATATATATATATATATATATATATATATATATATATATATATATATATATATATATATATATATATATATATATATATATATATATATATAGTAGGGTGGTCCAAATTTTACACATTATTTAAAATGCAGACTTCACATAAATGTGTTCTATATAATAACATAACACTAGAGTTGAAAAATCTTAGAAATAAAAATAGTTTTAGGTAGCTATAGTCTCTTAAAGATCAAACGGGCCCCTATTATTATCAAGAAAAAAATTTCTTTAAAAGTAGATTATTTTAGGTCTCAAAAGAAGCAAAATTTTATAACAATTTCAAAAATAATCATCATTTTATAAAAAAAATATTATTTTAGCATTCACTGCATAGAAAACGACATTTTTTAACTAAAAATATAAAATTTGCATTTAAAAAAAAAAAATTTGTTATAATTTTTTGTTATAATTTTTTTCTTGATAATATTAGGGGCCTGTCTGATGTTTAAGAGACTATAGCAACCCCTAAATAAAATTTTTTTCAAAGATTTTTCAACTCCATTATTATGTTATTATATAGAACACATTTAGGGTTGTAGAGTCTGCATTTTAAATAATGTGTAAAATTTAGACCATATATATATACACACACACACACACAAAAGAATAGAAAAAAAAATTACCAATACATTTCAAGTAGTTCATAAATTCTTATATGAACATGAGACATAAGCAAAAGATAAGTAAATAAATGATTATGTAATGATGGTAAAATTACAACAGAGAAGAAATTGCCTCATAATAAATAAATTTTCAAACAATATCAACGATATTCATATTCACAGATTAACTATGAAACATCTCCCATGCAAATGAAACATCTTCCATGCAAATGAAACAGTATCTACCATGCAAATGAAACAGTATCTCCCATGCAAACAAAATAGTATCTCCCATACAAATGAAACAGTATCTCCCATGCAAAGTGATGAAGAGTTAACCACAATATCATTATGAAACTTAGACATTTAGGTTATTTTTAAGTATTGCATAAAAATAACCTAACTATCAAAGACCATTGTTTTCTTTTAAAGTGAGGTTGTGCCACTAATTTATTAGAAACAAGAGATATTTAAAAAAAATGAGATGTTCAAATATGTTATTTAGATCAACTTTGAAACACAAAAAGCGCCTATATAAGCTTAAAGGATATGACACATATGGAGTTGAAGTGAATAGGTAATTGGGTAGCTACTGACAATAGAGGGCAATGATTGGTAATCATAAGTCAGAGTGGAAGAAAGTCAAAAGCAGTGTTCCACAAGGTTCAGTAATTAAACCGCAACTCTTTATACCTTAAGTGATCTAACAGACAGCATAACACATTGAATAAGGATATATGCTGACAACAAATTAGATATAAACCTGATTCCAGGCTTAATAACATGCAACACAGACGATGCAACATTAGAAAATGACAAAAAGTATGTTTGTCCAAAAAAAGAAAAGTGATGCAGGTTGGACATCTGAACAATAAATCTTCTCAAGACTACACAATGCTCAATCAGGCAGGAAACAGACAAGTACTTGAAAGCATCACAAATGAATTGGACTAATTGTTTCTTATGACTAGATAGTAAAATTTCAAGTAGAAATCGAAGGAGCAATTATGTATTACACTCTCTCTAAAACCTTTTTAGAAATAGAGGAGTTTTTTGTGGAGCCTTGTACATCCTGTATGTCAGACTTGAGTTTGCTATTCAACCTGGTTCTCCACGCCTATACTAGAAAGTATTCAGAAAAGAGCAACAAAAAAATCACTAAAATAAGTTATATGAGGAGAGACTCCATATTCTTGAAATCACAACTCTTAAAGAAAGAAGAAATTAAAACAACATGATCCAGCAATTTAAAATCACTCATAAAAATAATGAACACAGTGTGTCTCTTTAATCTATAAGCATAGTAGTGCCTGATGTCACAATTCTCCAATGTGATAGTAAACATTGAAGAAGTTCTTCTGGCTCATGTGTACAATGATTTGAAAAAAAAAGTTTTAAAGTTGCCAAATGAAACTTTGTTGACAAGTTTAAGAAGTAATTGGGATGTTATGCAACATGACTACTCTCACAAACGTCTATTTCACCTAGCTAATCATAGCCCACAACCTAGCTAATCATAGCCCACAAACACAAGAGCTGTATACTGTTATGAAAAAAGAGGTAATAACTTAACATGGTAATTTAACATAATCATAATACAATAATAAAGTTTAAGTTTATATTTCTTTTACCCAAAAATACCATACACTTTGCAAAGTAAAATTGAGCAACCCATGAGTGAACAATTTACTTATGGGGACCTACAAATTGACTCTGATTTTGACAATATTTCACAAATTATTAATAATCACTTTGGAAACAGACAGCTCAAAAACTAACAATTAACTTTCGTCTTACTGTAGTGATGCACTCTAATATATATATGCACATATATACAAAAAAAGTTACAAAAAACAGCAATTTCTAAAAATGACATAGCACACCCCTTAATTGTGTTTTGTACAGTCATATGCAGTAAAATAGTAGTGCGTATTTTATTTTTCTATCAACAAACTTTGAACATCATTTTTTTCTATTGTTTGTTTTTATCGTTATTGTTCATAAACTAAATATTGTGATTACAATAGTATAAAAAAAATTTATAAAAGATAATTACAGCACTGTATGGTTTTAAATTTCAATATTATCGATTGAAGGTCATTCGTATTTTTTTTTAGACTGTGCAAAAAAATAGTAGTGAAAATCATTTTTTGTGAAAAGGTCAAAAAATAATTAAATTTCATTACGAAAAAAAATTACATTAGCATTTTGAAAAAAAATACATTAGCATTTTGTTGCATGACCTTTATTTGTAATAACCACCAAGCATCGTCGTTACATGGAATTAACAAGATTCAGACATCGTTCAACAAATATATTTTGCCATGCTAACTGTACAATGTCCCACAATTGATTACAATCTCTTGGATTATTTTCAGAAACTGCTTGTCTAACATTAATCCACAAGTTTTTAATCGGATTGAGGTCGGGGGATTGTGCTGGCCACTCCATCACATCAATTTTGTTCTCATTTAACCACGATTAGGCAACTTGCTCGTATGTTTGGAATCATTATCCTGCTGGAACAAAAATTTTAACAGCAATTCTTCTTTAGCATAAGGCAGCATGATCTCTTCAAGTATTTTTACATATACAAACCGATCCATGATACCTTCTATGTGATGTATAGGCCCAACACCATAGTAAGAAAAACAACCCCATATCATTTTTTTTGAACCTCCATGTTTGACGGTCTTTAATGTAAAATGTGGCTTATATGCTGTACCCGTTGGTCTTCTAACATACTGTTTACGAACATGGGAACCAAAAATTTCAACTTTGTTTTCATCAGTCCACAAAACATTTCGCCATTTTTCTTTAGGCCAAGAGGCATGCATACGTGCAAATTTTAAACACGTTTCAATATATCTTTTACTCAAAAGTGGCACTTTTCTAGGTGTTCTTGCATTTAAATAGACATGTATTAATCATCTTCAAATAGTTGAGGTATTAACATTTAATTCTAGCCTTTCTTTGATTTTTCTAGAAGTAATAAATGGCATCTTTTTCGCTAACGATACAATTCGAGGATCTTCTATAGCGGTAGTTGTTCTTTTATTTCCATATTCTTCTGGTTTGGGTTTCCATTTTAAAGCATTACAAATCATTGTTAATGAGAATCCAACCAGTTCTTGTATTTGTTTGTAGGTTTTACCATAATTTTTAAGATTTATAATTAAATTACAAACTTCTTCAGTACAATGCTTAAGTGTTTTTCTAAAATTTCAAAATTTTAGTAAGTGTATAAATTAATCTAATATCAAAATTAATTACTTCCTTATAGCTTATTATTAAGAACTAATAATAATTAGAATTTAGCAAGTACAGCAATTATTACACAAAAATTAATTTTTCACTACTATTTTATTGCACATTCAAAAAAAAAATACAAATGACCTTCAATCAATAATATTGAAATTTAAAACCATACAGTGCAGCAATTATCTTTCTTTAATTTTTTTTATACTATTATAATCACAACATTTAGTTTATGAACAATAACGATATTTTTATTTTAAAAGTTTTAAATGTATTTTATGTACAAAATGACTTTTTTATCAATTATTATTTTTGAAATTTTTACATAACTTTCTTTGAAACTCAAGTTGACTTATTTTTATTTTATTAGTGACTCGTTAAATGTTCTTGAGAAATGTGTAAAAAGAATTTTTATTTAAAAACCTTTTAAATTCAGTGTTATTTCATTTTATAGAAATTATTTGGGGGGTGTGATATGGCTTTTTTAAATATATATATACATTTAGGCATACATATATATACCTGTATTTAAGCGAGTTACATCGATTTGAACTCTATCAAATACATATGCCATCATATTTTCTACACTGTGTTCTCCGTAGTAATCTTCGGCCTATAAGAAAAATAATTTTATAGTTAAAAATAGTATGTGAACCTGGCCCAGACAAAATTATAAGATTTAGCTGGGGTTGCACAATGGGCCAAAATTCACTTTTACTGGACGAAACTAATAACTAAACTAATATAAAAAAGATTTTTTTATATTAGTTTTTAGAACTATTTTTGCACTGTTCACTAATTTGAGGTTTGTGGTTTCAATGGTGACATTAGTTTTAAATTTTGGGTTGCTATGGATATCTTAATTGCTAAGCAACCACATATTTATTAACCTTAACAAATATGAACTGAAAAAAGTAATAACTTTATTGGATTATTCCCATAAATACCACTTAAGTATCAACCAAATAAAAAATTCATTAAATTTAAAAATTAAAAAACCAAATAAAAAATTCATAATACCACTACATTCGTAGTATAAATACTACGAATGTAGTGGTATTATGATTTTTTTATTTGGTTGATAGTGACTCCTGAAATGCCTGGCAATGGTTCATTTTGCATAGTTACTAGCTTAAGTAACTTTTCTTAAAGCATCAATGTTATAAACTAGACTAATATTAATGTGGCAATCTAATTAAAAATTATTTTCTGAATTTAACAAATTTAACACATTCCTAATTACTAATTTTAAGCATTTTTATGCAGTTCCAGGGCTCTATTTTATATTTCATGAAACTACTACATAATCCATATAAAACCTTTTTGTGTATATAATAATATGAAAATTTTGATTTAAAAATATTTTGAACTAAAACTCATGCATTTGAACTAAAACTTTAAAACAATTGAAAAACAGCTTTAGCTTCTTTTTCTTTACTATCTTTGCGCAAACTACAACCTGATGCAAAACAATAGTTTTTTAGATAAATATGACAACTAATGGCGCCAATCTTTTTTTCTTTGTTTTACTTTTTAAAGTACCAAAATTCACCTAAGGCCTGCCAGACACTACAATTGTATAGATCCAGAGTTTTTTTTATCAATGGAAGCATTTAGTAGAACTTTCTTAATATTAATATGCAAAGTTTTTATTAATATGTAAATTGAACTGATATTGGTTATGATATTGGTATACAGATGAAATATTGGATATTGGTTCATTTTGTAGCTTTTGTAGCTCTGACATTTAACTTGTAAAAATCATTGTTAGAGGTGGACACCCGCAGATTATAAACCAAATTAATATCAATAATATACATATAGATCAATGTATATTAAGTCTCAAATTATTGGACCACTTTGGACTGCAAAATTATTCGACTATGTAAGTGAAATTTTAACTAAACAAAATACTTTAAATACACCATCATTTAAAATTACTTTATTTGACATAACTTACATGCAAAATAGTTTTGCAATAGCTTATTTAAAAAATTATACTAGATTTTATGCAATATTATGCAATAAAAAGAGAGGTTTTAAAATTAACAACTATTTTATGCTTATTGGTAACACAAAAATATTATCGAATTAAAAAAAAAAATTTTAAAAAAAAAAAAAGCTTTTTATTCTACAGCTTAGAAGCTGATAACTGCATGATAACTGCATGATAACTGCATGATAACTGCATGATAACTGCATGATAACTGCATGATAACTGCATGATAACTGCATGATAACTGCATGATAACTGCATGATAACTGCATGATAACTGCATGATAACTGCATGATAACTGCATGATAACTGCATGATAACTGCATGATAACTGCATGATAACTGCATGATAACTGCATGATAACTGCATGATAACTGCATGATAACTGCATGATAACTGCATGATAACTGCATGATAACTGCATGATAACTGCATGATAATTATATCAAAATACATTTTATAAAAGCTGAATGTTTAAGCTGTAAAATGGTATATAACAATGTAATTTTTGAAAATGTTTTTTTTTTACTTTTGTTCAGCCAGGGCTAAAAAAAATTTATAATACTTTATATATTATAATTTTATGCTTACATTTACTATTTTTTAAATGCTAGCATATATTTATATATTTTAAAACTCTAATTGACTTCCAACAAGGTTGCAAGTAACCACTATTAAGTTTTGAGTTACTTTAAAAAAGAAAGAAATGCAACCTTATAACAATGGGAGAGTGGCTCAAGCCTGGCAGATAAAGCATGTCTAATTAATTTATAATTTTCTTACTTTTGCTTTTAGACTTAGTCTGAGAGTAAAGAGAGTTGTTATTCGTCAATATAGGAATACCAACAATATTGCAATATTTTTTCTGCAGTAAATAAATGAGTTTTGCTGTCTAACAAAAATTGTGGATTTTAAGTCCAGACTTAAAATCCACAAGCTGCTGCAAGCCTTAAGCTGTTACAGAAAAGATATCAGATTTAAAATAGACTGCTTGTTCTAAGCAATCAAAAATTGAAGAATTTTTGTCAAGACAAGAGTATAAATTTGAGTTGTCAGCAAATAGAGTCACAAATTTAAACTAAAATTTTTCTGCATTGCCACCAGCTTTAAAAGCAGTTACCTGTTTTTTGTAAAGCATAATAATCTAAAAGCCGTGACTACTTCTCAATTTTTCTCTTTACAAATCAGGATAGCATTTGTCTTTGATTAAGATAGTAAAGCTTTTATCAGATTTTTAAAAAATTGAAAAATAGAAGATTTAGAATATTGTATTATTGAACGGTAATGTATTCGTTGAGTCATCTACCCTTCATCTTTTAGGATTAACTCTTACTTCTGATCTTTCTTGGAAACCTTATATCAAATCCGTTGCAAAATTAGCATCTGCTAAAGTTGCATCTCTTTATCGAGCTTGCAACTTTCTTACTCTGGATTCTATTCTCTATCTCTATAAATCTCAAATCCGTCTTTGTATAGAATACTGTTGCTATATCTGGGGCAGATCTTCTAATGATGCCTTTTCTCATTTAGACAAGGTGCAAAAATGCATTGTAAACATAGTTGGACCTGCTCTTGCAGCCAACCTTCAACCTTTGTTACATCGTCGTAATTTTGCTTCTCTTTCTCTTTTCTACAAATACTATAATGGGCACTGCTCTAAAGAGCTAGGGTCTCTTGTACCATCTAATAAAATTCATGTTCGTGTTACTCGTCATTTAATTAAGTCTCATCCTTTTTCTGTTACTGTTCTTAAGTGCTCCAAAAACTCTTATTCGTCTAGTTTTTTCCCTCGAACATCAGTTCTTTGGAATTCGCTTCCTTCATCTTGCTTTCCTGATTCATATAATTTGCAATCTTTTAAGTCATTTTGCAATCTTTTAAGTCATCTAACACTAATTAGTGGTTGCTTGGAGCCTTGTTGGAAGCGAAGATGTTTAAAAAAAAAATTATTAAATGCAAAACAATGATGTTTTGAATTTGTATGTGATGTAAGACCTTTTTGAGATTACTTTTTAGAGTATTGTGAATGAAAAGTGTAATTAGTTTACTAGACAATTCTAACACCAAGACATCTGTATCTTTAATAAAATGTTTGTCTTCAAAAATAACATTTTCTAAAGAAACATACTTGGTTAGGATAAATTTACATAAATTACAAACAAATTATATAAATTTTCATAAATTTAGGATAACTATACATACTTGTTTAGGATAAATTAACAGCCATTTTAATAATACTAGAATTTCATTCTATGTAGTCATTAAAAATTTATTTTAGGTAGTACACAATACTCAATAGTTTTATTCAACTACATTATAAAACATTAAAAATTTCAACCAAAGCAAATTTTTTAAAACTTTGAATCATTTTTAGAATAATGCTTTTAATAACAATTATTTGACAACAATGTTAGCATTGTTATTAACATTGTTATTAATATTGTTATTAATATTGTTATTAATTACTGTTAAATTTTAAAAGAGATCTAAAAAAAGTTTAATAATTTAATTCTATAAAAAACATTGATTATACACATGATTATACTACTTTGTTTAAACTCTGTTAATACTTACTAAAATAGTTTTAAATGTAAAGCAAGTATCATTTTTTTAACTCAAACTTAAATGATTTTTAATTTTAAATCAAACTTATTATACTGTATGATATCAAGAAATTAAAATTAAAATATAATAAACATAAGTAATTATATTACTCAAAATTTAGATTAACTTATTAGAAAACAGTTTTAGGTAAATAATTTAATTTAGAAAAAGTAGAAGTAGAAGAATGTAAAAAGTAAAGTAGAAGAAAAAGTAGAAGATGTATGAAAAGTAGAAAAAGAAGTAGAAACAATATTTGGTAGAGTAAAACGGGGTCAAACCACACACCATATTATTTTGGACACTAATAAAAATTTTTAAATAAATCAAATAGTTTTTTAACAACTTTAACAGGGAGTTAATTTTTATACATTTGTTATCGATGTGAACAGAATAGAGCTAAAACCAAAACTGATATAAAAATAATTTTACCATTTTGATCATCACTCATTCAATTAAATTCAACTTCAAAATGTCAACTAAAACTTATAGAAAGAAAACAATATATCACTGAGATATTGTTTTCTTTCATATCAGTTAAGAAAACTTAACTGATATGAAAGAAAACAATATATCACTGAGATATTGTTTTCTTTCATATCAGTTAAGAAAACTTAACTGATATGAAAAAAAACAATATATCACTGAGAAAAGCTGCATTCAAACAAGGTGTTCCGGTCTTAACACTCAAAGATTGCAAAAATAACAACAACAAAGGTTTAAATGGATCCAATGCAACAACCGTACTCTCAAATGAAAAAGAAAGAATGATGGTGCATACGTTCGAATTACCTAATGATTGGGGTTATGGTTTAACACAAAATGAACTCCTTGAATTTTTAATTGGCTACCTTAACAATGAAGATCAATTGCACTTATTGATGGCAATAAAAAATTAAAATGGCAAGCCTGCCAAAGACTGGTTTTATGCCTTTATGAAGAAATGGTCAATGCATTTAACAGAGCTGGTTCTTGTACACAAGAAATAAATGATCGCTATTTTAAATGCGTCTAAATATTTAATTTCAAAATCAGGTTGGATTGAGCACGATATTTTTATTGAATGGCTGAAAGAAATATTTATACCCTAAACTGAGCAAATTGGCAGTATTTATATTTTAGTACTAGATGGGCATACGACTTATATGACTTTGGAAGCGGTATTGCTGTGCAAAAAACACAATATAATCTTGATTTGTCTACCAGAACATTCTTTACATATTCTAAAATCATTGGATAGAGGTGTCTATCGTCATCTCAAACAAGCATGGAAAGAAATTCTTATCAAGATTACAGACTCAAAATGTAAGAATTTACATAAACAAAATTTTTCATTGTTGCTTAAACTGCTGTACATGCAATCGCCAGTTTTCAGTGCACTGGTTTATTTCAACTTAATAAAAACAACATAAATCCTAAAGAATTTGTAATTATACAAACATTTGTGTGATTGCTAATGTCTTACACCATCATCATTTTTAGCAGCCTCTGCAGCACCTACACAATTTTGCTCAGTCACAGCTTCATCATCTTCAACAGCCTCCACTACACCTACTTTAACTACCCACTGATTACCATCTTTATTAACTACACCAGTTTGGAATTTTGATAGGTGTAATTGTAGAGAACAATTACACACAGAAATGTAACAATATGAGAGCTTAATGTGTATGGAATGTAATGTGTATGGAATGTAATGTGTATGGAATGGTTGCATAAAGAAACATGTTTACCAAAGAAATGTGTAGTTGGTATTGAATTTTTTTTTTGCATAAAATGGAAAAATTTAATATACTTTGTTAAATAGTTGTGTTAAAAATAATAATAAAAAATTAAAATTTAATAAATTAAATGTTTACTCAAGTGTACGGCTTTATCAGAATGTCGCCTAAAACCACATTAAAAGTATAGTTTTTTAATGTTTTTGATAACTCAATTATTTTTCTAAATTTTATTTATATAATCATTATTTAGATAATTTTACGTAGTTTTTTACAACCGATCTAATAAACAATAATCAGTTAAAATACCCATTAAAAAGTATGTAGCTTGTATTTTTGCCTGATTCTTACAGAAAGTGACTCTTAAACTGTAATCTTTCCATAAACTTCAATAAAATAAAAACATTATGGAAATATCAATAAATCAGAGATTTTATTTCAATAAAATATTTAAATTTTTATTAGTTTTTTTTTTTGTTATTATTAACATTATTATATTGTTTTCATTGATATACTGTAGTAAATAATTATTTTGTTATTTTTTATTTATCCAAATATTACAAAACAAACTTACAGAAGGATAAATACGCAATGAAGGATACCCTCTAATTCCTTCAGCATTACATAACATCCAATCGTCATGACAGTTTACGGCTCCAATTCGAACTACACCACTTAATTCTTCAGAAAGTTTTCGCCACTAACAATGTCAACAGTTTTTATTTATATTGATACTATTTAGTATTACTATTTAAATTATTTAACATATATATATATATATATATATATATATATATATATATATATATATATATATATATATATATATATATATATATATATATATATATATTCAGTATATATACAATGTCAACAGTTTTTATTATTTATATTGATACTATTCAGTATTACTATACAGTATTTATATATTTATAAAATAGTTCAGACTTACTATAGGTGCAACAGTATGACAATGTGAACAATGAGGTGAATAAAAGTTGATAAACCAAATATCTTCTGAGTTTGAAACTGATTGTTCTTAAAAAAAAAAAACTCTTGATTTAAAGTACACCTTATTTCAATATTTTATTACAATAGAAATATTTAGTTTATGACAATTGAAATACATTTTATTTATTGCAATTAAAAACTTGGCTGAAAAAATAATACTATTATTTATCTAATGAATTCAAGGTTATTTCACATGTAAATAGTGAATTCATAGAAATAACAGTTTATAGAAATAACAGTTCATAAGAAACAATGAACTCATAGAAATAACAGTCCATAAGAAATAATGATTTCATAGAAATCTTTTCAAACGAAGCAAACTTATACCAAAATCTGCTTTGCTTAGCGTAATAACTTCAGGATCATCGTCATAAATACCAAACTGTTCATTATAGTATGTCCAACTTTGATAATTGTTACTAAAATGATTATCTTTAAGACCATCTTCACCATATCGATCATATTTCTTGCGCAGTTCTTCATCTGGAAAAAAAAAATGATTTAAAGTTGCATATTTTTTAGACTCAATTACAATCAACTTAAATTTTTTTTTAAACTTAAAATTTAATTAGTAATACATAAAAGGACATAATAGATCTTCATATCTTTAAAAGTAAGATAAATGAGTATAACAAAAACATATTTTTTTGACAATATATATTTTAAAAATTTGAATCAAATATTCTTGCATGAAACAATGACTGAAAAGTGTTTTTAACTTTGACATGCTTGACCATTTTTAAACATAATGTATTATAGATGTCAATTATAGATGTTTAACACTTTTGAATAAGCATTTAACAGTAACTATGCAATAATATTTATTTTTAATATACAACAAACAAAACAAAAAAAGAATAAAAAGTGTCTAAACTGTGTAAAGTTAGAAAAACTAAGATAAATAGAAATACTGTATCAAATATTTATTTAAAAAAAAAGTGATGATGATGATGATGATGATGATGATGATGATGATGATCATCATCATCATCATCATCATCATCATCATCATCATCATATGGATGTGGGGTAATGCAATTAAAATGTTATGTATCGCAACACGCTTGTTCAGTAAAGCATCTCTTATTCGTTATTGCAATTTTTTTGTTCGCTATTGCAACTCCATGTTCGTTTTTGCAATTTGAATACTTTTATTTTTTTTATTAAGTGGTTACGTCGTCAGCCGGCAAAAAAATTTTTAGATCGAAATGTTAGTTGGGCAGAGAAAAATTGTTTGGTGAGTGAAGTAAAATATATTGGTATCAAAACAAAATTGTACTTTTAGGAAGTAAGTTTATGGAAATCTAATATATATCAGTAACCTATACAACTACACATGTGTTTAAAGTTGTAAAATTCTTTTACTAATTTTTTATTTACAAAATTGAGACAAAAAAAAAACTTAACTTAAAAGTGTATATACTTTATTGAGTACAATCAATTTTGAAGTTTATCCAACTTTACAAACCAATTTGTGATATACTTAAAGAGTATGAGCTGGCTAAAATGTGATGTATATCGATTTTTACTCAATAATTGAGTAAAAGTTTATTTAAACCACTCTGATTTTAGATAGCTAGAACTAGCGGTAGAATTAAGTGGAATCTGAGTCAACTTCTACTTAAAATTTCACCTTAAACATTACGATTTTAGCCAGCTTATATTAATATTAAAATTTGGTTTTAATAATAATATACTATATGTTTATGGTTGTGTTAAAAAACTCTATCGATAAAGTTTAGATGTGGAACTTATTATTTGCCAGTAATAAACATGAATTTATTTATTTCCTTTTTTTATTTACGAATATAGTGTTAAAATTATAGATAGTATTTTTTTAAACAGTAATAATATAATTTAAAAGAGTTTAAGATATATTTACATCAGATATGATATTATTGCATCAGTTGTTATCTTCATTAATATAAAGAATTATTTAAAAAATTTAACATTTTCCCTTGTACTATTTTTATGTGTATTTAAGTAATATGTCTGACAAAAACTTTTAATCATACTCCAACATTATTATCTTTTGTTTCTTTAAAAGATAATTATGCTTATTATAAAATTAAAAGACATTAAATAGTTTTACCATATTTACAATAGTTTAGTTTAAATGTTACTAAAGTAAATTTATTTGGCAAGTTTAATCAAAGCTATCTAATAAAGTTAGCTGAAAAATTATTAAAGTTTTCTAATATATTACTGACCGCTGAATTAATTGTAAGCAAATGTGCAGGGTGTGCAAGCTCAATTAAGTTTCAAATTTTAAAGCAACTTCGTTTTTTTTTAGTTATATAGTTGCAAGAGTAGCCTTCAAAACCTGATGAAAAAGATAAATGTCGTTATTCTTGTAATATATTTTATATCTTTTTCAAAGTTGTTTGCACAAGTACTTAAACATTCAGTTAGTGAGTGTCTATATATTTTGCAACACAAAGTTTAAAAACAGAAGTAGAATATCTTTAACTCTTTTACACAACAGTTTTACATCTTTTTACATGTTTTGACTCTTTTTATATGTTTTCATTAAACTATGCTCTATTTAGATTTTTTATTTAACTTCTGCGAGGAAAAACATTCGATCTCTTTTGCTTTGTTTATTAGTGAAATTTAGCATTGCATAATTTATGGACAATCCCTAACCAAATTGACTCTTATACCAAAGAAATTCACTAATACTTTAACTTTTACTTTTTCTATTCTTTATTTCTAGAAATTCATGGAAAACATGATTATTTTACCTAGTTTTTAAATTAATTAGATTTTTAGATTTGTCCTAAAAGTTAGTTATAATTATGATAATTACAGCAACTATAATTTTATTGTAGTGAAAACTCAAAATCGTACAATCAAAAAAAATGTAGTATGCAGATTTAAAAAAAAAAGACTTGAAATAAAGAGATAATTGAGTTTTTTATCTTCCCTGTTCCTTGGGAAAATAAAAATCTAAATTGTGCTCTTTAATGTACTTTCAAATATTCTGTGATTGTTATAAAGTTCAAATTTTTAAAAGTTATTTATAAATTTATTTTCTTGTTTTTTGAAGAAAAAGATGGATGTTTTTAAGTTACTGGATCATACTTTTGAAATATCTCACTCTATTGATGTCAGCATCTAATGCCTTGCAACAGCATACTTTTCAATAATATCCAACTCAACACCACATCGTGTACAAAAATGCACATTTGAATACAATTAAAATGTATCATTTCTCAGGAAAATTTATAATTGCTTATTTTAAATTTTTCTAAAAAAGGCATGTACTTTTTTAATGCTTTGAGTCAGATATAGAAGATTTGTTATCAAAATAACATTTTAAAGTTTAAAAATAAATTTTCTTCAACAATCACAACACAAACTAATTTGCATGGTTTAAAAAATTATATCAATTTGATCTTGTATATTTGTACGAAGATATCATAAGGTTTTTTTAAAGTTTATTTTGCACTTATTGCATTTATATTTTTATGTATATAATATTCATAAAATGCATTTATACAATATTCATAATTTATATGTATATAATATTTATATTTTATATTTTTATATCTTTATATTTTATATGTATATATCATGGATGCAGAATCCTAAAAAGGGATTTGAAAGTCACAAAAAGATTACGTCTTTCTAGTTTTTGGTATCCAGTAGCTTTAAAAATATAAAAAAGCTTATGGTCTACTAATGGGGAAAAAATCAAGACTAATAGGTCAGAAGAACAATCAATTTTTGAACCCAGAGCCCTAAGGTATAATGGCAGCAAGAACTCCAAGACTTCAGGCTTGAAAACAATAAGTTCCAAGTCATTAAATATCATAAATTTTTTTCTTATAGTATTAATCAACCAACATGTTTAGAACTTCTGGACACCAGAGACCATGAAAAAATCTCCGCATCCTGGTGTGTGTGTATATATATATATATATATATATATATATATATATATATATATATATATATATATATATATATATATATATATATATATATATATATATATATATATATATATATATATATATATATATATATATATATATATATATATATATATATATATATATATATGTATATATACATATACAGTGGGTTGCCAAATTATTAGGGACACTTTACTTTTTTAATAATTTTAAAGTTTTAATGATTATTGCGAGCAAATAAAATGTTTTTAAATAATTTTTCTTGTGTATTTTAGTTACTAACATAATTATTATTGTTTTTAAATTGTGGCAACACTGTCAGTCCACTCTATCTTTCAAAAAGTTAGGTTATTATTTAATTAGCTGTCAATTGTTGAAAAGTGTGGTTGGAGTAAGTTCAAAATTGATTTTAATTATTTATTTTTGGAACAATTTTTTGCAAGTTTTTCGAGTTCAGAACTATTGAAACCTAAGTATTGGTTAATAGTTCAATTAGTTAAGGCTAATAATTTATTATTTTTGCTAATTTTAATGCATAAATCCTGACTTGTAACCATTCTTACCTCATATTGATTTTTTTAGTATGGGCAAGTCTTCCGACTTAACCCTAAGAAAAAGTATGGAAGTAAAAACCTTACTTCTTCATTCTACACATTCTCAGAGAGAAATAGCAGCAATTGCAAGTGTTTCAAAGTCAGTAGTAAGCCAAATTAAAAGAAAAATCAATACAAATGTGCCTTTAGAACCAGGCCGTGTTGGCAAAAGTGGTCGAAAAAGGATCACGACTTCACATTGTGACCGTAAAATTAGGGACATCTGTCTTAAAAACAGGAAAAAAAGTGAGGCTCAACTAGCTAAAAAGATAAACAATGAAAAAATTAACATCTCCAAAAGGACGGTTCAAAGAAGGTTGGTTGAAGAGAATTTAATGGGTCGTCGCCCAACAAAAAAACCACGTTTAACTGAAGCCTTGAAAAAAAAGCGACTGGATTGGGCTAGAAAACACCAGCATATGACTATTGAAGACTGGAATAGAGTAAATATAATTTTTAATATTGTAAGAAATCAGAAAAATTATAGGATTATAATTTAAAATATCTTTGTAATGTTTTACAGGTCTGCTTCTAGGACGAGTCAACATTTCAAATTTTGATGGACAAAAGCTCATTTGTTCGACGACGCCCAGGAGAAAAATTTCACCAGGACTGCCTTTTAGAAAAAGTTAAACATCCTGTGAGTGTAATGGTGTGGTCTGTGATCTCAGCCAAGGGTATGGGCTGCCTCTACATTGTGAATGGGACCATGAGGCAGGATCAGTACAAGCGAGTACTGGAAAACAGTCTCCTGCCCCAGGTCCAAGAATGGTTTGCTGATAATGAAGAGTACATGTTCATGCATGACTCAGCACCGTGTCATAAAGCTAGAAGTGTTACAACATTCCTAACTGAAAAAAATGTGTGTGTTTTGCCATGGCCAGGGAATTCACCTGATATGAACCCCATAAAAAATCTGTGGGAGTTCACAAGACGGGAAACTGCCAAAGAAATCATCACTACTAAGCAGCAATTGATAGAAACTCTTATAAGAGAGTGGCATAACAACCCCAGTCTCCAACACAATGCAAAAGTTTGCATAGAAAGCATGCCCCGACGCCTGAAAGCCGTCATTGTAGCAAAGGGTGGCATTATAAAATATTAGGATTATTACCTTATTTTTTATATTAAAACTTTTTATAAAAAAATAGATAACTATGAATAAAAAATTATGTTGTTTTATATTCTAAATAAAACCCTCTAACAATAAAAACAAATAACTACAAGATATTTATTCATTAAAGTAGTTTAAACTTTAAAATTACTTAAAAAGTAAAGTGCGCCTAATAATTTGGCAACCCACTGTATATAAAAATTGGCCTCTGACATAGAAAATGGTCTACATTTAAAAAAATTGCTATTATTAGGTCCAGAACTTTTTTATTTGGAAACATACAACAAATTCTGGTAATATGCTTCGTATCATTAGGTATGGTACCATTAAAAATCTGTTAGTTATAACAAAATAATTAGTTTGAAAAAAAAAAGAGTAGGAAGAAATGGGGCAAAAAAATAAAAAAGAGTGGAAACAAATCTGTAAATATAGCTTATGTTTTAAAATACAAGTTTTGGTTTTTATAAATATTATTTAGGTATTACTCGAAAGTTTTTGTTCTTCAAGCTTAAAATTGCGTTTAAGGTTAATGCTAATGTGTGGTATTTTATGGGTGTAATTTTGTATTTTTTTTTTTTTTTTACGAAAATTTATTTTGTTCTATTATCGTGCTCCGATGACTGACGACAAACTTTTTTTTACAATTTTTGTTACTTGCAAACTTAATACTTATGGAAGCATTGAATCATTATGATAAAACAAACATATTGACAAAATATTACTGGTTCATTGGTCTAAGATTTGCAAGAACACAAGATTTTCAAAACGCTTGATATCTTGCTTTATCCCTATCTATAGAAGCTATGATTATTTTTTTAATTTTATTGGCCATTGGTGCAGACAAATTTATTTTGTAGTCTATTCAAACTTTCAGATAGCGCAACGTTTTAATATTCAATTTATAAAGAAAAGCGCATCAACTTTTATATAAAGATAAAATGTTCGAGATAAATGGATCGCATTAAATAAATAATATTATCTCTAGTGTACAACTTAACCCTATATATACTGGGTCATGGAGGTCAAGGTTTTACTAGTGTGCCCAAAAATATATTCCATTCTGATAAATCCATCATTAAATTCAATAATGGATAAAGATACAGTTAATTCTAAAACTTTCTTTGACACAAATATACTTTAAGGCACTTTTTCCAAATAACACTATTCAATTCTAAATAATATTATTAAATTGTAAAAACTGCGTATAAACAACTCTTATTTTACATGGTAAAAATTGTTGTTTTAAAGTATGGATTTTAAAAAAGTTTTAATTTTTTCTTTAGCTTAAGGTGGTCCTCTACAGAAAAGCCTAACTTTCGATAGCAAACAGTTTTCGATTTAATTTTTTCACCAAAGATGTGGTTCTATAAACAATTTACAAAAATCAACTTTAAAAAAAAATGTCTTGATAACCAAATTATTTAAAAAATGAATGAAAAAACTAGCAACTTTTGTGACGAGCTAGCAATCAAAATATTTATCATATTAAGCTGAAAATTGGTGTATATACTCATGAGGTATATTAATCTGGATAAATGAAGCATTTTTTATTATTTACAGTATATAAAAAGTTACAACATTTGAAACAAACATAAAAAATTTGGTGGACGAATGGCCACCAAATTTTTTTATGTTTATTTCAAATGTTGCAGATATTTAAAATAAAATAAGTATTTTTTTATGAACACTAGCCTCATAAAAAAATACTTCCCTCATTTTATTTTAAATATCCTTCTCTCATCCGGATCCTTTTTAATTATGTAAAAACAAAAAAAATTAGATCAAAAGCTTAAACGAGTCCAAAGTTATCATGTTTTAATGATTTATATTCAAGGAAAAACTTAATTCTGAGGAAACAGCAAATATATAAAACAAAAGAATAAAACCATAATAAAAAGTTCATAAAAACATACCAAAACCCTCCAGGAATATATTTTAAGTTTTTTCTTTACCATCTTTGTCTAAGTAACCCTTTTTAATTGTTTTTAGTTATTTTCTTCTCTTTTTGAGTTGGTCAGTGGACTTTTGAAGAGACCACTTTATAGTTTCTTTATTTTTTTCATTAAGTTTCATAGACGTAACATATCCTGTTAGTTGAAATTTATTTAGTACAAATAGGATTCCATTTGGACCTTAATTAAATTCAATAACAGATGAATTAACAGCAGACTCTAAGACCCCTCTACCCACAAAAATATTTTTTGGGCAACGTCTCCAAATAATCTGGTTGAGTACCTTTTTGGAGTTTTGGATCTTACCATGAAGACATTTTTTAGTGAACCATCTGAAGATAAATCAGTAAAAGTTGGTTTTAAAATGTTGAAGACGGAAACAGAAAGATTTAATTGCTCTACATAAGTATTTTTACCATGAACTTTGTCTAAATGATATTTGCACCAAGTCTCAGTGTCTCTTGGGCAAATACCGTGTCGACATTCCTTGTAGTCAAAATCTGTACAATGAAACAAAACCGCCCAAACAGCTTTTATCATAGCATACAAACTGTCAAGATTGTTTCTTATTGCTAGACCATAGAAGTTCTGCATTGAATTGATCACAGATTTAGTTAACTTTCTTTTTTTATGCAATAGTATGCTTGTTCCTTTGTAAGTCTTAACAACCTTATGAAATCTAGTGCCCATTCTCTTCTGTACAATTTATATAAATTTTGCAATAAAAGATTATAAATAACTGTTTTTTTATAAAAATCTGTGAAAATGGTATCCAATTATAATTTTTAATAACCCAGCAATTATTTTATAGTGGATTTGCAGTGGACCTATATAAGCATTTTAAGCGGTTAATTGGAGGTTTGCTCCTAGGTTACTTAAGGCATTCGCTAAAAGTGGCTAGCCGATAACTCTTCAACATGTAATATAAAAGCTAATTACAAAAACTATGTTGTTGGCTAGCCATTTTGGCGGCTGCCACTAATGGTCCACTATGTAACCAATGAGCTTTACTACAGTGGAAAAATGGTGAAAAACCCTCAAAATGCCTATAAAGGTCAACTAAAATTCCACTGTAAAATGTTTGCTGGGAATTCCACTGTAAAATGTTTGCTGGGTTGTTTAAAACAACAATCTGCTGTGTGTATTTTTTTCATAAAGTCAAAATTAAGTTAAAAATACTTGAAAAAATTTATTACATAGATTAAAAAAAAGATGTCAGAGGATTGTTGTAATTGTTTTTATTCTAAAATAATCTAAAATAGTATTATTTATGTATTCAAAATGAGCACATTTGTTAACTTTAAATATTGTATTAAAAGCTTTATTTATTTTTTGTAATATTTATTTTTATAAACATTCAATATACAGTTTTATATTCTGGAATAAAAAGTTTCCCCTGTTTTAATTATTTGTTCATTTCTTTACCCTGAAAGTCCTATAACGCGCCTCTGAGACTTTGAAGAGTTTCCATTTGATTTTACAATTATTATTTGCATCAACTTTATTTTTTGTATAAAAAAGTGTAAATAAGTTTTATCTTAAAACAATAACTTAAAAGTCATTGCAAAATAGACCTTTCAAATTAATTTAAAAACAAAAACCAGAAAGTTTGGTAATGCAACACCTCACAGTTAAAACCAAATTTCCAAAAAGTCGTTTTTGTTTCAAAAGCAAAGTTTATATTTTTTAGACATTCAATTTAGTAAACATCCAGAAAATTTTTTTTTATTAAAAGCGTATTTAAAAAAAATCTTATTAAATTTTTTTTTTTTGAAAACCCAAGTACGAGATTAGTTAACTAATATATTATAAAATGTTTACTTAAACTTAAAAATGACACGATGATATGAAAAATGTCAAAATTTATAAATGTAAATTTATTTAGTTTATAGCTTGATTTGAAGAAAATTAATAAAAATAACATACCCCATTATACATGCAAAAATACTTTTTTTTAAACGGCTCTTATATTTACAGTTTTTGTTCAAAAAATTTTTTCAAAAATAACATATCTAAAAAGATATGTTATTTTTGAAAGATCTTTTCAGTATTACCAATTAGATCTTTCTAATTGGTAATACTGAAAAAAAATTAAAAAATACTAAGCGGCATGACAATAATCTAAAATCCTGTGAGGCATTGACCTTGTTGCAATAACGAACCATATACTGATGATTAGGGATTGCGGTTTCCCGGACTTTATTCGTTCCCGGGATAGCGGGAAATATATTAAGTGTTCTGGAGATCCCGGGAAAACTTCTTTTTTAAGGAAAATCAAATAACACAACACTTTTCTATTTTTCTCTTTATTTTTTTAACTATTTTTGAATTTAAAGTGACTTCTCAGAAACACCAGTGCATTAAGATGACTGTCTGTTAATCTAGTTCTAAAATTTGTAAATAAAAATCCAGTTGAACTAAGCACCCTTTCAGCCTCAACACTGGATGGACGAATAGTTAAAAGTGCATTAAAAAGCATATCTAAACTATGCGATCTTTTATTTGTCGCTTCAAACAAGTTAAATTCTTGGCGCATAGTTGGTTTATTACACTTAACTTCAAAGTCATCCTTTTTTTTTACAAATTTTTCTAATCTAGCAGCCATAGATTCGGATGCCTGATTTATATTAACACTATTGTTAACTTTGCTACCGCTGTCTATTTCTTTTGCTATATTTTTAATTATTGGAAAAAGTCGACCAGATATTTCAATAGCTAAATTAATCATAACTGTTTTAGATGGGATGCAAAATAAGTCATCATCCATATCATTTTTTAGAGATTGTGGATTATCTAAAAATCTTAATAAACCAACAAGATTGTTTTTTCTTCTTTGACGTATTCTTTTCAATTAAAGCATTTTTAAGATTCTTTGCTAGGTAGTCCCCTTTAACATCAAGTTCTTTAACAATAAATTTTAATGTGTTAATAATATTGCTTCCTTTCTACAAATCATTTCAGAACCTAAGACAATAGGTTCTAGACATTTTGACAAATTTTCAATTACTGTAACTTCATCATCAGATAACATTAGACTTTCTAAATTAAAATCAACCAGAGATTTAAAAATTGCTTTTCTAACTTTAATGAATCTTTGAATCATGGACAACATTGAGTTCCAACAAGTTTTTGAATCCAAAATTAGCAGTAGCTCTTGTCCAAATTCATTTTTAGAATAACGTTTTAAAGAATCCATTTTCAAAGGAGATCTTTTAAAAGTTACAACAATTTTTCGAACTTTAGCCATAACCTTATGAAGCTCAGGAACAAGATCTGGAGCTTGGTGACTAGTATCATTTTTTTCCTCCTCCTCCTCATTATCACCAACATCATCATCATCATCATTATCACCATCATCATCATCATCATCAAAACCATTATCTTCAATATCTTTGTCCTCTGTACTCTTAGCACTCTGATTATTACTTTTAACTTTATATTTTAAATTACATCAAGCTAAATGTATTGCATGTGCAAAACAAAGTTGATATTCGGAAGGAAAAATAATTCCTAGTTTTTTCATAACACTAGCACCATCAGTTGTAATGCAGACTACATCCGTTAAAAAACTTACGTTAAACATGTCTAATTTTTTTATGAGTAGTTAAAGGCAATCGTTTGAGTTGTGTGATCCTAACATTCTCTGCAATCCAAGATTAATAAACCCTTTTTTAAAGTGAAGATATATATTGATAAATCTCCTGCCATGTTTTGAATATTCATCCAAATCTATACTAAACTTACTGTTTTTTTCTTTTATTTAAGTATCTTTGTTTTATTTTCTTCGACTATTTCGATATAATAATTATAAATAAGATTCATGACATTTTGGTAGAGTGTACCCTTTATCACGAAAAAACTCATAAATTTGATCCTTTTAGTTATTGCATTTATAGTAAACCCATCAGTAGCAGCAAAACGAGCCAATCGCTCACCTAACAAAACTTTTTTTGTCATAAAATCAATTGTTAGTTGAACACAACGTTTTTTATTTGATGTTTCGTCTTCTTTATTTAAAATTATGTTGTGGATATTTTCTAAATGTCTTTCAATCCAACAGTCAAACCAACTTTGCATAATAATACCTTTGGACAATGTTTACATTGTGCCTCATTTGATTTTTTAGAATCAAAATAACTCCAAACTTTAGAAGCTTTTGGATTTAAAGACATTTTTTTTTAATTTCTAATTTGCTGTCATAAATTTCAATACGTAAAAACTATAAATAAAATTTATTTCTCCGGAAAACAAAACACTTTAGATTTTGGCGGGAAAGTTAAAAAAATGTATGTTTGAAAATCCCGGAAAAAACTTCCCGGGACTATGGGAATTTAGATTATTATTTTTCCCAGAAAGAATCTCTACTGATGATGATGATGATGATGATGATGATGATGATGATGATGATGATGATGATGATGATGATGATGATGATGATGATGATGATGATGATGATGATGATGTATAAGCATTAAGCATAAAATACAAACAGCAGTCTCAAAGACTATTAATTAAAAAGTACTCTCAAATTAATAACTGCACTGCTTATAAATAGTAATTTGCAAACTGTATATTAATACTCATGCCCACTAATAAAGTATTGTAAAATATTAAGGTAACTTTAAATTTGATGGAGTTTACTAATAAATACCTATAAAATTATTTATATACCTTTTAAAACCTCATACGCCTTGTTTATTTTAAGAAAAGTGTCATGAGCAGCAGCATCTCCCTAAAATATATGACATAACAGGTTTTACATCAAGAATATATAAAAAGAAGAACTAAAAATATTTTATAATCTTTATTTCTTGAGTTAGATCAAATATTAATATAAGAATAATATAAGAAATATTAATATAAGAATAATATAAGAAATATTAATATAAGAATAATAAACTTTCCAATTTGTTGAACAGATTGTGCTTTTTTAAATTTTACCTTTATTAAATTTTTGCTTTAAAAGTACTTTAAACATTAAAAATTTATCTTAATAAACTCTTCACGTTACAATTTCAATGAAAATATTTACAGCGTGAAATCCTTCAACAACTTCTATGAAAATATTAACGTGAAATCCTTCAACAATTTCTATGAAAATATTTTTTGCATGAAATCCTTTAAAATCCTCCAAAATCTTTCAGTTTACATGTGGCTTGTATTCAGCACCAATTATAATAATTAACATTTATAAAGATAAAAGCCAACAATTATTATCTATTCAAAGAAATTGTTTTTTTATTTCTAGTTAAATACAAAACTGATCAAATAAAAATACAAAAATCAATCAATTTTTGTATTTTTATATTATTCATATCGCCCAACCATACAAGACTTAACAAAAAACAGCAGTTCATTTCACTCATAAACAGGATTGCAAGGAGACTTCTTAGCAATCAAAGCATATATAATGTTTTGCTGAATATGATTTTAAAAAACTCAATTAAAATTACACGCTTTCAAGATTTAAATTATGACCTCAATGCAGTTCTCTACAACGGAAAAAATTGTATGCATTAACAATGAACATAACAATCTTATTTAATTTTTAGCAAAGATGATGTTTTTAGCGACGTATCCAGGCCAATTTTGATACTGGTATACCGGTATGGACCCCCAAATTTCAGCCCAAACTCAATTTAAAACAATTTTATAAAAGCATTTGTTATGATATTGTCGCCTATAAACTTTTGAAAAACGACTTTTAAAATACATTATAAATGTATTTTAAGCCAACCTGAATGCATAATTTGAATTCACGTTGATGAAATATAGAACATGTTGTAATTGGATTAAAATGCAAAACGCAAGTTTTGATTGGATTAAAATATAAAGCGCTTAGCATTTTTAAATAACATTTTTAAAATACATTAATTTGAGTTTCTCCTCAGCTTACGTTTTCATAACATAATTTTCAAAGCGATTAAACTATATGAGCTTTAAACTTTTTCATTAACAGTAAAATTGTATTAAAAATGTTTTAAATAATAAAACAAATAAAAGTTTTTAAAACAAAATAACATTTTAATATTTGCCCCAAAAAACTTGATTTGAAAAATAAAATTAGAGCTAGAAAAAAAAAGTTATTAATTTTTGAATGAAGTAATTAAAATTTCGAATGAATTTACCTTGTTATGCAATAAATATACGATGTAATAAATCTTTTCAAGTCTATATAAAAGAGACATACAAATATTGTTTATTAAGCGTTATAGTTATTGCTTGTTTATGAAATCATACTCTTTATATTTATAGTTATTAATATTTAATATTTTAGCATAAACTTAGCATGACATCCTTTATGGATGACCCCTTAGCCTTGATTGATGTTGGAGTTAAAGTCGTCATTCTGTAATAAATGTAACATTATTTTGGTTATTTATTTAAACTTTTATTAGAAAAACTTAAAATATTAGGGCGAGTTATATATTATATACAAATAATTGTATTTAAATAAAAAAAGAAAAAGAGAAAAAAAAAGTCCTCTAAGGTAGACAGGATTTTTAGACCAATATGCCCAAATAATTTCTGGATACGTCACTGGCTGTATTGTGAACAAAATTAAAAACAACTATTTTAAAAGATCAAGACTAAAACCATTTTACTTATATTATTTAACTTTTTAACTTTTTAACTTTTAAAATAATATCTGAAACAGCCTTGTAATAATAAACAGAATAATATCTGAAACAGCCTTGTAATAATAAACAGAATAATATCTGAAACAGCTTTGTAATAACAATCAGAATTATATCTAAAACAGCCAATAACATTAAACTTTTGTTACTACCATTGTAATAACATTAATACTTTTGTTACTACCATTGTAATAACATTAATACTAAAATAGTCACACGTACCATTTTCATTGCATACAATAAATTAATTTTTTTTTGTTCTTTTTATTTATTTGAAATAAGTTTTACAATAAAAGTATGAATAAAATACATAAAACACATATAATAAGAATTACAAATTTTGTTAACTTCATAATAAGAACGCGGATAATCGAAGATCATAAGATCTTGTCATAGAGAACCGCCTGAAAAGATTTTTAATAAATAATAGTAAATAATAATCATTTAATAATACATATATAATTATTCACCCATAAACACATATATATTTATTACACACACATAAATATAAAAACATTTAAAACTAGCTAGTTTGCTTTTTGTATCACTTAATTCAGTATTTTTCAGGGTTTTTTTTGTTATACAAAACCTTGCTAAAGTTATTTTTTAATGTATAAGTACATTTTCTATAATGTAATGTTTAAAATTATAAAGAATATTTCATTAAACCTTTTTAGGTAGGGATGTATAAAATAAGCAATGACATAAACAAAAACAACAAAACTTAGCAAAGCAATTTAGCTCATTTTGAGAAAGCAAAGGTAAAAAGAACAGAAATCAATAAAATTCAAGAACCACTTGACAAGCTAATTAGAATTCTAAATGCACTAATTGTTTTAGGAGGCTCATTTACTTGGCTTCTTTAGAGAAACCTGTTTTTGGAAGATGCAAAGTTATCGCCTGTGAATTAATTTCATTATGGATCAAACTGAATTTTCCAGCAATAACAGAAATATCAGTTTCAAGAAAAGTTGAAAATTTGGTGAATAAAAACAGCAGAGATCAGAAGGCACAGATAATCAGTATCAGCTATTATGAAATATTAATTGATATTATAAATAAAAAAGTTGCATGGCTTAGTATTGAAGAAAAAATTGCTTTTAACTTGCACTTTGTTTTACAAAGCGCAATTAAAAGTAATGGAAAAGTAGAATATGTTACTTCAAAAATTGTTCCAACTCATCCATCTAAATGCATCAAAAATAAAGTAACTGTTGTCAGCAAAACCATCCATCAAATAGAAATCACTGACTAGTAACAGTGAAAGAAAGACTGAAAACGATTTTTCCCCATCTACTAGCAATTTCAGTAGACCTAAAAGAAAAAAAAAAAGCTATAACTGCTTCAGCTGCTTCTTTAGTAAAGAATGTGAATCTAAGTACACACCAGAGCAAAAAAGTATGTCATCAAATGTCAGAAGAAGGTATTAATATTGCAACCCCAACACAGGCTGGTATTTACAAAGCAGTTATAAAATAAGCTGATAGAATCAAAGAAGAAATAAAGAAAATTATAAAAAAAACCTTAATGGGCACTACATTTTGATGGCAAGTTCAAACAGAAAGAAATGCAAGTTGTAGTTTTAAAAAACAATGATCAGGAAATAAAGTTAGCCTATATATAGCTTTTAGAGGAAATTTTAAAGATTACTTAAATAGTTTAATGTTGTATGAGTCGAGAAAACATGAAGATGAGAGAGAGAGAGCTCTAAAGGGTTGTGGTGCGGGGAAAAAATCAAAAGTTTTTAGAGCATGCAGGGGCATATACAGTAAAAGAATATACAGAAAAGAGACTTTGCTGAATGACGAGTACAGCAAGAATGAGTTTTAGTTGATGGAACTAGAGACGATAGCTCCTTAGAGCAGCAATCATGATAGTATTTGTAGAAAAGAGAAAGAGATGCAACTTTACAATAATAGGAAAGAGGCTCAAGCTTAGCAGATAGAGCAGTTCCAACTACGTTTACAATGCATTTTTAGGCCTTGTCTAGAAGAGAAAGAGCATCACTAGAAGAACCAGCAAAATAGCCACTGTAAGCCCCAATCTGTTACAGAAGTGAGATTAGATTCAAGATCGGCTGCCTCTTCTAAGCGATCAAAAACAGAAGACTTTTTGTCAAGACAGGAGTATAAAGTTGAGTCATCAGCAAGAAGAGTTACTTTAGATATAAGGTTGTCAGGAAGATCATTAATGTAGATAAGAAACAAAACAGTACCAATGATAGAACCTTGAGGTACCCCAGAAGTTACTGGAAATAAAGAAGAGTGTTGGCCTTCAAGGATGACTTATTTATGTCAAGAGCAATAGCCCTAGCTTCTCCGCCTCTATCTAATGCACGATAAAATCTTTCAATCACAGCAGTTAGCAAGTCAGCCGTAGAGCAAGAGGATCGAAAACCGAATTGATTGTCTGACAGTAAGTTATTAATGTTAGACAATCCTTATTATTAAATGCCCTTGTGCTAATGAAATAACTTATAAACAATGGTTTAAAACTGAGAGGTGCTTTGTAGAAAAGATAGTTAAAAACTCTCATGAGTTTCAAGAAGAGTTAGTGAACAACTCAAAAAAAATTTTATGTAGGCAAATCCAAGACAAAAAAAATATGTTATGCATACAAATTAAAAATATGAAAATTTTTAATTTGTAACTTAGGATGAAACTTATCTTATTTTTCCGAATATTAGGCAACTCTTCATCCATTTCTAAGGAAAGTTTTCTATTAAAGAACTCACATCATATATATGAGGACTTTAAAAGAAACCTATCCCTAGAAAGTAAAATGTAATTTGTTATATATGACAATCTAATTCAGAATACTGAGGCGATCTTTTGTTGCTTCAAAAATCACACCAATTCTGAAAGAAGAATATCCTCACGTTCAAACTACACATTATTTCATGGCGCAGGAAGCCAGTGGAAAAATAAGTTAACTTTTTAATCTACAATATTTAAAAAATTATATATATATATATATATATATATATATATATATATATATATATATATATATATATATATATATATTGTTTCAAATTAACAATTAAAAAGTAAAAACCAAACCTAATAATAAAAACTGTTTGTGTCATCTTTTAACTTTTTTTTTAAGTATCACTATCACATTTAAACAACAATGAAGGTCTCTAAAAAGTTACTGCCACTTTATTTGTGCTCCTAAATACTATCAGGACCAAATCAAGGACAAGGCAACCAACCATATTTTCCTTTTTTTTTTGTTAAGAAATGACTTCTAACTAACTGCACCCCTTTCTTTTTGTTGAGAAATGACTTTTAATTAGTTGCACCACTCAAATAGGCCAGTAGCCAGATTAGAGGGGTACTGGTTTCCAATAATATATTCAACCATTGATGATTGAAAAATAGGGTTATTTAAAAATGCTGGCATTTTTGGTGCAAATTTGACAAGTTTATGTTTGCTTTTTCAAATAGTTGGGTCTTATGGTCTTATATGCTGTTAATCTTAAATCAAAACAAATTTACAAATATTTCAAAATGGCTGAAAATTTGACTTTTTAGGCAAATGGCCATTTTGCATTTAGATAAATTGAGTTTCAAACTGCAACATGCTCCCTATTTTTTGCCCATTTATTGCAGACAGTAGTAGCTAATCAGAAAACTTATCTGTAAAGACTTGATAAAGATAAAAATGCAAGAGTTAATTTCATTTTGGCATTTTTTAGCAATTTTTGGATTTTATCCAAAGCTGACCAAGTTATAATTTTGCTCTAATGTAATACAAGTTAATAAAAATCACTTTTTTAATAAGAGAACTATTCAGAAAATAGTTCTAGAAAAAAAGATACTTTTTGAAGGTGAAAAAAAAGTTATAAGACTCTAAAGTAGTCAATTTTGACCATTTGTAAATGGAGGGGGCCAATATGTCATGGTTATAATTTTTTATGAACCGTTGTACTTGGAAGTCTGAATTTTCAAATTTAACCTATCTACATAATGCACATAATAATATGTTAAAATCAGGTAAATCAGAGAGAGTGTTCCACAAAGTTTTCTTTAAATTGGTTGAAATATAATGATTTGATCAATATACAAAAATAAACTTATCTTTGTTATACGTATAAATCATGTGAATATAAAAGAAAGATGTATAATATTTGTTGCACATATAAAATAATACATAAACAAGTCAAATTAAAATTTGCATAACAAAAAGTGTCTGTACAAAGTAAACATTTATACAGGGTGTCTACCAAGGTGGATTTTTCTAAATTTTTCCTGATCCACTACTTGTTTTTATTTCAAACTAACATTTTCTTTTAAATAAGAAAAAGTTTAATTTTTGAGAAAAATCAAAAAATTTTAAAACTATTTTTTTCAACAAAAATGCTTTACATTTAAACATAACACAATACATTAAAAATATTAAGTTGATATATATTAAGAATATTCATTCCATTTAAAAGAGGCTTGGCATCTCAAAAACGGTGTTTAAAATTGTGCAACATTTTTTGTAAAAATTACTTTGAATAAATAAAAAAACAAACATATATATATATATATATATATATATATATATATATATATATATATATATATATATATATATATATATAATATATATATATATATATATATATATATATATATTTATAAACACACATACACAAATAACGCACATTTATATAGAGCTATTTATCATTTCCATTCACCTTGTTTTTATCTGGGTGTTTTTCAAGGGCAATTTTTTTGAAAGCTTTTCTTATCTCTGATTTAGAAGCATCGGTTTTAACACCAAGTAAAGCGTAATAATCATTTTTAATAGATAAACAAATGTTCCAATTAATAATTAATATAATTAAAATAAGTACTTTCATTTTATTTTATTGCGTTAAATTAAAAATATAAATAAATGTTTCGTGCGATTTTTATTTTTGTTCAAGACTTTAGCGCAAAGATATTTTTTTTCGGCTTGTAATAAAGACACGTGTACATTTTGTAAGTTCGCAAAATGACATAATACATATACTAAATGTCCGGATTAGTAAAATACCGATCTTGGTAAGTCTATCCACACCGACCATTTCTATACTTATTCTTTATTTCAATATTTTTTAGTAAGCGGTAGAAAAATTATTATATACATACAGGACCAACGGACCAACAGGTTTTGATGTGGAAGTAATTTTTTTGTGAAGTGAAGGATTGACAATCGTCAATTACTAAAAAAAGAAAAAGGTCCTTCAGAAAAAAAGTGGAGGTGCCCTCCTGTCTTCTCACCCACATATATAAATTATATATATATATATATATATATATATATATATATATATATATATATATATATATATATATATATATATATATATATATATATATATATATATATATATATATATATATATATATATATATACGTGGGTGCATATATGTAAATATTAAAGATGATTTCTTTATATTATCATGTATAATAATGTATATTTTAAAGAGTGCTCAATAGATAAACTAGAGCTATATAGTATATATATTACTGTTACCCGCAGTATCAGGAATTAGCTAAATGCTAATATTTATAATATTATATTGCGACTTAAAGTTTCATGTGTTACCACAATCATCAGGCAAGTAGTCAAAAGTTATTTTTGCTACAATGTATATATATATATATATATATATATATATATATATATATATATATATATATATATATATATATATATATATATATATATATATATATATATATATATATATAATTTGTATATGTTATTTATATAAGAGTTGGAAGGTTATGGAAGAGAAACAATGAAGTTTGTAGAGCAAGATAAAGATTGACAGACGACTTAAAAGATTGCAAATTATATGAATCAGGAAACCAAGATGATGAAAGCGAATTCCAAAGAACTGATGTTTGAGGAAAAAATCTAGACGAGTAAGAATTTTTTGAGCACTTAGGAACAGTCGCAGAAAAAGGATGAGACTTGATTAAATGACTAATAACACGAGAATAATTTTTAGTAGATGGCACATATATATATATACGTGCCATCCGGAGTAGGAAAGTGTCGAACACGATAAACAGATGCAAATTTGATGAATATTTTAAGATTAATATTTTAAACAAGATGAATATTTTAAACATTTCAGTAGCCATTGCGCGAACCTCTATTAACAGCTATTACCATCATATATATTATTATCATCGGATATTAGAACAAAAAATGAATTTACAAAGTAAATATTTATACAGGGTGTCTACCATTATTTTAAACGTTTCGGTAGCCGTTGGGCGAATCGCTATAAGCGGTTACTATCATGATCGATATTATTATCATCGGATGTTAGAACCCGTTTAAATAATAACTAAGTAGTAACTGAAAATTTATCACAAAGATCTTGTCATCAGAACCTTAAATAAATCGTTTTTTAATATGCAGTAAAAAACTTCTTACAATGATGAGATAAAATAACTAATAAACATCTTATAATGATAAAAGAAAATAAACTTTATAAAGTATATAGAATAATACAATGGAAAAGGTAAACTGAAAATAAATTAGTTCTGAGTAATAATAGAAAAATAAAAATTTTTAAAATGTTATTATTAGTAGTACGTTTGTCCATGGAAAAAATAAAACTTTTAAAACAGAGAAAGAAGAAGACAAATCAAAATTTTGCAAATTAACTTTTTTCAAAGGTATGGTGATATTTACTAATATTTTTTAATATTTAGTATATTTATTTTTATAAAATAATTATGTTATAAGATATATATTAACAGGTTTTACAGTAAAGATATTTTTAAAAACGATAGGAACTAAATTATTTCTTCGACATATATATAAACATTAAACATTGAATACATTTACTTCATATATGTTAAGTAATCTCATTTCGTTATATTAAAGCTTTGAATGAGTAAGACAACCCACATAATTAACAATACGAACTGCGTTCTTCTGACGTTTACGAAGACGTTTCCATCTATTTTTATCAGTACTTTATATTTAATGTCTTCATCCAGGAAAACTCCTAAAAACATTGTAACGCAGTCTTTTTTAATCTCAATTCGGTCAATGAAAATTGGTGCCAGAAATATGAGTAGATAACGCTTTTTTTTAAGAAAATGGAAAATAATATATTTTGTTTTAATAATATTTTTAGTTAATTTCTTAAATTTAAATTAGGTAGAAATATTTTTAAGCTCGTCATTCATGACGAAAATTTTTACAAATATCATTATTAGAAATAAGTGTGTTATAATAATAATGAGAAATTATAAATATATAAAAATATAACAAGATAACAAAAGTAATACAAATTATAGTTATAATAATAATAAGTTAAAATAAAAGCAATAAATAAAAAATAAATAAAACAAATAATAATAACAAATATTAAAGTATTAGTTATTAGCAGGGCCGTCCTAAATGGGGTGTAGGGGTGTCCCAACACCCTTTCTCCCCAAAGTTGAAATTAAGCAATTGAGTAGGCACATTGAACAAGTTTTGAACTATAGTTGGCAAATTGCAAATATTGAGGACCTTTTTTTTTTGGTGTCTCTAGTTGGCAAAAAAATACATACACCCCCTCATGGAAGACCTTTTCGGGACGGCCCTAAGTATTATATATATAAGTATAATATTATTTGTAATAATAAGTTGATGATTCATTAGGATGTCACTCATAAAAAAAGTCTGATTAAAGGATATTAATTTTTAAATATAGAATAAGTAATAATTAGCACATAGACATAGGATACAGAACATGCATAGAAGTCATAATTTAGATATTATAATAATAAAAAAAGAAAAAAAGAAACAAACAAAAAAGTACTACTAATAATTTTTGTAACTGTAATGAGAATATTAACCGTATATTTGAACAATAAGAGATAATAATATCGAGAATTAGAATAAAGTACTTTTCAGAATTTTTTTTTTTACCGTTGACTATCATATTTTGATTTCTAAATTTGGATATTATGGAATTTACGGTGTTGTAAATGACTGGTTTTGATCTAATCTAATCGAAAACAATTTGTAAGTATTTTATGTTTAAAAATTAATGTCCTTTAATTAAAAACAACACAAACAAATTGACCAGTATTAAAAGTTTTTCTGATTTTTTCTGTTATTTTTATTAATGCGTGGCAAGTACAATGCTTTATTATAAAACCAAAAGTGAAAATCATTTAAACAGTTAAATAAAAAAAAGAGAAAACTCTAAAATACATAAATTTTCAAAAAGCTTACTAATCTTAGATAAAAAAGAAAAAGATCTATAGTCAGTACACAAAAGTTTAGAGCGATTTTTACGTATCAATACAATTGAAATGTTTCATTTGTGAATGAGGTATTAAATAGAAAATTTAACAATTCATAGTTAAAATCAGAATTATTTTGAGAATGTTGTTTGGACCTGATTTCGGAAATATTTGTTTGAAATTATAGTAAACTATGTAAATTTGGATACTTAAGATTACTGTTAATAATAGTAAACTATGTAAATTTGGATACTTAAAATTACTATTTATAATAGTTAACTATGTAAATTTGAATACTTAATATTACTGTTAATAATAGTTAACTATGTAAATTTGGGTACTAAAGATTACTGTTAATAGTTGACGTAGGATGAATGAGTAGTGCATTCGAGTTAATGAGCAGCATTTGTAAAAAAAAGTCTTAAGTGTTAAAAATAATTCAGAGATCAAAATTAGGTCGGTTTTATATGTTTCATTGTAAGCCGTTGTAAGGTGCATAGCATAGCAATCCAAAATTAGTATTACCGGTCTTCATCATCCCAGTCAATATATAATAAGTCAGCTTTAAAGTCTTTATTAAAGTTTTTAAAATTTGTGCGTCTGCGCACGGTGGATCAGATTGCTTTTTTTGCGCCAAAATTATTTTTTTTATTAAATATTACTAAATTAGCTTTAAATAACATATCTGGAGATTCTAAATATATTTTTAATTGAAAGAAAAAAAATTTTAATTGTTTTTTAACTTGGAATACAATTAAAAAAATTTTTTGTTTTATGCAATAGTATATTATTATGAAATATTTTTTGAACTATTTTCAACTAGTCTTATATTCCTCGAAAAATTTTTAAATTTCATAGTAAAATTTTTTAGCGTTCAAAAAATATGAAATTATACAATGAAACTTAAAATTTTTAAGTTTCTTTGTTAGTAGGCACGGGGGGCTTAAATTTGGGGTTTTTTTTGTTTCCAGGCTCCAATCATCGCAATTTTTTACAAAGTATCCTTATTTGACATAAGCATAAGCTTATAAATGTTTGGAGTTTGCTCCATGTCTGGAAGTTAGATATCTCGAAGACCAAAAAATGCTGGTACTACCCCTGCTGTTACCTAAAAGTTATTTTTCAGACAAGGTGGTACTTTGTTGAGGCTCAAACTAATTATAAAATATATTATATATACTTAATAAAAATTTTAAAGTATTTTCAGAGGATTTTGGAGGTTTTTTTAATTAACTAAAGAAAGTAAAAATTTGCATTTAAAAAAACATACAAAAATACATCAACTTCAAAGTTTCTAACAAATTCTTACTTATCAACAAAAATACTTACTAATGAGCAAAAAACTTGCAGCGATGTTCTGTTGTTTAAAAAAAGATAAATCTATCAATATATAAAAAAAAAATAATAGCGCATATCTTTTAATTCATAAAAAATTTACAATTTATGTGTAGCAACTTATATTTTTAATTAATTTTTGTTTTAAAATTTACAAATCGGAAAAAATAATTTATCTTCAACAGGTCGTATAAACTTTAATTTAAAAGCTAATGACTAACAAATATCATTTTATTAAAGCTCTATAAGTATGGAAAACAACTATTACCATTAAACCAACATTAAACACAATTTTTTTTTTTTAATTTTAGCACACTTTGACCAAGTGTGCTGCGTGGTAAAAATAATTTATTGAAATTGGGACAGATACAAAATGAGGTAAGTGATCAGAAACAGAAGTCGTCGAATTTCCTATAACAATTACCTTAGTTATTAAATTAGAAAAAATATTGTCAATGATTGTAGCAGAGTGATTACTAATTCTCGTCGGCAAATGGATAAAAGGGCGAATATTATAAAAGGAAAGTAATTTAAAAAATAAATCAGACGTCACAATGTCGTTATTTGTTTGTATCGTATCAATATTAAAATCATCTAGTAAGAAAAAGGATTTATTTTCAGCAGATATTTTTTTAAGCAAAACATTGATTTTTTTTTTTTTTATTTTTTTAAATTTTTTAATTTTTGTCGTTGTTTACAAAGAAAAACAAAAAAGGCTTCTGAAAGAAGATTGTAATAATCTTATCATCAGAACCTTTTACAAGTATTTTAAAATCAATACATTAACAAGAATAAAAAATTACAATCAGTCGTGATATAAATTGGAAATGTAAATTAAACCACTATTGAAATATAAAATAAAAAGTCTGATCTTATCGTCAGAACTTATAAAAACGTAACTATATAAATGCATATATAAATATATATATGTATATATATATAAAGTAAACACATCTCTTTTTAATAGGCAAGAGAAAATATAACAGTCTTACAATTAAAATGGCAAATACGTTATTGTTATAAAAAGTATTTAAATATATCATTAATAGATAAAGTAAAATTTTTAATTTTACTTTTAAAGATCGGAAATGTATTGAGTATATCAAAATTAGATATAACAATTTTGTTCCAAAGATAAGGTACGCGAAATGTAATGCAAAATTTGTTAAATTTTGTTCTGCAAATTGGTTCATATACAAAACTTTTATTTCTAAGTAAATATTTATTAATTGGGTTTAGATAAAAAAAGCCTTTAAAGATAGGTAAAGTTAAATCGTTTTTCAACATGTAAATAAAGCATAAAACATTATAAACATTGAGCTCGTAAATATTAAGTATTTTCATCTCCATAAATAATGGTTTGGAATGAGTAAAACGATCCGCAAAATTAATCAATCGGATCGCATGCTACTGACGGCGAAAATGGCATTTTAGCTTACTTTTTTTGGTGCTTCCTCGCGCTATGTTGGCATAACTAATATAGGTGTGAACAGAGGCGGACGCAGGTTTTTAGTTTACCCCGTCAAAAAAAAAAAGCGCCTTACGCCATGTTGTAAGTGACAAAACTACGCTCACAAGACAAATAAAAAAAAGGAGGGGGGCTGGAGCAAGGGCGGATTTGGACCATGAAGTAAAGGTAAAAGGAGGGCCGTTTTTTAATTTCGATGATCCAGGCCACCGATTTACAGGTTTCATGATTTTTTGTGCAAGCGCAAAAAATAGAATTTGTACTACACAATTTTTTTCCAAATTTTATGCCACTTTGAAACAGCCTCCTAAATTTACTTACGTTTTTAAACAATGTGCTCAATATCTCAATTACTCCAATAGCCTCCTCCTATGTATCCCTTTAAACCTTCCTACCATTGGGCTGGAGGATTTAAAGGGATTTTTTTTCTATTGCAGTAAGAAGCTTAAATCTTAGTTTTACTTAGAAACTTTTTTTAACAAAAAGTAATTTTTATTAAAAGAGTATATAGCTGTAGATTCTTTTCTACCATTTTGGTATAACTTATTACAATAATAAATATATAAACCAACAAATAACTGTTTCGCCCAATATCAGGGCTCATCGGCATGTCTAGGAACATATTTCATTCCAGACACGGATAATCGGAAAAAGAAAAATTAATAAAAGAAAAGAGAAAGACACAAATACAAATAGATTTATATACATGGTCAAAAAATTGTTATATATATTTTTATATTACAAGATTTAAAAAAAGCTAAAACAAAGTTAAACCTTAACAACTAAAAAAAACGATGTGGCATAGAATATTTGTAATTTTTTTAGGTTAATGCAATTAATTTGCACAATACTGTACAATCGGAAAAAAAAATTAATATAGGAAAAGAGAAAGACACAAATACAAATAGATTTATATACATAGTCAAAAAAAAGGTTATATATATTTTTATATTACAAGATTTAAAAAAAAAGTTAAACCAAGTTAAACCTTAACAACTAAAAAAAAGATCATTTTTGATCAAATGAAAGGAAACAGTTTTTGAAACAGTTTTTGAAAACAGTTTTTGAAAACAGTTTTTGAAAACAGTTTTTGAAAACAATTACAGTAAAAAACTAGTTTAAATGGCACAAAAACTTAAGAAAATTATTAGGTTGATTAAGAGAAAATTTATTCAAAATAATTTTTACTATTTTTATTTTATCACTAAATTAGAAAATGATAAAAAAGAAATTGTTAATGTCAGAAAGCGAAGGTATGTGTTTTTTATAAATATGATTTGGATTTATATAAGACTCCATTACTTTTAGATATTTTTGAGCAAATTTAGAGATAGTGTCTCGATAAAAATACTCATCTTGAGCAGATGTTAAATGAATCCGGCTGCTGTCTCGTAGAAGGCCTCTTAGGCAAAGACTTTAGGGGTAAACAGATTCTATCTGTTGACCAGCCTCGTACCCCTTCTTCATCTATTAGGCTGACGCAGATGTATTTTTAATACATTATTTCCAGTTTAGGATGTTGAACGCTGGATCTTCTTGACTCAATTCATGGGTTTTGCTTTTGTCTCTATTTTTAAAACTAGGCAACTCATTCTATTATCTCCAAATGAGGGTACAGCTCTAAAACTCAGTTTTATGGTTCTGAGGCCGGCTGATAGTCAGGTTTCCCGAACTCTGTGGTAGCTCTCAGAGAGGCTGATTCCATCAACAGCTGAAAAATATCAGAGTACTAACAGTGCCATGTTGCGCATGGATGGTGTCCCTGTTTGTAATTTTGGTGTGCATTGCCAAGGCCACATTGGAGCCCTTTGTTACGGCTTAGGGTTTATTAGTGGAAATGAGGCAATTGCTTGGGCTATAAAACAGTGTACTGAGTACTATCTATGTTTCGAGTCAAGTTCTTTAATAAATTAAAAAAAAAATAAAGTAACAAAAACTATAAAACACAAAAAATCACAGTCATCACCAAGTTTGCTAAACCTATCATTCACCAATATTCGTGATCTTCGAAGTAACTTTTCTTCTGTTGAGTCTTATCTCTTGCAAAGTTCACCAGACCTACTTGCTCTTTGTGAGACTAATTTGAGTTCAGCTTTCTCATCTTGTGATCTTAGTGATGGTTATCTTCCTTTAATTTGTAAAGACTCCAATAGCCACATGCTTAGCCTAGGCATTTACATTCGTAAGAATTCACCCATTTGTCGGGAAACTAGGTTTGAATCCACAGACTACTCTTTTATGTGCTTTCGTTTAGCACTACTTCACTCTATCACCTTTCTCTTTGTTCTATATCGCTCTCCCTCATCTCAAGACTGCACTCTTCTTGATGTTATTTCTGATTATATTGACCAAGCCCTCATTCTTTATCCATCAGCCAATATTGTTGTTGTCGGTGACTTTAATGTTCATCACACTGAATGGCTTGGCTCTAGTGTCAGTGACTCTGCAGGCATTAACGCCCACAACTTTTGTCTTTCTCAATCTCTAACTCAAATAGTCAACTTTCCAACTCGCTTTCCAGACAACCCGAATCATTTACCTTCTCTACTTGAAGACTTGTGTCTTGTTCTAATCCTAGTCAGTGCTCAGTTTCTTCACACTCACCCTTAGGTGCTTCTGATCATGGTTTGGTCTCTCTCAAATTATTATCTCATTCTTTTTACCATCAGAATCCCCCTATCATCGTACATCTAACTACCTTTCAGACTGACTGGGACTCTTTCCGTGATTTTTTTGTGATGGCCCCTGGGTAGAAATCTTTTGTCTTCCTGTTGACAAATGTGCTTCTTACATAACTTCGTGGATTCAGGCTGGCATGGAATCCTTTATTCCCTCTCGACGATTCCAGGTCAAGCCTCACTCTTCTCCATGGTTTTCCTCAAATTTTGCTGCTGCAATTGCCAATCGAAACCATTACTTCTATATCTATCAGCAAAACAATTCTCCAGAAAACACACGTCTGTTTATTACTGCTAGGAACCATTGTAAAAAGGTTTTGTCTAATGCCAAAGCCCGCTCAGATCATGAAGTCTCGTATTTCATCACAAAAATTAGGCTCTCGTGACTTCTGGAGAATCTTTAATAGTATCAATAACAAGGGCAAGTCTGTAATTCCACCTCTTTTGTATGGTTCAGACTTTGTCACCTCACCTAGCGACAAAGCTGAATTGTTTGCCAAGAACTTTTCATCAATATCATCTCTTGATGCCACTAGTTGCGTTCTGCCTGATATAGCCGTCAAACAGGTTGATCAATTGCTCGACATTCGTATCACTCCAGCTTCTGTACCTAAAGTAATTTCCCGCTTAGACTCTTCTACAACTTGCGGCCCGGACAACATACCTGTTATAGTCTTGCAGAAGTGTTCTCCGGAGCTGTCGTCTATCCTTTCTATTCAAAACTATTCAACAAGTGCTTAACAGAGTCTTGTTTTCCAGCTTGCTGGAAAGCAGCATCTGTTATCCCTATTTTTAAAAATTCTGGAGAGCGATCCAATTTGTCTAACTACCGTCCCATTAGTCTTCTTCCTATCATAAGCAAGGTTTTTAAATCTTTAATTAACAAACACTTAATCTCTCATCTCAAATCTCATAACCTACTTTCTGATCATCAATATATCGATCTTCTCACTCTACGGCTGATTTGCTATCAGTAATAACCGATAGGTTTTATCGCGCATTAGATAAGGTTGGAGAGGTTAAGGCCATTGCTCTTGAATTTTTCTAAAGCGTTTAATAAAGTTTGGCATCCTGGTCTTCTCCATAAGCTTTCTTCTTACGGTGTATCTGGAAACATCTTTAAGATTATTGAATCCTTCCTTTTCAATCGTAGTATAAAAGTTGTCCTTGATGGACAGCACTCTTCTTCTTATTCTGTAACCTCAGGGGTTCCTCAAGGTTCAATCCTTGGCCCTATACTCTTTTTAATTTACATTAACGATCTTCCAGATATTCTCACATCTAAGGCGGCATTGTTTGCTGATGATACTACCATTTATTCTTGTCACGATAGGAAGCCAACTCCCTCTGATTGCTTGCAGGGGGCATTTGAGCTTGAAAAGGATCTCACTTCTGCTACAACATGGGACTCACAGTGGCTGGTGAACTTTAATTCAGATAAAACTCAATTTTTCTCGGCCAATCGTTATCGCAATAGTTTAGACCTTCCTATATTTATGAACGGTAATGTTCTCGATGAGTCTCCTACCCTTCGTCTTCTAGGATTAACTCTTACTTCTGATCTTTCTCGGAAACCTTATATCAAATTTGTTGCAAAATTAGCATCTGCTAAAGTTGCTTCTCTTTATCGAGCTCGTCACTTTCTTACTCTGGATTTTATTCTCTATCTCTATAAATCCCAAATCCGGCCTTGTATGGAATACTGTTGCCATATTTGGGGCGGATCTTCTAATGATGCCTTTTCTCTTTTAGACAAGGTGCAAAAACGCATTGTAAACATAGTTGAACCTGCTTTTGCAGCCAACCTTCAACCTCTGTCACATCGTCGTAATGTTACTTCTCTTTCTTTTTTCTACAAATACTATAATGGGCACTGCTCGAAAGAGCTAGGGTCTCTTGTGCCAAGAGTCTCTTGTACTATAATTCATTCTCGTGTTACTCGTCATTCAATTAAGTCTCATCTTTTTTCTGTTACTGTTCCTAAGTGCTCCAAAATCTCTTATTCGTCTAGTTTTTTCCCTCGAACATCAGTTCTTTGGAATTCGCTTCCTTCATCTTGCTTTCCTGATTCATATAATTTGCAATCTTTTAAGTCGTCTGTCAATCGTTATCTTGCTCTTCAATCTTCATATTTTTTCTTCCAGTAACTTCCAACACTAATTAGTGGTTGCTTGCAGCCTTGTTGGAAGCGAAGATAATTAAAAAAAAAAAAAATATATATATATATATATATATATATATATATATATATATATATATATATATATATATATATATATATATATATATATATATATATATATATATATATTAGGGGTAGTCATTTTTAGGGAATTTTTGAAATCGAAGTACATACCCAGCTAAAGTTGGAGCAAAAATGCTAAAACTTTTTCAAAATTTTTTTTAGGTCAATCGGGTGACTTTTAAGTCCCCCTCAAGACTAAAGTTGTTAAGAAATTGAACTTGAAAAAAGGAAAAATAGGGTGTGTTCAGAGTGTTTGAGGGGGATTTAAATGAAAAAATTGTTTCAATTTTTTTTTTTTTTTTTTGTTATTTGTTATCTATATTTTCATTTTAAAAGGGTATGTCATCATGTTTTTTACATATTCTTGGTTAAAACGATATTTACGAAAGGAAAAAATAAAAATTTTATGTTACGCAAGAGGTTATGAAAATCGGCAACGATAAAAAAATTCTTATAAAATAATGCAGAAGAAAATGTGCTGAAGATCCTGCACTGTGTTTTCAAGTCACTAAGAGTTTTTATAAAGAAATTGTACGTGAAATTGCGTTACATTATTTTATTTTTGTAAATAACTTTCGTATTTACTTGATTGTTGTTAATTGAATTACAATATAAAGTAAAATTGTATTAAAGTTTTTAATTAATTACAGACCATTAAATATATTTAGATTGAATACAAAAATGGAAAAAAAAATTGTAAAAGATATTGGGAAGAGGAAGTTTCTCAGATCAAGCAAAAACAAACTTTTTATCATAAATGAGGCTAAACCAGCTATTACATGTACATATCTAATTTAAAAAAATTGTTGTGAATTTTAAATTTTTTGTTAAAAATTAAAATATTGATTTTTTTTTTTCTTAAGGTCTTCAACTCCCTACTGGAATGGATGTTCTTCAACACATTGTCTACAGAAGATCACTACTTCCTCATAATGTTAAGAAGTCAGCAATTTTATCATGCCCTCCTTACAAGATTAAGGGTTACAAGAGATGTGAAGTAGATGATTGTGAATGCATTTTAGGCTTAATTAAAAGACCATGGCTTAAAGCGGGATTTCAAGTAATTTCAGATAAAAGTATTATCATGAAGATGGACAAGAAGTATTCAGATTTGAGTAGAAATAAATGCAGAGGAACAGCTAGAGACAAGGTTAATCAAGGGGAGTTTATTTCATTTTTGAAAAAGCTGTTTTGGATTGGTTCTACAGATTTAAAGAACCAAATTATGAAGGATAAAAAACGCTCAGATAAAGATAAGGACGATGATTTAACTTTTTTGGAAGACCAGGAAGGACCGAGATATTTTAGTTTGGGATCAGAAGATAGAAAATTTAGCAAAAAGGTTTTGTGTTGTTTTTATTGGGTTAATTTGACGTTTTTTATTCAAATTTCCTAAATTAACATACATTATTTGTTAATACACATACACTATGTTAAAACAAATTTTAGGTTTCTGAAGGTGTGAGGAAGAGGACAAGGCTAGAAGACGAATCTCCTAAGATTGATGCTACCTCAGAATTAGACTTTCACTGACACTAGCGCTGATTCTGATTCAGAATTTGAACCCAAAGGGTGGCATCATAGAAGAGCAGATGATTGCAACATTACTGCCAAAGTCCCTAAGAATATTTTTGATGGAAATGTATCTATCATAGCTACAGCAAATGATATCTCCCCCAATGTCTTACAAAAAGTAACTGGAGCAATTCTTCAAGATTGTGGAGTTGATATCGCAAAATGCAAAGCCAGTGCTTCAACAGCATTAAGGAAGATGAAAAAAACTGCCAAGGATACTGCAGAAATTGCTAAATTAGATATAAAGAAGGCCGTGGAAAAAAGCCGTTATCCCTGTATAATTCATTTTGACGGAAAGGCTTTGTTTGAAATAAATCAGGGAAAAAGACTGAAGAATGAAAGATTAGCTGTGCTCGTTAATATTGAGGGGGTGTCGCATCTTCTTGGAGTACCTGCCTTGCCTTCTCCTTCAGGTGAAAATATGTATATAGGAATCATGAAAATACTAGAAGAATATGACCTCATTTCAAAAGTATGCGGAGTATGCTTTGATACAACTTCAAGTAATACTGGTTCTAAGAAAGGATCACTTACTAGGATTGCAAGAGAGGTTGAAAAATACCTTCTTCTACTAGCATGTAGGCATCATATCATTGAGCTTAGAATGGTTCATTTCTGTGAAGCAGTGATAAAAGAGAATAGCGTAGGGCCTGAAAATACTTTATTCGTAAAGTTTAAACATATGTTTGAGAACCCTAACTTCAAATACGACGAAAATAACCTGACCTCTCTTGATTGGAAAACCGTGGAAGGAACAGTTTTGAAGGAAGCTGCAAGGAAAACTTTAGATTACTGTGAGACCTATATTACTAAAAAATGCAATATGAGGAATGACCGAAGAGAGTTGGCTGAGCTAACCATGCAGTATTTATCCCCTTCTGCACATTTCAAATTAAAGAAAACTAGAGCTGTTCATCATGCTAGGTTTTTAGACAAGAGTTAATACTACCTTAAACTTCAGCTTTTGTGCAAGCAACTGACATTTGTGCAAGAAAATGATAATCTACGCGAAGATTTAAAACTCATCTGCGAGTTCATAGTATGTTTTTACATAAGGTGGTACCTTCAAGCACATAAAGCAATTCAATCTCCTGCGTCTGATCTTGATGCAATCTTTCAGGTGAAAGAGTATAAGAAAGTTTGCTCTAATCCGGAGGCAGTAGACGCAGTGTTAGCATCTCTTTATAAGCATACATGGTATCTTGATTCAACGATTATTCCCTTGGCTCTTTTGGATAAAAATATTTCTATGGATAAAAAAACAGCCATTGCAGATGCTTTGCTTTCCTTCCAAATGCCAGACCCAGATTTTTTTAAACATAGAAGCAAATATCGAATAAACGAGATTAATATCATAAATAATATGAAGGTACCAACCCTCTCTCTTTTGGTTAATGAGTTTTCATATTTAATTTTTTCAATGATAGGGTTGGATAATCAGAGAGTGAGAGACTGGTTGTCACTTCCATTCCAATATATAACCCAGTCCTCGTTTAAGAATTTTGAAAACTTTGCCAAAATCTTAATTGTTGTCAATGATCATTCTGAACGAGCAATCGGAATGATGCAGCAGTTTGTACAAAGAATCGAAAATGAGGATGACAAGCAGAACAGACTTTTAACTGTCGACAAAGTAAGGTCAACTTTCAAGGTTTTTGGTGTGGGAAAAAGTAATAATACAAAAAAAAAAAACTATCAGAAAGCCTGATGTCACTCTCTAAATTAAAGAAAAGAAAAATGTAGACTTAGGAAATTGTTATTCATTTTAAAATACTTATTTCAATTAATGCATAATTTTTGTCTTGATAGTATTTGTAAAGATTTTAATTAAATGGTAAATTACTTGTTTAGTTCAAAATAGTTTGTTTTTTTGGTTGATTTAAGCGGGAATTTTTACGTCTGTCCATCTGAATGAACTTTAAGTATGAAAATACATAATTTACTGATTTCATAACCACTTGCGTAAATTAAACTTTTCATTTTTTGATTTCTTAAATATCGTTTTAACCAAGAATATGTAAAAAACATAATGACATACCCTTTTAAAATGAAAATATAGATATCAAATAACAAAAAAAAAAAAAAAAAATGGAAATAATTTTTTCATTTAAATCCCCCTCAAACACCCTGAACACACCCTATTTTTCCTTTTTTGAAGTACAATTTCTTAACAACTTTATTCTTGAGGGGGACTTAAAAGTCACCCGATTGACCTAAAAAAAATTTTGACAAAGTTTTAGCATATTTGCTCCAACTTTAGCTGGGTATGTACTTCGATTTCAAAAATTCCCTAAAAATGACTACCCCTAATATATATATATACATATATATATATATATATATATATATATATATATATATATATATATATATATATATATATATATATATATATATATATATATATATATATATATATATATATATATATATATATATATATATATATATATATATATATATATAGTCTATATGCGGTTTCCATGTAATGTTCTCGTCGAGAACCACTTCTAAAAGTTTAGTAACAAAATCTCTTTTTATTTTAACTTTATCAATAAATATTTTGGGCAAACTTTGGGGTAAATAGCGTTTTTTAGAGAGTGAATAGAAAAGAATCCATTCTGTTTTAATAATGTTAAGAGTTAACTTGTTACATTTGAAACTAGTAGATATGTTTTTTAGTTCATCATTGTAGAAAAGAGTTTAGATATGTCATTATTATTCAGGAATTTATTTCATTTATATAGATTAAGAACATAAGTGGCCCCAAAATACATCCTTGGGGAACACCACAGGAAATATTTAGTAGATGGCTTTGGTTATAGTTATTAATAAAAATAAATTGTTTGCGGTTTGATAAGTAACTTCGAAGCCATTTTATAGTTATATAGTTTAATCCGTAGTATTTTAGTTTTTCAAGAAGAATTTCATGGTCGACAGTATCAAAAGCCTTCGACAAGTCAATAAAAACACCTAATGTAAATTGGGATCTTTGAAAGGAATTTGAGATTTCTCGTACAAATTGGATGATTGCATGTTCAGTGAAATTATTTTTTTGAAACCAAATTGATTATTATATAAAAGATTATTGAAGATAAGATAATTTTATACTCTATTGCACATAATACGCTCTAATATTTTTGAAAAGGTAGAAAGAATAGATATAGGGCGATAGTTACTGATGTTGCAACAGTCTCCTTCTTTCAAAATTTGAATAACTTTTGCAATTTTTAGTCGATCAGGAAAAACTCCTTGGTGGACAGATGATTTATAAAATTCATAAAGAATATCTTTGAGATGATCATAAAACTCGATAATTATGTCACCATTAATTCAGATATCCAGGCAAAGATGTCAATAAATACAATAAACAATAATATTAGATTTTTTTTAGAAAAAATAGTTTCAACCAATGTGGGTTCTAAACAATTAGGTGCATAATTTATCATATCATCTTTTCTTTTATACATTAATTTTTTTTTGATAAAGTAATACTAATGAAAAAGATAATTAGGAATAAAAGAGACAACAACAACGAAACACTTGCAGTTATGATGATAATGAAAATATTAACAATAACGGAACAACCAAACAATACTGTAAAGTATAACAATAACAAATATAATATATAAATAAAAAACTAAATAAAAGTTGAGAAATATGTAAGTTTAACAATAAAGTAAAAATAATTTAAATAAATATTATTTTTTATAATATATCATTAATATTTAGATTATGATATATCAAAATAAATCTGATAATAAATTAGCAGCTAAAATAAATATATAAAATATGATAAAAATAATAACAAAAAATAAAGGTTATAATATAATTTATCTTTTAATTAACTCATCGTTTTTTCTACCTTCTTTTTTTTTTATTACTTGTTAAAATGAAATTGATTTGGTATAATTTGAACTTTCCGTTAATTTTTTTAAAATTGTTTGTAACGTTTTTGTGGCTTTTTATTATTGTTACTATTATTATTAATAATATTATTTTTAATATTAACTTAATACTAAATAATATATAATAATAAATGATTGTTTTCCTTTATTATTATTATTGTTATTATTATTATTATTATTATTATTTATTATTTTCTCTCCTTCGAAATTCTTTATTTGGTTAAATGTTGAGTTTTATTAAATTCATTTTTCTTCATTAAAAAACCTCCGCTATCGTTAGTGGAGTTTTTTTATTTTTAAACAACTTTATAACAATTTTTATAACAACTCTAACCACTGCGTCACGCAAAATATTTAAAATTGTTCTATTTTTCTTTGGAAAATTTAAAAATGTTCTATTTTTCTTTAGAAAAATAGAACATTTTTCTAAAAAAAAAACAAACTTGTTACAAGCAATCATATTGTTAATATCTTAAGTAAGTATCGGCATAAAAAATTAAAACTTTTTTTTTCCAACTAATTCTATTATAAAGGTATTATTAAATGATGAATTTTGATACCAAATTTAAAATCCTAGGTCAACTAGAAGTAAATATATGCAATTATAGATGTGAAAAAATAAGGTGGACATCTTGACAAAGATACAGTGGAAATTGATTTCAAAAAGTGACTTTAAACAATATAAATTTTTGCCTCCTGCCTCAAATGAGAGAGCAACAAGTTGATAAAATATTTTATCTACTATTAAGAACTAATTAATATTCATTGATAACTTAATTGATAAATTTTAAATTAATATTGATTGATAAGTTTTAAATTTTGTGGTATAATCTTTTAGGGGCTTTCCATTAATTACGTCAACAATTATTTGGCAACTTTTACCTTCTCTGTCCCGTTTGTTAACAACTTATGAAACCTCCAGAGACCCCATCCCTTCTATAAAATTATGTCAACCCAAACTACGCTGGTGACACCCCTGATATGAATGTTTAAATAACATAATGTGTAACATGTTATTTAAATGTTTATACTAGGGGTACAACCTTTTAAAACTAGCTAGCAACAAAGTTAAAAAAATTAGTAGGGTCATGAGTAAACATCTCGTGTGTGGTTATTTAGTTCTTTATGTGTCGAGTCTTTTTAAAGTACAACATGGTTTTTAAAAAGTAGAAATATAAAAAGCTTATAAATATACTAAATGTTGAGCGAGTATGTAACACGGGAATGCAAACGCTGCCTAATTTTCCATTTTTTAATTATTAAACTTATTTTAAAAAAGTAACATTATTGACGGCAACTTTACTTTACCTCCCCTCCCCCTTGACAATAATTATCAAAAAAATTCAGACCCAAATCAAATATTATGACCAAATAAAGTTTGAACCCTCCTCAATTTGAGTGGTAACAAATGTATGCATAATTTGGCGCAACAATTTAAACAGAAGAAGATGTTAAATAGTAATGTTAAATAATAAGGCTAGCATTTACTTTCATTTGTTAGCATTTATATTAGTATAATAAATTCTTTAGGTGAAAATTACCTATTTTTACCATGTTTGTGTACTTCGAAAACTGTTTGGTTTTTTCACAAAAATAAAACTCTTACCTTCACTTTAAACACAAAAATGTTTGTTTAAAGTGAAGTTGATTTGATAACTTATTAAACGTCTTCACGTCTTTGCATATTATAGAAGAAAAAAAAAGAAAAAAATAGAAATATTTTTGAAGCAGATGTCAGAATTTAAAATCCATCAATAACGGACGCTTATAATTGTACTTAAGCTTTGTAATTTTTAAAATATACGAAGAATTCCCAATGCTTTCAAAATATATTAAAATATTTAATAAACTTTTTTCACCGTAAACTGTGAAATTTGATGGAATTAAGTTCAAACAGCCAGAAATGGGTCTTTTAGCTAGCATTTAAATAATTGATACCTAAACACATGTAAACTTTAATTTTTTTAAAAACGTCATATAATTGTATTCATCGTTAAGAAACCTAGTTAAAGTTTAATTTGTTTGTTTTATATTACGCGATGCGAATTTATTTTTTTAAATAATAAGGCAAAGTGGCCAGAAATTGATCAGTTTTCTGTATTCAATTCGTAAGAATTCAAATTCAGCTCCTTCTGTAACCACTCTGTTTAACTTATGGTTAGAAACAATAATAGTTGACAAGATATAAGTAATTTGAAATTTTTTAAAAATAAATTTTTAACAAATATAAAATCCTGTTCGTAAATGTTCAGTTATTCTAATATAATCGGGGAAAAAAAGTCAAATAAACAAAAAGATATTTTGAGATTATATTTAAAATTTATTTGAATTATAATTGGAACTTATTAGTTAATTTATTAAGATTACACCTCTGGTTTTTGGTGGTCTATTTAAAAACCGCACACATTTATTGGGATAATATATAAATAATACTTGAGTTTTTTTTTCTTTTTCAAATACGATACCATGCTTGTTGGAAGCCATTTGTTTAAAAACACGTTAGTATTACTCACTCAGAGACCTCTTTAAAATTTTTTATCTTACGCCTAAGATTAATGCCAATTTTTATATAAAACCCTCATATAAATTTACTGTTAAACCGGAACCCCTATCATCATGTTTTCCGTGTCGTCCATTATGGGTTTAAAATAAAAACATCGGGTCATAGTCTAGGTAGTTTGAACAAAAGAAAAAATGAGTGTTCCTGATGAGACTAAAATTATTTACCATGTAGATGACGAAGAGACACCTTATTTAGTAAAGATACCAAAATCGCCAAGTTTAGTTACATTAGGGGATTTTAAGAATGTCATTAATAGACCAAATTATAGATTTTTTTTTAAATCAATGGATGATGATTTTGGGTAAGCTTTTAATTTAATATTAACTTGCACAGGATTAACTTCTAAATTTAGTGTGTTCGTATCGAAAGAATAAAGAATTTCCTAAAAAATTTCATAAAAAAAATAAAATTATTATATTCAAAATATACTCTTCTAAACTACTACCACACTAAATGGTAGTTTAGAAGAGTATATTCTTAACAGAATTCAATTGTACAGAGTCACTTTTTTTTATAAATAGTACTTTTCAAAAAAGGGTTTTCTTTGTTGATAATGCACTTATCATAAGAACTTTAAAAAGATTTTTCTCAGTTTTTTCATGTAATAATACCTTCAAAAAATTGGCACAGTTTTTGTTTGTGTTTTTGAATTACCTGATTTAAAATTTAAAAGAAGGGGCACTTGCACATAGAATAATTGTATGAGAAATGTATAAGCAAATATATTAGTTAAATTAAAATTAAATAGTTAAAATTAAATAAATGACAAAATCTTCCATATATTTTATTAATATATTTAGTTACTCCTCTTTTTGTTTCAATTACATTTAGCAAACTCTTTGGGATCAATTCTTGACATTCAAAATGATTATTGTTAATGTTAGACCATAATTCAACAAAACTTTTCTTAAAAATCTTTTTTCTTTAAAAAGTATCATATTTATCAAAAAACAGCTTTTTTTTTCAACAGTGTTTTGGATCATTGTCTAGTTGAAACAAAGTTTTTGTTTTTAATTTCAGTTTTTTAGTAAAAGATTTTAAATTTCAATATAACGTATTGTTATGCAAATTAACATTCATACTTTAACCAATATTAAATATAATTTACCAAAATTATTCCATGCTATACAATTCGGAGCATTACATTTTTCTTGTTCACTTCTTAACTCATTTTTTTCATTTCGTTCTATTAATTTATTTTTTAGAATAAATCTTTGACTTGCTGTTAGATCGTTTTTTCTTAATTTAATTGATGCTATAAGAACCATATTTTTGTTATTAATGTCTTTAAGCTCAATAAGCAAAGGATCGATGCTTCATTTACATTTAAGACGGCGAATAGATCTGACTTTTGCTCCATCGGATTCGATAACACTAAGTAAATTAGATGTGTCTCTACGTTCTTGGTCTTTACGTTTCTTTGTGGTTTCAAAAAAAAGAAATAGTTGGTCATTTGTTTTTTTGGCAGCCCCTGATACAACTTTCGACCACGTAGTTCCATTTTTATTATAATTGACTTCTTTTGATTTTTCCATTTCTGCAATTATGCTTTTTAGTTGCTTG
>NC_061163.1:23116232-23278732 GCF_022113875.1 Hydra vulgaris | reverse complement strand
AAATTTTTACGAACGTTTATTAAAATATCGTTAAGAACGTTTATCGAAATATTGTTAGAAACGATATTTCTGTTTCTTTGTGATTTGTTTAAAATGTAAAACATTTTTACAATAACATAAAAAACTTATGAATTAAATTCTTGGCGAACGCGTTCTAAACTATGTATCAAAAATATGCTCAAAGCAGACAAAATGTTTTTATATTTTTATATAACGCAAGTTGAAACGCTAAGCAAGATAAATTTAAAAAAATTATCTTTCCTAAATTATTCTTTGCTAGTCAAAACAAAATTGCTGTTTAAATAATTAACATAGGTTTTTGTTTATCAATGTTAATATTTTTTGTTTACTCCAGAAATTTTTAAAAATAAAAAAAAATCATTATTTTTTATTCAATAACGATTTATAAACAATAATTGTTCAAAAACAAATTTCAGAAATACAGGCCTTCTCAAGAGAGGCGTGCGGTCGCACGCCTTGAATGACCACGCATATATATTTTTTTGTTGATAACATGGCCACGATTTTTTTTGCATTTATTAAAAATGACACATTTTAAAAACGCGCTGAAAAAATCAAACTAATTAGTCATCTTATGGGTTTTTTTTTATTAACAATATATTATTATCATAATTATTTATGAGAAAATAAAAACCTAACAATAATCCACATATATATATTTGTAATTAATGATAAAATAAAAAGATTAAAATAATATATATATATATATATATATATATATATATATATATATATATATATATATATATATATATATATATATATATATATATATATATTTATTTGTTTTCATGCATTTAATAAAATTCTGGCGATTTTTCGTTAAGTTTTTGTTTACTAAATGAATTACGTCATTAAGTAATTATTATTTCTTCTTGTTGGCTTGACAAGGTTTTAACTGAAATTTTTTATATAAGGAGTAAAAAAAAAAAAACTTTTTTTTTTTTATATGTATTAAAATTATTTATTTTATTGTTTTTTTGTTTGTTTGTTTATGTACTATTATTTTAGTTGACATATAGATGTTTAGAAAAGATTTAAATATTTAAAAATTTAACTTAGCAGCATTATAAAAGTTCAATCTTATAAAAATAAAGCAATACGCATAAACGTAAGAAGTGTAAATAAAAACTTTGTCAAACCAATTACTCAATTAAGTAATAATAAAGATGTAAAACTAAAATATTTTTCTGAAGTTGCTCTTGGTCTTGCGAAAAGACTATTTCCAGTTTGATAACTTTCATAAATGTTATGAAAAATCACTCAGTAAGAGTGCCACCAGTTTTTAAAAAATTTCTTTGTTAATTATTTTTAATGAATGAGTTCAATACTTATGCAATTCTTTTGTTACGTAACTCTAACTCTTAATAATAGATAAAAAAAATCATGATAACCGCTCGATAATGTAAGTGATGTAATTTAAGTAAAAAAATACAGTATCAAAAAAACAAATTTATTTTTAAAAAGTTTTTATAAAAGTTTTAAATTGGTATAGAATTATCTGCATTTTATAAAAGTTTCTAATCCAAACTGCTTTACTGATTCGCAGAAATGAGACCTATAAGTTGAATTTGTTTTTTTGCCTTGTTTTCTGTGTGACATAAGTGCAAGTGGCATTTTTAGTAATAAGTTTGCTTTCTTTTGGCCGAACTCAAAACTTTTAAGCTTATTTTATTTATTAGACTAACAGCTTTCATACAAAATTGCTTGAAGTTTAATTTAAAAGTTTAAATAAGCTAATATTTGGTAAAGTTGTTGCGCGTGTAACGTAAGTTAAAAATTGAATTGCCCATATATGTTATTTTAATGTTTTTATTTTCTTATTAATAACTATAATAATGCATTATTAATAATAATTAAAAAAAGATGAGCAATTAATTTTGTTTTTTCAGCGCATTTTTAAAATGCGTCATTTTTAATAAATGCAAAAAAAATCGTGGCCATGTTATCAACAAAAAAATATATATGCGTGGTCATTCAAGGTGTGCGACTGCACGCCTCTCCTGAGAAGACCTGGAAATAATTAAAATATTTTTTTTTTTTTACTAAATAATATTGAACTAAAATTAATAATAAAATAACAATTGAAAACATTACAAACTTTTTATTATAAATTTACATTTAAAACGTTTATAGTTATTTGAGTTAATTGTTAAATTGAACTAGTTAGCGGTTATTTATTTATTGCGGTAGTTAAAAAAAAGTTAGTATTTTTATGTTAAACTGATTTTTACCTCAATAAACCCTGATCAAACTAACACACCGTAGTCATCACCAGAGTGGTGCTGTAACTTCTTGGGGCCCTTAAAAATTTTTTTTTCAATTTTATTGAATTCATTTTTATTGAGTTTTATTTCTAAAAAAAAAATTATACAAAAAAATTATAAATCAATCTTCCTAGCCCTTTTGCGGTTGCATTTTCTATCGACAGTATTGTAAATTCTGAAAGTCTTTCCTGTGACTTTGTAGAATGCAGGTAATTTGCAATTAATTTTGAATTAGTTTGAATTAGTTTTGAAAATGGTTGTTTACAATAAGCAATGGTAATAGGTTTTGTTAAATTTATTCGATATACGCAATATATACATATGGATATAATTCTTCCAAATTCCTTTCTAAAATGAATTCCAAATTCTCTATAATAGTATAATTATCCTCAAAATATATATTAATAAAAATAAAAGTTCTTGAAATAAAACAGAAAGTTCTTTTTCAAATTTCTCCCCTTCATCATCATTTCCTAAGTGTTTGACTAGATTTGAACAATTATTATTGAATTCATTTGTATTCATAATTTTTAGCTTTTTATTATCAAAAAGAAAACTAAAAGTTTGATTTAAAAAATTTTACGGTTCAAATCGTTCTTGCAATGACTGTTTTACTTTATCGGTTAGTTATTAAAATAAGTTTAAGATTCTAATATCTATTATCTAATATTCTATCCTAAGATTCTCTAAACTTAACTTCAGCCGTTTGAGTTAGTTGGTTATACTCATCATCAATTTCAGAAACGAGATCACGTATATCAATATCATCACAGCATTCAATTGGATCAATCATCGTCTATTGGTTCAGTTTCTTCATTTGGTATATCAATAGCGTAATATTTCTCATTTTCTTTTATGGTCTGTATAATAACAATAGTCTGCCAATCTCTTCAGATTTCGTACTCTGTGTTTTGACTAAACAAGGTTCTGGTGATTTATCAGGACAATCTTTGTTTCTAATTAATATTTGAGTATCACAAGAAGACCATTCAGTGAACATCTATATCTACTGATGCTTCTTGTACTTCTTTTATAATCTGTTCAAAATTGTATTTGAAATCATCAAGAGATAATAGCATAGCCTTTTTATGTTGTAATGCAATATTAATTACTATATTTTTTCGCTGAAGCAATTGGCTGAAAATGTGAAGCTTTGATAACAAGTGATACCAAATTATTGTGAGTACAACAAGTTCATAAGATTTTATTTGTTTTATTAAAAATGAAGCACGAGTTTTACAATCTGGATGGCTATTTTTAAGTTTATCTAGTGCAAGACTAGTTTCTTTCATCTGGTATTTAACGGCTTTTATACTTTTAAAGCAATATTCCCATCGAGTATTGCTTGGCGCCTTCAGATTAATTTTTGAATATTTTACTTGAATAGCCTATCGTTTTGTTGATGGAGCAAAAATCTTATATAAATTATTTAATGTAGTGAAATAATTCTGACTTTTAATAGTGTTTTTAACACTATCATTTATAAGTAAATTGATGTTATGACCACCACACAGTGTATACCATGCTTTGGTCTTTTTTTCAAAAATCTGGTGTAGAATCTATCATTACAGAAAAGTGTTTTGATGATTTAATATTACTTACTATTGTATGTAAAACTCTAGAAGCTAGTTGTAAGATAATTTCGAATTGACTTTTCACAGAATATGATGTAACTCTTTTTTTCTGTATCAGTGATTGATTTTAAATGCATTTTGAGTTCTAGAGCAAAACCAGCAAGTAATTCAATTACTCCTAAAAAATTACCATTTTTTGGTTTAAAGAGTTTTTCTTTGCTGCCCCTAAAAGCTAAATTTTGTTAATTAAAAAACAATACCACTTTTACAATGCATTTTAAAATTATTCGCCATTTACGTTTTTCTTAATTGAATACATCTTGATTGAGATGATCTATTTCTGTTTTGTTCAATGTTAAATTCTAGAAATCGTCTTTTATATGCTGATTCAAGATGTTTCTTTAAAGATTCATGTTCAGATATCCGTATTCTTGTATGGGCATTATCAGAAAATCCAGAAGTTAAGCTTATCTTTATTGATGTAAACAAACGACAACAAAAGCAGAAACTTTTTCTTGTCGAGTTAGAATTTTTTTGGTGACTGCTCTACCAAAAACATCAGTTGTTTGTTTTTGATTTCAACTGGCCATGTTGCAGGATCTTATTTTTCATAATTGTATTTTGGTTAAGTGCCACTCTCTATTTGTAAACTATCACTAATTTTTGAAGTTTTGTTAGATTATTCAGGGCTCGAATTAAGTGATCGCGAATTGCAATATCTGAAAGTATTTCTGGTCATTAAATTCTTAGTTTTTTTAAAAACAGTTAACACTGTTTTAATGAAACAGTCAATTTATCATTTTGCAAAAATTAATGAAAAAACAAAACAATAAATTTACTACTGCAAAAATAATAACAGTCAAAATTTACATATTATTAGTTATTGCTTTTTTAAATACCAGGTAATTTAAGGATTATATATAACAAAAAAGTTGACAAAAATTATTATTACTAAAGGTCCGAAAAACTTTCATGGTAATTTAAAAATCAACCAATAAAAAACTATGCTAAAGCTATTTGCACATTGTATGAAACTTTGTATAAAAAACCAACTAATTAAAGAATATGCTAAAGCTACTTGCACATTATATAAAACATTAAGATAGATTTTTATTTAGGGGGAAAGTTTATGGAATTATTTAAAAATTGAAATGTTTTAAATAAGAAATTAATTGATAAGAAAAATAAATTATAAAGTATATTTTTTTTAAATATGTTATTAGAGTTTCTTTTTTGTTTTTGTTTTAAAATAACTATAAAAAGTTTTAATTAGTTTTGATATATTAACACTTCCGTCTTTTAATTTTGTATTCGTATCAGCTAAAGTGTTTAATTATTAAGAAAATATTGAATGAGATTTAAATAAGATTTAAAAGTATTTTATATCTTATTTAACAATTTCTTTTATTTAAAATATTTGATCACTGATAAAGTCCTATAGACTGTTGTGATTAGCGCTTGTTTTTTAATATTTATATCCTGCTTTATTTTTCTAGTTTTATCTGATGTTTTATAAAATAAATTGAAATAATTAAGTTTAAATTATAATCTTTAATGATAATAAAAATAATAGTAATAATATGGTTTTACAATAAGATTTTATATCAATCAATGTAAGTATTTTTTATTAAATGATATCTATTGAGTTTAGTGATCAAAACAGTTTGACGGCATTTCCATATATCGCAATTCCCGATCACTTTATTTTTTTATTTAAAAAATCTATTTAATTCTTTCCGGATCTGTTTCGCTATTTTTTGTGCGCCGCTTTCATAACATCTTTTCGACATTTGAGTTAATTAAATGTTGTATGTAAATTTAAATTAAATGACAAGTGAGTTTAAAAATTTTAACAAAACTGTTTAAAAAATAAACAAAAACTAACAATTTGAAACAATAAAACAACAGAACTATTGGGTATATTAAAATATTATTTTTTAAATTAAATCGTTATCAAATTATTCAAATTTTTTTTTTTGTTTCTATTTGATTGATTTTTAGATTAAAACTTTTCCAAAGGGAAATTTTGAGCGAAATTCGATTTTCATTTTAATGGAGTTTCATTCAATTGCGCATGCAAAATTAGGAATTATTCCTTAAACTCTCGATAAAATAAGTTTCTAATCGAAAAGTAATTAAGTACTAAAAATTCTGAAGACTTGGCTTCTAGTGTTAGTTTCTTATAAATTAGTTTCATATTAGAAAATCATGTTTTTAATATTTGGGGCCCCTTAAATATTGGGGCCCAGTGCGGTTGCACTTGTGAAAGTATCTCTCTGATCATCACTTTATAATTTCTATCTGGGGTAGTTCTAGACCGTTTTAGACAGCATCGACTGTATTTAGGCACCAATTTAGGCCAAATTTTTTTCCTCGAATAGCCCCTGTTTCAATATACAATGCATATAATGGCATTCTTGAAATAATCAACTTTTTTTTTTTTTATCCCTTAAACTTCTTCAGCTTTTTCAAGTTATCGAAAAGTAATGACTTTTTATCAAGATTGTATTGTTGTATTAACAACAAATAGAGCCAATCTTGACTGTAAGATTTTCAGGAGCGTTATTAAAGTAGATAGCTGTTACCCCAGAGATTACTGGAAATGAAGCTGAGTTCTCTGCATTGATTGTCAGATAGTAAGTTATTGGACTCAATTTAAGATAACAAGTGTGATAGTTAGGGAGATCCTTAAGTGTTGAGACAAGTTGAATTTATATTTTAAATAAATCTTAGAAAATAATTATGTAAATAAGTTAATAAAACTTACTAAAACAAAATACCAAGATATTAACTTAAAACTTTTTTTTCTGTAACTTCATTATCTTTGCTGCATTTCAGTTCAAAAAATTAATATATATCATATAGTTTTATTACTTTTATAATGCAGTTAGTGGCTAAAGTGTTATTACTTTTGTAGTCGTAAGTTTATTGTTTTTGTTTTGTTTTTTGTAACTTTCGCTAACAAACTTTTAATAATTTGCTCCTTATAAACAAAGTACACATTATATATAAATATAATGTGTACTTTGTTTATAAATAATATTAATTTAGGGAAAAAACCATTAGCTAGATATTAACAATCTTGATATTAAAAAGATTGTTATATGTTTTTCACTAATTACCTTAAGATGCGTAAATATAAAAGTAGTTTCCGGGATATTTGGTTAAATAATGATAGTTGCACTTCTTGGCTTCAGAAAGATAAAAATCCCATCCTTGCAAGATGGAAAGTTTGTTTTAAGTCATTCTCAGTACCAGCCATGGGTATAAAGGCTCTTGATGTACATGCGAGAGGAGCAAAATACATAAAGCGATTGCCTAAAGAGGGTATTTGTTGTTTCATTCAAAGAAACTTTGCAATCAGTACCACAGAAGCCTACCTGATCAAAGCAATGTATCCTTTCAGATATTCTTCAAAAGGAAGCAGTTTTGAAAGCAGAATTAGTTTGGTTTTTAGATATTGTTCAAAGCAAATACTTTTTTAGATCAAGTGAGAAAAAGTCTAAACAATTTGCTCCAATGTTTCCATATATATATATATATATATATAAATATATATATATATATATATATATATATATATATATATATATATATATATATATATATATATATATATATATATATGTATATGTATGTATATATATATATATATATATATATATATATATATATATATATATATATTATACATATATATGTATATATATATATATATATATATATATATATATATATATTATATATAAATATACATACATATATATATATATATATATATATATATATATATATATATATATTATATATATATATATATATATATATATATATATATATATATATATATGCCTTATTTGGCATAATTATAAACATATAAATGTTTGGAGTTTCTTGTCTGGAAATAATATATATATATATATATATATATATATATATATATATATATATATATATATATATATATATATATATATATATATATATATATATATATATATTATAATATATATATTATAATATATATATATTATAATATATATATATATATATATATATATATATATTATATAAATATATGTATATATATATATATATATATATTATATATATATATATATATATATATATATATATATATATATATATATATATATATATATATATATATATATATATATATATATTATAATATATATATATATTATAATATATATATATATATATATATATATATATATATATATATATATATATATATATATATATATATTATATAAATATATGTATATATATATATATATATATATATATATTATATATATATATATATATTATATATATATATATATATATATATATATATATATATATATCAGGCTTGGACAGGAATGGCGTGCGATCGCACTCTGTAACTGACCACGCTAATATTTTTAATATTTATAATATTAATATTTAATATTTATAATATTAATATTTATAATATTTTTATTTCTTTACAACTTGACCACGGCTATTTTGATGTTTTAACAATTTGAATACAATAAAAAAAGTGTTACTTTATAAATATCTTTTAATCGTTGATCTTTTCTAAAGTTTTTTATTTTACGCTATAGCTTTAAATAAAACCATAAAATTAACTATAGTTATTGTTTACATAAATGCTTGTGTAAATTAATAAAAAACATAATAAATTTATGTAGGCATTTATTTTTTATGATAAATTTAAACGTTTGAAACTATTTTCTTATGCCTTCCTAAAACATTTTTAAACCATTATTTTTAGAAAGAATTTTTTTAAGTTACTTTATTTTGTGAATAAGTTCAAAAGCCTTTGTGACTACTAACTTTTACACATTTTATGTGAATTACACAAGAATGTAAAATAACTTTATTTACTTATATAAGCATGTATTTTGTTGATTTAATGAAAAAGTTTTAAAGCATTTTGTAATGTTCATATGATTAATTTTTATGATTAAACTTACGATTTTTTAAAATGTTTTAAACATTTTATTTTTTATAAACAATTTTTTTGTTTTTTTTTCAATTTCGTTAGAAATGAATATATTTAAATCTTTTATAATAATTTTTAAATTCGTTACGCAAAGCGCTTATTAATAAAGTTGTAATGCTCAAATTAAAATTATATGAAAAAGCTTGTTGGCAGTTTATTTTATTTAAATCGCAGGCGCATTTTATTTATTTATTTTTTTCTATTTTTACGAATAAAAAAGTTCATAACCTTTTTTTAATTAGACTCACTAATTATAGCATGAAATTAGTCAATAATAACTATTTTAAAAAGACTATGTTATTTTTTTAAACAATTTTGTTTTTGCAACTTTTTTGACAAAATAAATGTTTATACAATTTAAAAATATTATATAAAATCACTTTTTAATAAATTTAATAAAATTTGTTCTTTTATTAAACCAATCATTAATAGTAATTTGTTATTTAATTTAAAAACGTTTTGCGTAACTTTAATAACGCTTAAAAAGGTTTAATAACGTTTTTCATACGTAATTAAAAACGTGACAAAAAGTTTCCCTTTGAGTTTAAGTTTTTATTTTCATTTTAGTGCTTATATAAATTCTTTTTCGTTATGAATTTGTTTTTCGTTTCTTTTATCATTAGGAGTTTTTGTTAGTTTTTTTTTTTTTTTTTCGTTAGTTTTTTTTTTTAATTTTTTTCCTAGTTTAAGTTTAGCTTAGCGTTTCTACATTTAGAACATTTCTGAAATTTTAAACTCATCAAAACATATAAACATTGTTTATTAAACAATCCTGGTCAAGTTGCCAAAAAATAAATTCATTTGCGTGGTCAGCAATAGCGCTCGATCGCACACCATTCCTGTCCAAGCCTTATGTGTATATATATATACAGGCTTCGGCAGGAATAAAAACTGTACGGGCTATGAAAAGCCCGTCTTAAATAGACTTGGCGGGCTATGAGGGCCGCCCGTCTAGATGGTCTTGCACGGGCTTTTTTAAACTTAAACTTTTTTTTTTTTAAATTTGTTAATTTCTCTTCTTCTTTTTGAATGAAAATGTCATTGAATATTAAACATTTTGTGAATTGCACTAAAATAATATGTTAGAAAGCGATTAACTGTTTAAAATGCTTAATTACTTAAGTAATTAAAACACTGCAGTAAATGAGTTGGATAATACTTAAAACTAAGATTTCAATAATTGTTTTTCAAAGTTTTCACTTGCACAGATCTAATTTCGTTTCACGTGGGTTAGTTGTTTTATGGTTGCTTTTGTTTAGATTTCTTACTCGAAGGAACTTTATTCAGTTTTTTATGTTTTTTTTTTTAATCTTTAATCCAGATAATATCTGGCAGATATAGTCAAACGAATGAACGTGAAAACGACGGGAAAAATCCTCGAAACAACCATGGCGTTTCATCACGTTTCCTTATTCAAGCATTCTAATGTGTTTTTTTATTAAATTCTTTTTGAGTATATTTATATATTATTGTTTTATTCAAGTATTCGATTAAATTATACAGGTTTTTATCGTGCTTTTTTAGTTCATTCGTTTCTCTTATTCTTTGTGAATAAAAATATTACATAATATTTTCAAAATCTAATTTTTTTAATTATTCAGCAAATAGTTTGAAATCTTTTTTTTTTTTAACCTTGAATCAATGAGCTCGATAGTTTTAGAATTGTTTGGTATTAGCTTGGTAATATGATACGTAACTATGTTATTTTTCAAATTCAATTATTTATATACTCTTGCATTCTATTGGGCGTGCAAACTAAAAACTTAAACTGTTATTTATATTTTTATAACTTTGCTTTACCTATGCCTATCCTGATCGGAAATAGTTATTCTGATACGTGAATAAAAAATTTGAAATCTAATTTCTTTTAATAAAATAAGTTTTTATTTAGAAGTACTAATAATTTCTTAAGATACCGGGGCTTCCGTTACTTTATATACAATATAAGCATGTATATAAGCGTATGTATGTTACTAGCTTTAACGTTCGTAGTGCCCTCTATAAATGCTAATGCTTTTGATTTTGGCAGACCTTTTAACTTGCAAAGCAATTCTTTTTTATATTTTATACAAACCATACACCATATCTTCACAACAAAAATTGTTCCATTCATCACCTCAGTTTCTTTTCCACAGACTCCATCTTTACCCCAACTCAAAAATGTTGCTAATGTAACTCTTCTACCAGATGATGCCATTACTATCTTTACTGAAAAACTTGAATAACTTGAAAAACTTGAATGACTGGATAACTTGAATAACTTCATAACTATAAAGCAACACTATTTATATTATCTACAAAAATTGATTAGACGTTTGTTGATTTTTAATGAGATATTTCATTTTCAATAACGAGTTATATAATTGCATATTAAATAAACTGCCGTCTCTTTAAGAAAAAACGTGAAGTTAACGCGGAAGTTAACGCGGAAATATCACTTTAAATGTCTTTAAAGTAAAACAAACTAGTTTATCGGAAAAAAGCGAAATACATGGATAATTAGTTTATTATCGTTATTATTATAAACATTGAAAAACCAAAACAACATGATACTTCTTGTGCATCACATGTGTATATTTCCCTATTTAATATAATAGTTATTAAATTTTGAACATAATATGGTAACTGTTTGGTATTATATCAAACAGTTAGCGTCGTTTCAAAAACTGTAAGATTTAGTTATATTATTTTCTACATCATGTTATACAATAATGATTAAATTGTTTAATTTTTATATTTAAATATAAACAATTATAAGTTGGAGTTTGCTATCCATATTAAAATTATGTCACGAGAGAAGTTTTAAAAGAGTATCTTAATAAAAAAACATCAAAATATTCATCTTTTTTTTTACACAAAACTTATGTTTCAGACAGGCTTTATATCGCCCGTCTAAACTGACTTAGACGGGTGCGGAGACGGACACGGGCTATAGCCCGTCATTCCTGCCGAAGCCTGTATATATATATATATATATATATATATATATATATATATATATATATATATATATATATATATATATATATATATACTATATATATATATATATATATATATATTATATATATGTATATATGTATATATATATAATATATATATATATATATATATATATATATACATATGTTAATATCAAGGATTACTATACAGAAGGACGCGCAAAGTCGATTTCCTGACTCCGCTAGTGAAGGCCAGTCAACATTTCTCACTTAACTCCTAAATAACTAAAATTGGCTTAAACAATGTTTTATAAAATCAAAATTCTGAAATACGATTAAAATAATTTTATGTTATTGTTAATAACAAAATCAAAACTTATTTTAAAAAGCTTAAAAGATCGATATAAAAAACCTCTATAAAAAAATAAATAACATATTATTGACACAATTTATTTATAAAGAAATAAACATATAAACATCATTATTCTCTAGAGACTTTTTAACAATATTAAAACTTTTTTTTTTTAAAACATAATGAACTTAATATAACTTCGTAAAGAAATAAACAATACGATATTTGTCAAGTAAAAAATCTAAAAAGAAAGATTCACTACTCAGCAAGGCATGCCTTTTTAATTGATGTCTGATAAAGACATGCATTTTTTGCTTGGTCTTTATCCAAGTTCTGAATTCCATGCAGAAGAACATTTGTCAAACGCCTAAAAAGACTCTTAGATAATAAACCAAAATCATAATATGTGTCCATTATAGATAGAATGTTTATAAGTCTTTTTCTACAGCATGCTCTGTGCTTTGTTTTTTTCACAAAGCGTTACCAATTCTAACTAGCTGGTAAGTACACTCGTGTGGAACTGACAAATATCCCCTTTAAACTTCTTTGATAAAGTCTTTAGCTTCATTTGTTAGTTCAGATCGGTTGTGATCTCTCAACCTAACATCTTGCCCTTTTGCAGAAACATTAACAATATTCCACCAATCTAAAATCTGCTGGATAAAAGGGGATGTTTCATAAGCTCCTTTTAGTTTAAGGGAAGCTACTACTTTCTCATTAAACACTCTTAAAACATGCTGTACATTCTGTAGTTGAAATCTCGAAGGATAGGCAGCAGCATAGAATTAAGGAACTGTTTTCAAAATGTTCTCTTTCTCGTATTGATATAGACTTTTCACATCTGAAAATGAAGCTATGGTTTTATAGCTTTTGATACTTTTCAGAAATCCAGTTATTGCGAATACATTTAAGTAGATAAACTGTGTCAAATAGAAGGAAACCAAACACGCTGATCGTCTAATGGATGAATGGTCTGATAGTCAGTTATTCTGTTAAAAATTTTGCAGTATTGCTGATTGATTTTATGATTATCAGTTACAGATCCTAAAACTATTGCACCATGTTTTTCAACTATAATAGCAGCTTCTTTCACAACAATAAACTGATACAATGATGTTAGTTTGTTAACAGGGGTAACAAAAATCATTAAACTAAGTCCACCATGTAAGCATTTCATCATGAAACATAGCATAGAGGTTGCTTTGGATTCTGGATCATTTCTTGCCATCCCATTAAAAACTCCACACGAATAAGCAACTGTTGGCCTAATTTTTACCTCATCAACTATCAAAATAACATTTTTCTGTTGATTATTCTTTACATTTTTAAATGTTTTTTGTAAAACATGGTCAATGTTAGTGGCAGAAATTATAGACTGAAGCTTTTCGTTAGCGGTGAACACAAGGTACACTTATCATAAACAATAATTGTCACAAAACTCTCTTTGAAATCTTTTGACATAAAAATGCATATGAATTTATCGTCTTGTCGAGATATTACTATATTTTTAAACTTTTTGTGCGACTCATTGTCAGGATGAAAATCAGAAAACAAATTTATTCTATCTTTTTTGATGAAATAATTCAATTGCTTGTCCTCAGGTTTAGATTGGCGAGGCACAGGCTTTGGAGTTGGTAAAGAAGAAAAAGGAACATTAAAAATACAAGGTGCACATGCTGGTCAAGTATAGCCACCAGGCAGCTTAATCATTTCTGTATTTTCAGGTCAATGTTTTTCACATATAAAAAATTTAGAGGGCTCAATGATAAAAATTTTACGTAAAGGAAGAACATTAATCCATTTCTGTTTCTCAATTTCATCTTTTGGTAATTTGAAAAATACGACACTTATTAAGTTTATTATAATTTCCTTTACAATTTACAACGCCACATTTGTTCACCATGATAATGGTGAAAATTTAAAAAAAAATGTTACAGGAACGTTATAAAACACTTCAACTTTGATAAAAATAATGGCCTTCGCTAGCGGAGTCAGGACATCAACTTTGTGCGTCCTTCCGTAGTCCTTGGTGTATATATATATATATATATATATATATATATATATATATATATATATATATATATATATATATATATATATATATATATATATATATATATATATATATATAAAACATTCATTTATAATAGTTTATCTGTTTACTTTTAAAATCTATTGAAAAAAGAATGATTCTGTTTTTAATGTAATTGTTTTCTTATAAATTCTCCTTACTTTTTCCTTCAAAAAATTGTTGTTTGTGACCAAATCTCCTTAAAACCTATAATTTTAGCCCCAGTTTTATTAGTGGGAAAAATAAGTATTGTTATTAATACTTATTTTTATTGATGTCAAAGATAAACTCTTTAATCAGATCAGATTTCTTGCGAATGAAAAATTCAACAACCTATAACTTTCTTTCACAAAAAGCAACAGGTGTTAAAAATAGAAGTTTTTTTATTACCATTTTAATAAATAATTTGTTTGCTAAAGATACGAACACATCTTGTTTCAGCACATAAGAATTCCTTTAAAGATCTTGCTAATAATAGTAAAAAGACAGATTGTGTAATATATAAAAAGGTAAGAGCAATCTCCAGATTTTTTTAAAAATTGGAATGGATGCCATTTAATACCAAATACAAAAACAAGATTCAGTTTAAGCACTTGTTAGAGAGTATTAAAAAGAGTTCCTGACTTTTACTAAACTGTGACATGAATGTTGTGCTGACTAAAAGCTGTAGATCAGTTCCTTTAATAACTTGATCAAGGGAAGCTGGATTGGTTTGGATTTCTAAAAATCAATTACTATATTTCTTTGGGATATCAGGAAGGGGTGGTTATTAAATTCAAATTATCAATTCAATGAAGAGTTTTTCACAGAGTTCTATTTTATCCCTGGTAGAGACTTATGTATTAAATATAAATTGTTAGGCTTACTTTTTTTATTGATACTTAAATGGCTATTAAAAAATTTGATAAAAAATACACCATGGCTACTTCTCTAACCAGTGTGTCATGGCTATTTCTTTTCTTTGTAAAATTCATGAGAAGATAATCAGAGATTGCAGAACAGTTCTTATATCCTATGGGCACATACTTGAAATGAACAAATTGTTTTGCTCACTTAAAATATATTTAATTGTTTTTTTTTCTTGATAAGATTTAATATAAAAATTGTAAAACTATTTTTATTGTCAGCAACATAAATGTAAATGTAATCTTTTGTTTTTTTTCAATTTTCAACTGCTTTTTTATTAAGTATCAATTTTTTATTTTAGAGTTGTAAAAGAAGAAATCATTGATGATGATACAATACTGCCTTGTTTTAATGGCCGTGTTGTTTCATGGGTAATATTGAAATTATTAATTAATACTAAAAAACAATTTCAAACATCAAACATAATATATATATATATTTTTACATCTTCTAATGTTCATTTTAAAAATTATAAATCTTTAATATTATAAATTTAATGATATATATATATATATATATATATATATATATATATATATATATATATATATATATATATATATATATATATATATATATATATATATATATATATATATATATATATTTAAATATAGAAAAAACAACTTTGAATGGAACTTAAAGTTTCATGACTATCGGCAATCATCAGCCATGAAGTACAAAATCAAAAATATAAAAAACCGTTTAAAAATTACAAACTACGGTAGAATGAGTTCTAACATTTCAGTACAAGAAGACGTAATGGAAAACTAATCTTCGCTATCAAATAATGAAAGGAGAAATTTATTTTTGTGTCTTCATTTAGAACTAATTGGCCTTTTTTATTTAGCAGGTTATTTCCTTTGTAAAATAATATTTCAAATTTCTCATTTAAACAAAGCTTTCAAATTTTTGATGCAGGGTTTGTATGGTTTACAGTGTTTAATTATATTCCATTTGATTGAAGATGTAAAATTGTTTTCTTTTAATTCCCATACTTCCTTAGATAACTCAGTGTCGTTCTTGTACTTTTTTATGTTAAAGGATTTTACATGGTTCGCATAACGTAGCTTAAAAGAGGTTTGTTTATCCTAATGTATACCTTATCTTTGTATTGAGATTTATTTGAGCTTTTGGTGACTCGGTAAACGATGTTGTTAGAACAGCAATTGTTGTTCAGTGTCAAAGAGATTTTTTAATGCAATTGCAGGCTCTTTCTGATAAGTTTACATCATTATACAAAATATTTTTGTTGTGTGAGTTGATGATAGATTTAATGTTTGGCATGCAGGAGTAGCTTATCTTAATTGTATTTCTGTTAAATATTTTGTGTAGTTTGTGGTCTTTAGGAAAATCCTTGTCAATTTGGGCTAAAAAGCGTTGACCAATTTCGATTGTAACATTTTTACTAAGGAATACTAGGATTGTACCAGATTATATTTCAATTGTGGTTATTTTTTGGAATATTTTTTATGCTTGGTTTATATGCCAACTTATAAGTGTATCCTGGTTGCCTTAGTGCGTTTTTATAAAGATGTGTCGATTTATTGAAAATAACTTCACTTGATGAGTTGGTGGACAATCTTAGCTCGATATTACTTTTTCCATGACCAAATAAAACTCCATGACATTTCCATGATTTCTATGACCAGTGGCTGCCCTGTAATAGTTATCTGTAAAAAAGCATAAGCATTGTAATTGTACTATTGTATTACTACACAAAATATTTAACAGAAACACTTAGAGTTATCTAAGGAAGTATGGGAATTAAAAGAAAACAATTTTACATCTTCAATCAAATGGAATTTAATTAAAAGCTGTAAACCATACAATTCTGCGTCAAAAATTTGTAAGCTTTGTTTAAATGAGAAATTTGAAATATTATTTTACAAAGGAAATAACCTGCTAAATAAAAAAGGCCAATTAGTTTCTAAATGAAGACACAAAAATAAATTTCTCCTTTCATTATTTGATAGCGAAGATGTTTGGAAACAGTAAAACATTACACCAATATTTAAAAAAGGTTTACGCGCAGATCCAGGTAATTTTACTAAGACTTTTACTAAACTGTGACAAGAATGTATAGGTCAATCTTTTTGACCTCTACAGTTGGCAAATTAATGGAGGAAATTGTATGTGATATTATGGCTGATCATTTGCTCTTAAATAATCTTTTATCACCAAATAAACATGAATTTATAAAATTAAAATTATGTTTCATATTAAATGAAGATGAGGGCTACTCACAAATCATTATAATTGTGCAATTTCTTGCAGAATGGAATTTATCACTTAGTGGCACTGTGGATTGTTTCAAACAAACAATCAAAATTTTTTGGGATTGGTTGAATTGTTAAGAAAATACATTTTATGCCTACATGATTATATATGGTTTCATATATGATTTCGTGATATATGAAATCATATATGATTTCGTGATTTTGCAACATTGGGAGTAGACCAGTAAAAATAAATGAATTTTTTGGGATTTCTATTTGTCAATGGCAACATTTGTTCATGTTTCAGAGAAGCATGCTTACATGGAAGCATGCTTGACTATATAAATTTGCAGGTTTGCAGAGTTCAAGGATATGATAATAAAGCATATAGTAAAGGCTGCAGTTATGGTGTACATAAACTAATGTTAAATGTAGTATAAAATCTTTTTTATTTAGCTCATTTTTCAAATGTTATGATCAAATTTCCAAATAACATTTTAATTGTGTGGCTAACAAAATTTTATTTTGTGACCAGTTGCATGCCTTTAAATATGCAGGTTATCTTATAAAATGAATGTAAACTAGTAAAACAAAAAGTCATAATCAATATTGAAGCCAAAAATCACAATCAATATAAATAATAAATGCAATCAAATAAAAAATAATAATAAATGCAATCAAATTTTTTTTTTAACAAAACATTTGATAAGCATGTACAAATTACAAACCATAAACATGATGCGTATACAAAATATAGGACTTTAAATTAAATTTATGTAGACATTATCCATATATCTAAAAAATTTTATTAAAATATTTTTTTAGGTTGTACCACCTGAAGAAGGTTCCAATGATTGCAACTCGACTAATTCAGGTGAATCTGCACTCAAACAAGGACGTTCCAATGTTAGGTATACAACTAATATAATATGAAATTTTTTTTTTGAAAAAAATATATTAAAATTCATTTTAAGATTAATTTTTTTTATTTAAATTTTTAGTAAAAAGGATAGATTTCCAGATAATGAATCTGTTTGCTCTCACAAAAGTGTTCGTTCTAACAGAAGTCGTCGTTTAGATACTGAAAGTAATAAGACTTATTTTGATCGTATTAAAATTTACTTTTATTGTAACATTTGTTTTAAAAGTTTTATCATGGCATGTTGTGTTTGTTTTAAAACATTTTATTTACAGTTTGTTTTTATTTGAATATAGTGTAAACATTATAATTGAATATGATGTAAACTCTTATTTTTATCATGATAATTGTATAATTATTTTATTACAATACTATTTATTTTCAACATGATAATTTTGATTTGCAACAAAAAAATTTTCTCATAGCTCCTTTATTTTTATCATAATTACTCTTTTCTTTAATAATGCTTACAAACAAAGTTATTTTATATTTATAATTGTTTAAAGATGAAAATCGAAGTAAAGTAAGAAATCACAGAGATCATCGCTCAGACTTTGACTCTTCTTCTATTATGAGTAGCGATTTGGAAACTACAAGTTTTGTTGATTCAGATGAAGAAAGTCGGATATCTAGCACTACTGAAAATTCAAAGTATGGTGGAGCACGTCAAAAGCGGCGGCGTAGAAAGCAAAGAATGCCTCGTGTAGAAAGGGTATTTTTACTTTTCGTTTAACAATACAATTTTTCTTTGTAATCTTTTATTTCTTTTTTATCTTTTTTTAATTCATTAATGGTTTAGTGTTCTTCATTCAGTACAATCACTGAGTCAACTATGTCTCTTAATATTATCACTGTTGTTTTAAATATGGGTAATCTTTTTATTCAAGTTTATTTACAATTCTTTTCCTTTTTTTTAAGTTTATCAGTGTTTTATAAAGAAGTTTTTTAATAAGATTATCAGTGTTTTATGTGTTTTTTTTTAGACAAGATTAATTTTCTCGGCATCAGTATTGTTGGACAAGCTAATAAGAAGGGAGATGGTGGAATATATGTTGGATCAGTTATGAAAGGGTATTGAATTATTAAAAGTAAATAGACTTAGCAAAAAAGCTTTTAAACACATAATGACATAAAAAACCTTAAATATAAAAAAGGTTTTTTGTTGATTAAATTTTTAAATTCAGATCCCTGTTTAAATAATTCTTAAATTTAATTTTCCATAGTGGTGGATAAAATTCTCTCTTGAGAATTTCATCCACCACTATTGAGATTTATATAAATAATGTAGAGTAATAATAGTACAGTATAGAGTAATAAATTATATGAGAGTTTTTAAAAAAATTATTAATTAAAAAAACCAATTTTTTTAATAAATATTGAAAAAGTTAATTATCATAATGAAAATATAATGTTTGAATATTTAAAGTTAGAGGTATTGTTAGAGTACCAACAAAACATAAGAGTTACACTTAAAAAAAAAAAAATTCTACTAGACTAATTAAAGTTTTATTTCTTTTATTCGAAACTTCAAAAACTTCAAAACTTTTATTCAAAACTTCAAAACTTTAATTCAAAACTTAAAGTTTTGAAAAAAAAAAAAAACCTTATTTTTTTTATTCCAAAATTAAAGGTTTTAACATAATAATTAAATTTTAATTTTTTGTACTTATTTGTGGTACATTTTTTAATAGAAATACTTAAATGTTCCACATTAGTTAAAATAATTTAACCCCCCAAAAAAAAGGGTTTTTATAAACAACCCTGGCAAGTTTTTACAGTCCTGAATGAAAATTTTATTTTTTATTTTTTTTTAAGTATATATTTTCTCTTATTTAAAATATTTTTCAATGTTTTGTTAAATTTTTTAAAAATACTTTAAGTGGTGCTGTTGACGCAGATGGAAGAATTGAACCTGGAGATATGATACTTGCTGTAAGTATTTTTAACTTGTTATTTTCAGCATGTATAAAAGTTAAATTGAATGTATATTTACAGTTACAAAATATTTTAATAATGATTTTATATAACAATAATATACACCATCAAAGATTACAATAGTGCCATTCAAAAGGACCAAATTTTATGTTTTTGTTTTATGATTCAATAATTTTGAAAACTCACAGATACGCCATACAAAGAGAGCTTCCTGGAGAAAACCAGATACTTAAGAGTAAGCAAAATAACAACCAGATAAAAGTATTTATGAAAAGCATTTTTATATGTCAAAATTCCTGGCTTTAGTCACAAGAGCCAAGGTTTTTTATATGTCAAAATTCTTGGCTTTAATCACAAGAACCAATGTTTTTTATATATCAATATTCTTGGCTTTTGTCACAAGAACCAAGGTTTTTTATATCTCAAAATTTGATTGTTTTTACTTCTAAAATAGCAGTAAAACCAGATAAAGAAAATTTCTCTTGATTATCAGAAAGAAAGTTATTGGACTCAAGTTGTGATATTTCTACAGGAATGTTATCCTGACTGCTGTATGAAATGCTGTAAAAATAAAGTAAGAAATAAATTAACCCAAAATAAATGAATAAAAGCTGAAATGATTTGTATGTCTTTCTCTTTTTCTCTAAGATTGTAGTTTTTAGTTTCAAGAGATAAGTTAGAGTGAAAATTTGCAAATAGTTTTGTTTTATACTTTGGAGAGGATAAGATCACACCCAGGTATGAAAGATAAAAAACAACTATCAAGTAAAGTAAGGCTTGACTTGAAACCAACTAGATGGTATGAAAGATTTTATTCTTGTGCAAATATAGGAGGTTTTATTAGAGGCATATTTTTAAGCAGAAAGCCTAAATGATAGTTTCTCAACCATGATCAAGGAGGATCATCACCAAGAAAAATACAAAAAGAACCCCAGTCATCCCTAAGATTGTTGTTAAAGGTACAATGGTGAATCTGATGTAGAAAAAGTATGAAAGTTTTTATGGAGATCATCTCCACAAAAAAAGACTTGTGGATCATCTCCACAAAAAAAGACTTGTGGATCATCTCCACAAAAAAAGACTTGTGACCCCATGTTCAATTAATATTTGTTCCAAAGTAATGAAAAAAACATTAATTTGATTTTTTTTGTTGAAAAAGGCCACCCACAAACTAAAAATTTGAATTTGTCTTATTTGTATAAATATTATATGTATTAATTAATGATCGTTATTTTTTAATTCTAGTTTTTTATTTAGAGATTTAGTTTTTAGGCATTTAACAGTTTATTGTTATATCATAACACTCTAAATTATAAATAAATATAAAGTTACAAGTTTAAATAAATGTAAAGTTACAAACTTAAATAAATATAAATTTACAAACTTAAATAAATATTAAGTTACAGACTTAAATAACAGTTCTTCAAGTACTAAAAGCTGCTGTATATAAAAAAACAAAAAAGTTGTGTAATATTCAGCCTAAATAAAACTTAATATAAAATTCTTATGCTGTATTAGACAAAATAAACTTAAGCTGGAGGTTCCCTTTCTTTTTACATATGTCAAAAAGATCTTGAAGACAGTTGATTGCTTGTTCTGCACACTGATTTGTTCTGGGAATTCCCAGTCTTGATGGTTCCTGATTCCAAAACTTTTTCACTGAGTTTAACACTTTTTTGTGACCATGCAAGCAGCTACATAGCTTCCAATAATCATCTGCATTAAAAATTTAAGTAATAAACAAATTGTTCGCCTATCTGTAAGAGATGAATCTACAATGTTGAGTAGTGAGTCTCTTCTCTCTGGTAGAAAAATAAATGCCAAAAGTGCTAGTATTGTACGGGAATTCCATCTTGCATTATTTAGTTTAGGTATTTTCAGAAACTTCATTTTAGGAAATACCTAAGATTCCTCAAAATACCAATTTTCAAAAGAAAGAAAAATTTCATATCAACATGCCACTTGAAATTCTTCCTGAGTTGTTTGTAGTTCTTTACAAAGGAATATTTGATATTTGGCAACATTTGTTGTTTCCTCTATTACTATGTGAAGGACTCAGTCAAGAACATGACATTGACAACCAATTAGTTGTGGTTCTTTCAGTTTCTTTTCAGTAAAACATCTTTGTAACCGACAGACAATCCCATTCCTTCTTCCAGTGTTTACATTCCTAATGTTCGATACAATCATCTTTATAGTCTTACATAAATTCACAATTGTATTCACCAAGAATAACTGTTATACCTTTAACAACAGTATCTGCTTTTCTGATAGATAGATTATATGATAGATAGATAGATTCTGATAGATCTAGTGCTTGTAACTTGACTTTTCTTTGTTTATTCTTCAACACTAACATCTGATATTCAATACTAATACTTGGTATAATTTATGTTTGACTTTTACGTTTACCATCAAAGTGCAGATCAACTGTTAAAGAATATTATAGACTGTGAAAGTGTCTGATGTCGATCCCATCTAGGAATAACTGTCGACAAAATAATTGCTATTTTGCTGGTTAATAACTCTGAATATATTAGTAATTTGGTTGCAGTTTTGATTTTGCTTTAGTTCTTGCTAGTATTTGTGGACTGATCTTTTGAATTTTCAGGCTCTTGATATTCTTCCTTGGATTCAAAAGTTGACATTGTTGCTGTTTCCATTACTGTTGTTGAAGTAGACTTGAAGGACTTCTTTTATATGGATGGATAATTTTTGAACTAGAAGCCTTCCCAAGATGATACAATCTTTTGTCTTCACTGCAGAGCCATTTACTATTTTTTTTTGTGCTGTCAAAAACTTCATACAATAGGCCTTTTTTTCTTTGTTTTAAGCAATTATTGTATGTTCTCAGCACTTGATCCAGTTTTGCCTGTACAACTTGAATTGATAAATTTTGCCATAAACTTGTTACTTCTTTCTCAATTCGCTTTATTTGTTCTCGTCTCCCTTTGATGGGCTCTCCCAAGAACAGATAGCGACCAACAATATAGATTTAGAGTGGTATCCTGCTGTTAACTTCTAGTGATTGCTCTTCTAGTGGAACAGTTCTTTTCCTATTTGACTCAAAATCGTATGTAATTCTTCATCCAGATTGTCTTGTTTTTTTCAGTAGTGAAAGCACTTATCTTATAGGACATTATGATTGAAGATATTACTTATATAATTTTTGAATATAATTAATTTCTGAATATGTTTGTACTTCTATACTATTTGACTGCCATCTGACGAATACAGATTCATACATGATAATTAGCGTTGCTCAATCAAACAGCTTGTATAGTCTAAAATTTCCATAAACTTCTAGAAGACTCCAGACAGTTCTAGAAAGATTTCTAAAAACATCCAGAACAATCCACAAAATTATAAAAAGTTCCATAAAGTTCAAGAAAATTCTAGGAATTCAGAAAGTCATGATGCTACTGCCTGCAAATAATATAATAAATTTCAGGTTGTGGGTGACTGTTTTTGAAAATTAATATTATTAAAATTATATATATATATATATATATATATATATATATATATATATATATATATATATATATATATATATATATATATATATATATATATATATATATATATTAGGGTGTTTGTTTTTTTTTTTTTTGATATCGCACACCCTCTTATTTGGTGAGGTTCAATAAAAAAAGTTAATAAACTGATAATATTTTTTTCCAAACTGATGATGGGAAGTGGTCCCCCACACCTACTTTGTAAGCCCTTTAGAACCCCGTTTTTGACCAAAATGACATATTTCTAAAATGTATTAAAATCAATAAGTATCAATGGGAATTTGTCACTGCTAGATACAATAAGTATCTAGCAGTGACAAATTCCCAGACCCCACCTCCTCAGGGCACTAGGACCTGGATATATTTTTTAAGCCCTTTTGAGGCCCATCTTTGTTGAAAATGATAATTTTCTGAAATGCATTAGAATAAACTATTGCCAGTGCTACATGAAATAATTTTACTTATTAGGGTGAAGAAAAGTGTATGAATGTATGTAGCAGGGGTAACTTAGGGCAAGGGGAAGGGGGTAAAAATACAAAAAGCTGTTATAACAACTTAAAAAAGATTCTTATTTTTTAACATTTCTTCAGTTTTTTTAATTGTGAGTACTATTGACCCATATGCCCCAAACTAAATCCCCGTATGCCCCTCTACCAGTCATTTCTAACTCAGCCCTAATTCAAATTTATGAATTAAAAAATAACAAAAAATAATTTACTCAAACAAAAATTTTAAAAGAATAAAAAATATGATTTTATGCGTTTAAGAAAACATATTACAAATAACAACATTTAAAATTATTCTAATAAAATATCATACATAACTTAATCAAACCTTGACATATAACTAAATTAAAATACTACAGAAAAACAGTAGCCATATATGTACTTAACTATATATTTAGTTCATATTATATGTATGCGTATTTGAATAGATTAAATTGCTGTTATTTAGAATGATTATGGCTTAACTGTCTCTTTGTAGCTTCAGTTGAAATTTTTTTTCTATGATAACTACTTGGTAAAGAAGCTGACGCTGATTGTCATTTTTTGTCAAAACTTCATTAAAGTCAGTGGCTAATTTAACTGCCCGTTCTGCACAGTCATTAACCACTTTCATGGCACAAACAATCTTACAAGCAGCCTTGTAGTCATCACGATTAGCCTAAGATTTAGGAGACGATGTCAAGAATTCTTTTGGTAGATTGAGAGAGTCAAACAAATTCATTGAGCCTCGTGTAAAAAAGTTAGCTATAGAAAGTTTAGAGAATGTATAAATCTTGTTTGAAGCAAGCCTTCTGTTGTCACCTGGTAATGGTTCTTTTTGTAAGGCATTTACAATTTCCATTTTCTCTTCAAAAGAAATTTCTTTTCTGAATAATGGGAGAACAGCTAGATTTTCACTTAAATACCATAATTCAAGTTTAATTTTATTTTTTGCAACATTTACAACTTTGACAATAGTAGATCATTTTTTAGTGCTTCTGTTGTGAGAGGTCCTGAAAACCAGAAACATACATAAATTGTGGTTATGAATAGACAAATTCTTTTTAAAATCTCGATTTTTTTATCTGTGACATTTAATTGATAACAAAACCAAAAATTTTTAAACAGTATATTCCTTTAGCCATCCATCTTGCTCAATGGTAAACCCCAGGAGTGCGAATACTTATTGTATCATTATTTTCTCCTAAAAGGAGAAGAGCTAGTTGCCCAAACTTTTTATAATCATCACGTGGTTGAGTGTCCTTTAAGTTTTTTTTTTAATTTTCCACCACATCAGATTTTCGAGATGCAAGCCACTCTTTTTCAAGCTTTGTAAGGCATCCAGTTCCGCTTGTATCACTTTTCAAGTGGTTCAAACTTTGATTTTTCTATTAACTCCTACTCAGACTTTACTCCACCAAAAAGTTCAATGTTTGGTCCTTTTGATACAAAAAACATATCAAACACTGCATTTGCACAGATTTCAAGAATATGATGTCGACTTGCTAAAAACAAAACTCTTCAGTTCATTGACTTCTGTATGACAGTTATTTCCCCATTATAACTTCCTGTATTACTTGCAGTCGTGTCAAAGCAAAGACCTGCAAGATGCTCCTTGACGCCCGGCCATTCATGAATGAACTCAATTACTTTCTGTCCCATCAGAGCACCAGTACCAGCAGGTATCTCATGGATCTTTAGTAATTTCTTAATATCCAAGTCAGATACAACAATTGGCAGACATTCGCATCTGGTTCTATCAACATATGATAACATTTTACCATCAAAATGAGCAACTAGCGGAACCAAGGGTTGAAAATCTTTTCTTACTGCTGTTGAAAGAGATTCGAAAGATGTATTTCAAGCTTCTATTAGAGTGAAACGTGATAATGTTAATTAATTTACATCAATACCGATTGCAGCTAGGGCTGGTGTGACAACCATCATTGCTTGTTGTGGTGTTATTTTTGTTCGGTCTAATGCTGCATGAAAGAGTTGATTGTCAAGAATACAACAATTGGATACTGTTATTGAGAGTTGACTAGTGGCCATAGTAGAATGTTTTCAAATTTTTCGATGATTAAAAACTTTTTGTTTTTGAATTGACGCATCACAGTCAGAATTTTCATCTAAAGAGTAATCTGAATTGTCATCCATTAATGTTTTTGTAGATTTAACTTTACTTTCTTTATGTTGTTCATAGCGGGTTTTTTCTTCAAGCTTGCGTTTTCTGTATTTTACATTCCCATTCACTATGACCCATTCCCATATCCCATTCACAATATTAAAAATTGTAGACATCTTGATAGTGAATTTTTCTTCATTGCTGTGTTGAGTAGCTGATTTTCTACTTCTGTGCTTAGATACTTGAACATGTTGCTTGTGAATATTCTTTAGTTTAGCAACTACATGAGGCTTTGCTATAGTTGGAATATTAGCCTTAAGCCAGAAAATCATAACCTTGTCTGCAACTGTGTTGCAGGATATTGAAAGAGTTGACTTTTGACTATCATTTCATAAAAAACTCTACATAGTGCAACACCACTTGTTGGCAACTTTCTTGGTCCATCTATTGTGGAGAGAATATGTCCAACTAGCCAAACATTTGTAGTTGAGCGTGTTGCTTTGTTTGAAGCAGCCATCTTCTTATGTAATATTTTTATACTTTTTTACTATAATTGAAAGAATATAACATAAATTTATTAATTATAAAGTGCTCAAAGCATAATAAAAAAATTAAGAGTCTTAGATAATACACCCGCCCCCCATTCATTTTTAACCCTTTCCCACCCGACAATGGCCAACCATATCGTTGCTATTATTAAATTTATACAAATTTAATTTCTGAGCTAAAGTTTACTTAGAAAAAGTTTACTTAAAATTATAGCAAATAAAATGTTTTTGAAATAGAAATAGGCGAAATTCAGGAGCGATTTTGGGTAAATAATGGTGAGGGAGCTAATCTAAAATGCTTGAGGGGGGTTAATCTATGTTGTAACATGATAATACTTTATATTATTTGTTATTAGATCAATTTATAGCAGTATTTTCAATGAAATAAAAATAGAATTACAAAAATGAGTTTTTAGACAAATTTTGGTATATATATATATATATATATATATGTGTGTGTGTATATATATAATATATATATATATATATATATATATATATATATATATATATATATATATATATATATATATATATATATATATATATATATATATATATATATATATATATGTAGGGGAGAGCGGGGTTGGTTGTCACGCGGGTTGGTTGTCACAAAGTTTATTACAGGAAATGTAAATAAGATATAGAAATTTCAAATTATACAATGGAAATGTTATATAAAAAAAAACATTTTTACAGTAATTTTTATCTTTTCTTAGCGTGCAGAAGAAAAGTTATTCGTTTTTTTAGGTTTTTGATATGAAAAAGTAAAATTTCGCCTACTCAGAAATTTTCTTTTACCAAACGAAAATTATTTTATTGTGTTTTGAATGTAGATTTATAAAGTACTTTATTCATTTGAGTAACTTAATCCGTAAAAAAATATCATGAAATTCTCACGCTTTTAGGTAAATGTACAGGTGTCCAGTAACTTACTCAGAAGGGGTTGCTTGTCACAAATTATATGGGGATGGTTGTCACACTTGCCTCGACTCCATGCGCTGCAAATTAAACGCCGCTTGCAGAATATTTAGTGGCTTTGTTTATTTTCCGCATTATTGAGGAATATTTTAATGTTTAAGATATTCTTTAAAAATCTAAAGTCAAAGTGTTATATTTGTTTAACTAAATATCTGTAATCTAAATTATTTTTATTTCAACGTGCATAACTTTAGATTCCGATCCAATGTTTAGTATAATTATAGAAAAAGGATTGCAGAAGTTCAACTGTTTATTGTTTTGTTTACAAACTAAACAACTAGCTGTTGTTTAGTTTGTAAAACTGTCTGTTGTTTTGTTTGTGCATTGTTTATATTTAGTGGGTTTATGTATATATATATATATATATATATATATATATATATATATATATATATATATATATATATATATATATATATATATATATATATATATATACATATATATATATATATATATATATATATATATATATATATATATATATATATATATATATATATATATATATATATATGATATATATATATATATGTATATATATATATATATATATATATATATATATATATATATATATATATATATATATATATATATATATATATATATATATTATATATATATATATTAATGTTTTGTTTACATTATTTGCAAATATTTTTATTTGCTTAGTAATAAACATGGTACGAAATTTTAAAAGAAAAACTAATAGAGGTTATACTTCTGGAGATGTCATAATGTGTGCTGTTAAAGATGTAAAGATTAATAACATTTCTATTAGATCAGCAGCAAAAAACCATGGCATTAATTACAGAACATTAGCACGTTATTGTAAAAAAATTATTATTACTAACCCATCACATGGTTCTATAGCAGATCTAATTGACAAAATTGAAAACCCCACCTCCCTGAATGTTATAGGATACAAAAGTCGATTGATATTGCCAGAAAAAGTAGAAAAAGAACTGGTCACCTACCTGTTGCGAGCAGCAGATATATATTTTGGTTTAACTCCTACCGAAGTAAAAAAGCTTGCTTTCCAGCTAGCAATTAAAAATAATATGAAGGTTCCCAATTCTTGGGTTGTAAAGGAACAAGCTGGTAAGGATTGGTTTACAGGATTTATAAAGCGCCATTCAAATATTTCCATTAGGCAACCTGAAGCTACTAGTTTAAGTCGAGCGACAAGTTTCAATAAGCAGAATGTTGCATCATTTTTTAGCAATTTGCAGCACTGTATGCAAAAATACTCGTTCTCACCAAATGACATTTGGAACATGGACGAAACTGCTGTAACTACTGTACAGCAACCTAAAAAGGTTATTGCGAAAAAAGGATTAAAACAAGTAGGAGCCATCACGTCAGCTGAAAGAGGAACTCTTGTAACATTAGCATGCACAATAAATGCTATTGGAAATAGTATTCCACCCTTTTTTATTTTTCCTCGTAAAGATCATTTCCTAATCAGTGCACTAACAGGAAGTGCAGGAGATGCAAATCCAAGTGGTTGGATGAAAGAAGAAAACTTTGTAAAATATCTAAAACATTTTGTAGGCAATACAAAATGTACTAAAGAAAAGCCTTATTTATTGTTGCTTGACAATCACGAAACTCATCTTAGTATTGAAGGATTAGATTTGGCAAAAAATAATGGAATAGTAATGCTTACCTTCCCACCACATTGCACACATAAATTGCAGCCCTTGGATAAGGCAGTTTATGGTCCTCTCAAAAACTACATAAATACTGCTATGACATCATGGTTAGTAATGAATCCTGGAAAAACTGTTACAATATATGATATTCCAAAAATAGTAAACATTGCATTTCCAAAGGCTGTATCTCCCCACAATATTTTAAGTGGTTTTTCTGCAACAGGTATTTACCCGTTAAATCCTGATGTGTTTACTGAAATTGATTACTGTCCTAACTATGTAACTGATTGCCCTGACCCACCTTGTTCACAGGCTGATTCAAATAAAAAAGACTGTGAATCTTATTCAATGCAACCAGAACCATCAAATAAAAGATTTAAAGAATCTATTCAGATACCAGGTAATCAGGTAGACATAACAATAGAAGATCCAGTTGTATTAAATAAAACCCCTAATCAGAACCCAATCACAACATTAGGTTTTAACAATTCAATCATACCACCTGAGAGTATTAGGCCTCTGCCTAAAGCAGGTCCGAGGTTAGCATCAAAAAGAGGTAGGAAAAAGCGGTCAACTATGATTCTTACTAACACGCCTGTCAAAGCATGGCTTGCTAATTATAAAAAGAAGAAAACTAATAAAAAAAATTTACTAATGGAAGTAAAAAAGAATTAATAAAAGCAAATCTTGCTACGAAAAAACCTTCTATAGTCTTAAATTCATCTGAAGATAAAGAGTATCTGTGCATCTATTGTTTTGAATCATTTTCCAACAGCCGATCAAGAGAACAGTGGATTCAATGTCAGGTTTGCCAAAAATGGGCTCATGAAGAATGCACACCAGGCTTACAACAGTTTATTTGTGAATTGTGTTCTTTATCCAATAATTTTTAAAAAACCAAACCTAAAAACATTTATAGTGATAAGCTAAATTTATTAATTGTGTTATATTTAAAATATATATATTTCAGTTTATAGTATTTTATTTTTGTTTTTCTTAGTAAAACATAAACGAAATTAATTTGTACTCGTTTTACATTAAATTCTTATCTAAACTTGTCAAAATCCAAATGTGACAATCAACCCCGCACCATGTGACAACCTACCCCGTGAGCGGGGCTAGTTGTCACACAGAAGTGGTCTTTGAAAAATGATTTTACAGCAATAAATATTTCACTCAATGTCATAAAAATATTATAATAGTTACTGGAAATAGTTAAATTAGCTTTGTGCAAAGTTTGGCATTGATTGGATGAAAATTAAAAGCTGAGCAGCCTAAAATGTAAAAAGTGTGACAACCAACCCCGCTCTCCTCTATATATATATATATATATATATATATATATATATATATATATATATATATATATATATATATATATATATATATGTATATATATATATATATATATATATATATATATATATATATATATATATATATACATATATATATATATATATATATATATATATATATATATATATATATATATATATATATATATATATATATATATATATATATATACATATATATACACACACACACGAGTGATCACAAATTTAGACTTAGAATAAAACTTATAGTTTCTTAGTGATTTGTGATTTAAAAAAGTGCCTTTTTTTTTAATTTTATTTTTAATCCAGTTTATTATTTATGAAATTCTCTTTAATATATATGAAAGACATGAAAAGAAAAACAAGTTTAAAATATTTTATTTTGAAAATAGCAAAATCATGTAAAAAGATATCTACAAAAATCTTGTTCATAAGTTTAGACAGGATTTTTCACTTTAAACTGTAAGTCAAGTTAGTAAGGTATGTGACCGCCTTTGTTAGCTATGCTAAGTCTACATCTTCTTTTAATAGATTCAAAAAGATTTCGACAATATTCAAAAGCCAAGCCATTAAATAACTCTTTTAAACTTTTTCGGAGTTCTTTAGCTGAAGTTACAGGAGCTTTGGTCAGTTTTCGATCAAGCACAGACCATACATTTTTGATTGGATTTAAATCTGGCGATCTAGCTGGCCACTGGAGTAAATTGATTTTATTTTCTTTAAACCAAGCTGTTACTGTTTTTGCTTTGTGACAAGTTGTGACTTTTATTTTATTTTGCTAAAACTTCCATTCTGGCTCATCTCCAAAAAATAAGTCTCTTGTTAGAATCAAATGATTTTTAAGCGTCTTGATGTATCTGTATTGTTCCATTCTACCAGTGTACAAGTAGCATAGTCCGGGTCCATCATACGTGATACAACCTCAGATCCCAACTGAAGCTCCTCCGCCCTGTAAACGAGGTACAATAAAACGATTATGAAACTTCTCATTATGGTGTCTTCGAACAGTTACTCTATTTTTTCGATTAACGACTGTATAATTCCATTCGTCGCTGAATACAATTTTTTTTATATCACTATCATTCATCTTAAGAATTTTCTTGCAAAATTGTAGCCGTTTGAGTTGATCTGATCTTTTAACTTTTGGTTTTCTAGCAGCAGTATATGAGCATAGTTTATGATCAATTAATCTTCTATTTACTGTCTGTCTTGAGATGTCATTTTTAAGAGCTAGATTTATTTTTATTGAGCAATTTGTTTGGCACTATACTTAGGATTTTTTCTGGCAATTCTGTATATACTATTATCATCAATGGTAGTTGTTTTTCTGGGTCTTCTGGATCTGATTTTATCTAATATGCTACCTGTTTTTTTCCACTTAGCTATTGTTTTAGTGACACATGACTGCGATATGTTCTTGAGAATCAACTAAACTTTTCTTGTAGAATTACCAGCAATGTGCAAGGTGGTAATTCTTTCTTTGATTTCTTTTGAGACTGATGTTTTACCCATTTTCTAAATATTTTAAATGCAAATAATGAGTAAAAATTGTATATTTTGATTAGCATGCACTAAGTAAGTAAATAATTTAATTTTTAAATGGATTTAAACATAAAATTTTAGAAAATATATTTTGATCCAAAAAAAGGTTGAGCATTTATATGGAAATAAAGATAGAAAAAAGTGAATTTATGAGACACATTTTATTTGTTTTTAAATAGCGCTATTATTAAAAAATAATAAAAAAGACCAATATATACAATAAAAGGTGTGTGTTTTTTGTAATTATGCTGGAAACAAACTAAGTTAAATTAAAAAAAAAAAAAATTTAAACATCTTAATAAATTTTTTTTAGCATTTTAAGAGCTAAGCTTAAGAATTTTTTTTTTCTGAGTCTAAATTTTTGATCACTTGTGTATATATATATATATATATATATATATATATATATATATATATATATATATATATATATATATATATATATATATATATAGTATTAAATATATATATATATAGTATTAAATATATATATATATATATATATATATATATATATATATATATATATATATATATGTATATATATATATATATATAGTATTAAATATAATAATTATTAAAGCCCTGCGCTCTTCCCTAAACGCTCCTAAGCATAGTTTAAAACACCTAAAAATTTATCAGAAGAAAAAGAAATAAAAATTTGTTCAACCCAGTAAATACAAGTCATATTAAATATGTCAAAAATGTTGTAATTTGTTTTAAAAGGTTTTTATATGCTTTAAACATATCTTGTGTTACTGGAAACCCCATGAAGGGGGTTTTCTTAATTGATAAATATTTTATGATAAAAAGCTATTCAACTAAATTACCATCAAATTGCACTATATCTGCATTAAAAATACTGAGCAATCATGAAAATACTATGAATACTTCTAGAAAAATTTAGTCTGGGATTATAATTTTTTTCCGTAATGGCGTATTAAAATTTATATTTTTGTTTTGGAATTGAAATTTTTTGTGATTTTAAAGAACTTAATCATAAAAGTTAGATCTACTTGTAGTAGATTTTTGTCAAATACAGTCTGTATTTTGATTTGACAGTCAAACTGTATTTTGATTTGACAATATAGTTAAATAGTGAACAAATACACTCAACTTGATGCTTACCCATTACCAAGAATTGATAACCTTGTAAACAAAATTGTTCAAAATATTCAGTACTGTTGATTTGAAACCCACCTTGCATCAAATTCCTATTGCAGAAAATGATAGAAATTTACCTTTTGGAATTAAAAATGGCATTGCTTGTTTTAAAGAGAAGGTTAGATAAAGATTAATAAGTAATAATAATAATAAAAAAGGAGCATGATAATAATCTTGAAAAACTTACAGCTGTCAGCTGAAATTTCACAAATCAACTTAGCAAATGTAGCTTCTCACAAAACATAATTTTCATTACATTATAGATTTTGATTACATTAGTAGAAGGAAAACTGAAACCAGATCGCAGTTGCCTCCAACCAATGCATGAGATGCTTGTATAAAACATTTTTAAAAAATTCAGTTGACTGTTGCATTCAAATATTATAAGTCATAAAAATGATCCAGATCATAATTTTTTTAAATTGATCCCTGATGCAAAGGATCTGTTATTTAAGATAACACCTTTTTTTCTTTAAGACTTCTTATACACTTCTTAAGACTTCTTATATTAACAAAGAGTGTTTATAAATAAATAAAAAATTAATGGGTAAATATTTATAATCCCTAAAGATAGTCTCTAAAAGTCAGATAAATTTTAAATTACAAAACAAAATATCAATTTTAGCCCGCCATTATGGAAAAAGCTAAAATATCAGATTTTTTATTTTTTTTATTATTCTTAAAGTATTCATAACTTCAAATAATAAATCTTAAATAATAAATTTTAAAATAGCTGAAGTATAAAACCAATTTATTCAAAAGTAATTACCTGTTAAGAATGATAAAAAAAACCTTAATTTTATGCGAAATAGGCCGTTACTTAAATAGTGTTTTCTCAGGAATTGTATTAGATATTAATATTATTCTTAAATTTTCAAAACATGCTTTTCTTATTTATATGCACAAAATCAAAAAAGTTTCAGCAAAATCCGAGATAGTCCATAAGAGAGACATTAACTCCACATTGCATTGATTAGTATAAAAATTATAAAACTTATTGTAAAACCTTATATAAAACCTTATATAAAACTGATATGAGCGTTTAAGTCCAATTGAAATTATGATAAGACAGCTGTTAAAAAATACGCATTTGACCGCTTACTACAGAGTTGAACAGAATTAAATTGTTTTATACATGTTCATTAAAAAATTAAAACATTCCCCCGCATTTTATTAAGACCGACCCCGCCCCCCGTTTATTATACTGGACTCAAATTCCCGCCCCTCCTTTTATTCCCACTACCCTTATAATAAGCGCGCGTAGTTAGGGATTCTAATTGGAATGTGTAGAATAGATATAAAGATAAGTGTGAATAAAATTGGCGTACGTAAAACAGCTAACATAAGTTTGATTTCCAAGTAGAAATGCTGTACAACAGTTGTGCGTTTTTGTTGTACTACAATTGTTGCCGAAATTTAATTTGTTGTACAACTGTTCAGGGATTATCTATCCATATATACAAGTTTAAATATATATTTTTGTAATATATTTGTTATTCATCACTCATACAAAAATTACAAAAAAAACTGAAAAAAAATTGGAAATAACTCAGCCAAAAGAAAAATTAGAAGAAATAAAGGAAATATATATTCCGGATTTTTTCCGGATATTTAACCCAAAAAAATTTCCGAATTTTTAAAATATGACCTGGATGATCTATGAGCTTTTGTACGACATTTCTACAAATATTGGAAACCAAGTTATAGCGATAAGCAAAATAAGGAAGTTAAAACTAGAGAGTTTGATAGGGAAAGTCATAGGTTATTAAAAAATACTTTAAATCTGGTTTAAAAATAAGCTTTAATACTTAATAAAAAAAGGTTTTACAATTTAAATTTATAAACTAAAATTTTAAGTTTTAATGGTTTTGTTTCTGATAAATTTTTTATAGTTTTTGCACCGGTGTTTCAAAATATATTGTTGGTAAATTTCAAGTGCCGATGTTTCTACATTTTTGTTCAGAAAATTATTTTGTTTTTATTTGTATAATTTACTTTTTGTTTAAATGTAGTTTATCTTTTAGATTTATTTATATTGTGATATTGTTATTTTAAAATCAATTTAGAGCTAATTTTGATTTAAATAAATTTCCCAAATTATCTAGATTAGTTTGCAGAAAAAATTTTCGGATTCCTTTAGCAAACTACAAGCAAAAAAAAATAGTTAAAGCGGATGTTGTTTTAAAACTTTGTTGCATTACTTGCGTAAACATTAAAGTGTTCGCCGGAGTGATCAAAGAGCTTCATTTATTGTCGCGAAACATTTTAAAGTGGTATTTTACGTAACAATAATATAATTGGTTAATTAAAATTATATTACACAAATATTTTTTGCAGTCAATAATATTTTAAGTCTGTTTAATTTTTAAAGTCTATTTAATTTTTTTCTCTTATTTATATTCTCCTAATTTTTACTGCAAACACCCTTACGTCATTTTGTTTGAATGCTGTGTGCGTTTGTTTGAATGCGACATAAACGTGGAAATTTAATTGGATAAATAGGTAGAAAAAGAGTCCAGGCGTTCAATGCAAATATACGATGGAATGTTAATGTTTTTATATCCGGAAATGCATATAAACGTTTTTTTTTTTTGCCAATTTTTAAACATTCAATATTTTACATATAAAGTCAAGCTCTTTTTTTTTTAATATGGTTCAATTCAATTTGTTCCGCCGTGGGCAAAAAAGAGTGAGAGAAATTTTTAGTGAAAATTTATCTGTCCCTTATTATAAAGCGGATATTAGTATTTATGAAAAAAAGAAATCTGTTCTGCAATCTACAATTCCAGGGGTATGATATTCTTTTATTTAAAAAATCGTGTTTTTTTATGTAACATTTGACGGTTTTTATTAGTTGTATGTGGTAACATTTTTTAGGTAGGTGATGTAAACTTTGAAAATATGAGTAATGATGATGCCGTACGTGTCCTCAGAGAGTGCGTACACAAACCTGGGTAGGTTGATAAAATAATTGTTAGAAAATTAAAATGCCTAATCTTTTATTTATATATATATATATATATATATATATATATATATATATATATATATATATATATATATATATATATTTCAGTCCCATCATGCTGACGGTAGCTAAATGTTGGGATCCTAATCCAAAAGGTTATTTTACAGTGCCTAGAAGTAAGTACATTGTTTTCATAGATAGCAAATTCATTTAATGCAATTCGACTTTTTTTTTATTATTATATAAAATAGAAAACGAAAAAAATAATTGTTCAAATCGTTTTAAGTACTTCTCATACTTTTAGATGACGTCACAAGACCTATTGACCCGGCAGCTTGGATGCAACATTCCGAGGCTGTAAGAGGTATTTTATAATAAGTAGCATTGTTTGTAAACTATGCCTTTATTTGATTTGAAGGATAGCATCAGAATTTATTATTTTTTTCACGGACATTAAAAAAATTACAAAAGATCGTTTATCCAACGAAACTGTTTTGATTGAGATATTTTATTATAGCATCTGGTGGTCTTTTGGGAGGACGTACAGGTAGTCCCTCTATGAGCACAATGACTTCAACAAGTGATTCTCTAACAAGTTCGATTCCAGAATCTGATCGTAAGCGTCCTTTTTTATAATAAAAGTGTTTATGATATTTACTGTAGCTTTAAAATTCGATGTTGATATCGTGATAAAGATTTTATGTTTAATAAAATAATTGTTATAAATAATTAATGTTTTGAAATGTGTTAGGTTATATTGACCACTCAGACCTTGGTTTGTCAATTAAAACAGATATGAATACAGTTATAAAAGTAATGGCGTCACCAGATTCAGGTTTGGTTGTTCGCGACAGAATGTGGCTTAAAATTACTATTCCGAATGCTTTTATTGGTGAGAAATGTTTTTTATTAAAATTTATTACTTAGACTTAATAACTATGGTTTACAAAATGTGAATCGTTAAAATAGCTCTATCGTTGTCGAATTTAACGTTGTAATATATAAACAACGTTATAAAATAAATATTTAACTAATCATTAAAAAATCCAAAATGAGGAGAGTTGCAACATGCTGAAAATAAATGCTAATAAGATAAATGGATTTTTTTAATTAATCTGCTTGATCTTTTCCGAATACTGTCGTTACAAATTCGCGACGTAAGTACTTGGCGTGAAGCAAACGATGCAGACGTTTTTTTATTAATATAAAAAATGCGTTGGATTAAATTTTTCATAGTCCGTCGACAAATAAGTTTTTTTTCTTAATAGTAATTTAAAAATTTCATATCTAGATGAATCAGCTAGATGAAAATCTCTAATCTTCATTAAATTAAAAATTTTTATAAGTGTAGAAATGTTTAAAAATTTTAATAAAATGAATAGTAACAAAATAAGTATTAAAAAAAAATGTTTTTTTTACTATTTTTTAATTTTTTTTATTTATAAAGCAAAAAAAAAGTTTTGACTAACACTCCGTTAAGCTTAGCGAAGACATGTAAATACGGCCTCTGAATGCACGAAAAACAATTGTGTTAAAATCTTGTTGATGCTTAATCTAATCTTGTTTGGCATACGTTCATAATTTCCAAATATTTTATTAAGAAATAAAAGATGACAGTTTAAGAGCTTAAAGATAAAAAAAGCAAATTGAGTAATTATTTGTTCGAAAAAGTTTTTGGATTTGTAGAAAGTTTTAATTCATCATAGTTAAATAATAAATTTACTGTGGGGTTTCTTTATTGTAAGACAAATTTATACGTTAAAGCTCGGCATATTTCGACATCTTCATATTTTATCGACATCTACATATTTTATTGATACATATCTACATATTTTATCGACATATATCTAAATATTTATCGACATATATCTGTATATTTTAGTTTTAAAAAACATAAATATTTGTAAATATCGCACGAAATAAAATTTTGTGTTTTACAGCAAAATGCTTTTAACGTTTTTTCAATTTAAGAATATTTAAAGTTTCCAAATTTGAAATCTATTCTAAAAAATCTTAAAAGATGTTTTTAGGCAGAGGTTTGTAATAAGTTAAAATCTGAAAAAATTTAAAATATGTTCAGGATCTGACTTGGTGGATTGGTTGTTTGCACATGTCGACGGTTTTCAGGATCGCAGAGATGCTCGAAAGTATGCTTCTAAATTGCTAAAGGTAAATTTTGTTTTAAAATCAAATTTTTATTCTATTAACAAACATATTTCACCAAGTATATCAATTTATCAACAAACAGGCAGAACTTATTAAGCATACAGTGAAAAAAGTTACATTCTCCGAACAATGTTATTATGTTTTTGGCGATTTAAACAGTTCCATGAAAGGTTTAATCTTGGATGATTTTGAATCGAATGAGTTACCTTTGCCACACTCTAGTCATTGTGGTATGTGTTAAAAAAAATTAATAATAAAGTTTTCATATTGATAATTTATCAAACTTCCATATAGTAAAACTTCGTTTTAGGCTCTTGGGTTGGAAACAATCAATCTTCTCAGTATGTTATGCAAATGGGGGGTATGCCTTTAATTCATCCTGGTATGATTGTTCGTGGTTCGCCTTCAATAACTTCTAGTTCGGAGATGGGTGTTGCTCCTTCTGCAAGTAACTATTCTAATGTTCCTCCTAATTATATGGATATGTATTCTCAAATATATCAACCAACTTTCAATCCTTATTTTGCTCACAATTCTGGTAGTCAAGGTTCGCAACATACTGGTATTTTTTATTTTATTTTATTTTTTAATATTTTTTTTTATTATTGCACACGCTCACACACACACACACACACACTATTTTTATTATTGTTGTTGTCGTTGCAATATATAATAGATTTGATTTATTAACATTATTTTAGGAAGCAATAGTGGTTCTGGAGGTTCTTTTCGAGGACACCAATTGAATCAGCAACAGCAGCTTGTAATGCAACAGCAACACTATGATTACGATCAAGCCACAATACGCAGTAGTAGTTCTTCGGACAAAAGTCGCGGCAGTAAGAGTAGCTTAGAATCTAAACGTGTTTTACTTGCAACGACAGACCATCTAGCGAGCGATAAAATTATATCGCCGGATACTGTCAGCTTAAATGGCATAAGAGAGTCAAATATCTCAAACAACAATTATGAAAAAGGAGAAAACGCTCGCAATAACACTTCGCGCGAGTTCGGACGCCTTGACACCATCCCGCGCGAAATAAGCGCAAGTAAACAAAGTTTTCGAATGGCTATGGGAAATTCGTCAAACGAATTTTTTGTAGATGTTATGTGAGCATTTTGGTGATTAATTTTGCTAATTTATCTGGAAAATGGGTTAAATCGTTTTAGTGGGAGGAAGCAACAGGTGTGAAACTGAATGTTTCGAAGCATCTTTTTGGTTTCTCTGAAAACTAAAAGGTTTGAATGTCTTATTAGGAAGTGTGTTTAAACGACTCAGAAATAATTACAGTTGTAGAAAGAAAAACAAGAAAAATCTTGAATCGGCGGCACGTCCGCTGCATAACGGTAAATTTGAGTGACAACAACTTGACATTTTGCGATGATCATGGTTAATCGCTATTTGTTCCTCGATTCTTCCTTTAATTTTAAAAATTTTGTGTTACGTATCAGAATTTTAAAATACCATTGCATATAACGTTGAATTCTAAAAACAAAAATCGAAAACAACAAATTATTGTATATAGTCTCGAATACATTTTTGTAAAATAATTATATTATATATGACAATATTTTGTATCCATCCCTCTCATCAAAAGTTGTCTCAGCGACACAGATGTCTGACGAGACATCTGTGCTCACTGGGGTTAAAAGAAAACTCGATAGTTTTAAATGCTTTTGACTTATTTGTTTTTTTAATTAGTTCAAGATCTAAGATTCTTTAAAATTAATAGAAATCAAATTTTTTTTGATATTCCAATAATTTCTGGTGTTATATGATGTTTTTACTCCTTTTTTTTTTTACTCGTTTAAGAAGTTTTTTATATGTAACGCTATTAGAGTTTTAATGTTTATGTAGCGCTAGGGATCGTCCATTAATTACGCAACAATTTATTTAAAAAAAAAAAAGATCTTGAGCTCTTCTACCTGGCAATTTCTGAATTTCATTAAACGTAATTCGTTATTTTTATTTTTCATTTAACTTATAGGCCGTTTTCCACAAGAAGAAGTATTCGCGCGAAGCGAATTTTTTTCGTCAATAAGATTAGGCATTTCTGGCAATTATGTTTCTGAGACCTAATTTTTTGGCAGAAACCCATTTTTTTTAAGTATTAAAAAAGATTTTTTTTATGTGGTACTTCAAAGTAAACCCTTCAAAGTGATAATTTTTTAAATAATAGTTAAGTTTTTAATATGCACTCAATTTGAGAATATTTTTTAACTTACAGTGAGTTAGCGTAAAGAGTGCTGTTAATTTATGAACTTTTTAAATAATTAATATTTTTGATTTCTGTAAAGTGAATCATTTTTATACTGGTATAATTTTTTTTTAATATTAAATTAAAATTATGCATTATTATATTAATTATGTAAAAGCAATAAGCGCGTAGAAGTTTCTCTTTTTTCAAAACTTTAAATTGACTTTTAAAGAAATCTACGCATTTCTCCGAAAATATTTTTACACGATTGAATTTTGTTAATATTCAGAAATATATTCCAATTTTCAAAACTTGCTCTTAGTTGCCCCAATGAAAATACATTTATTTGTTTGCAGTGAGGTACTGTTTCAAATACGAGGATTTATTTATTGTATGGCTGAAAAAGAAAGGTAAAAATGTTTTTTGAGCACGTCAATCAAATAATTGGAAATGATATAACTGTTATTTGTAATAGTATTCAAAAGAAAATTTATTGTTCGTGCAGTTCTTTTGAACGAAAATGGCCTGATAGTCAAAGAACAATGGGCCGATTTAAAATAAAAAATTCAGATTGGTTGAAAAGAAAAATTGCATTTACTGATGATATAATGATGATAAATTTTTGTTAATAGGCATTCAGCCTATAAACAAAAATTTAATACTGCTGGCTGTCATTCTGGTTCAAATTTATTTGTGACAACTTTTGTATCACATAGACATAGATAATAAGATCTTATGGAACAACCGCATTCCTCAATCTGTGCGGTTTTCTGGATCATTAAAAGTTTAATACATAAAGAACACATTTTAAAAGAAAAATAGGATATTGACGGACAAATAGATCAGTTGAGCCAATATCAATTTTTTTTGTCTAATAATAAAAAAATTCAAACCAACTTTATTTGTGATGCTAATTGAAAGCTAATTTTAATAATAATGCTAATTTTAAATATATTAACTGGGACAAATTTTAAGTATATTAACTAGAACAAATTTTAAATATATTAACTAGAAAAAATTTTAAATATATTAACTGGAACAAATTTTAAATATATTAACTGGAACAAATTTTAAATATATTAACTGGAACAAATTTTAAATATACTGGAACAAACTTAAACCAATCTTGTCCGATATGTGAAACTATTCCTAATGATTTCGTTAAAGTACAGAAGTTCAAAACAGAATCATTTAAGCCTAAACCTAAAACTTTGTGTCAAAACAGTGTGTTATTACTCCACTACATGCTTGGATACAACTTATTGAATGTATCGTCTACATATTATATAGATATGACTTGGTTAATTGGTAAACTCATGGTCCTAATAACAAAAAAATCGTTTTATGTTGAAAAAAAGAAATAAAACAACTTTAAAAATTTACACCTTCACGTGGATAAACCAAAAGTAGGAGGTTTTGTTTATTTAAGTACGAAGACGGCATTACTGCACGTCAGGCATTTGAAAGAAGGGTCTTATGCAAGGGTAAAAAAGATTTTGACGCAAGACATAAAATTTATAAACATGATAGACAAGTTCATGCTCGCAAAACAAACAAAGAAAAAAAATCAAGAATATATTTTTCATAGAGCCTTAGATACCTCAGATCCTATCATTTGCCTCAGAAACAAAGGATCCATGGTTCAAACCCCATCTCTGGGCAAGTTTTGCGACATCGGTTAGGAGGGAGGTGTGAACTTCCGATGCTCATCTATGGTACTCTGTGATAAGACCGTAAGGACTTCTTGGGTTACCTAAATAAAATTTAAAATAAAAAATTTCCAGTATTAATTTGCACAGAAAAAATCAGAATCGTCGAAAGTTTCCTCATCCTTCCTTTTTTTTTAGTTTTTTTTTAGTTTTATTAGTTTATTTCGCCGTTAAAAATATTCACAATGTACAACAATATAAAAAGTACAATTGGCGGGAGCAAGAAGAAGGCATAAAATTAGCCTTATCACCGAGGCTATTGTAACCCAAATAAATATAGGTAATATATAATAATCCGTAATATATAAGCACAGCATTTAAAAAAAGACAACTTTAAGATGTTAAGAAATAAAAAGAAAGTAGTAAAATAATTAAAAAAAAGAAAGAAATGATTAAAATATAGTAATAAAAATGACAAAAATTTTCTGTTTTTAGTTATAAACTGAACGTAATTCGATATATATATATTGTATATATTATTTTTTTTCAAAATAATTTGAAATTAAAATAAAATTTCTGTTCCAATATCATAAAATATATCAAAAAAATTGTAGCTAACTTCTAGAGTAAATATATTCAATGAAAGTATGATAAAGACAATGAAATTCTTAATATTGACTGCTCTTTTGTTAAATGGTCTGAATTTCTAAATTTATGGTGCTAACTTAGTTTAATAACTTTTAAAAGTGACAAAGAAAATCTGCAATATTAAAACCGGTAAGTATTAAATAACGTCGTAATTTAGATTTGGGGTGGAATAAAAGAAGCAAACTCGACTTGAACTTTATTTTGTAACCAATAGCGGCAGAGTATTTTTTGTGGGGAAAACTCTGTCGCTATTGGTTATAATGTAAAGTTCAAGTCGAGCTTGACTCAAGTTCGCTTCTTGCATTCCACCCTTGAATTGCGGAAATGTTTTTTCTTTAATATTAACAATATGCTGAAAGTTTTTTCCACAAAATATAATATATTATTCATATACTTTATTCATATAAAATTTAATTTTAACACATTTAGAACATGTTATCTATCATAAGAAATATAAATCATTAGTTATTTTGTGTTTAAATTGAAGTTATTAATTTATGTCAAAAAATTGGGTCTCAGAAACCATAGTGCGCTGCAACGAAAAAAGAAGTCGGATTATTCAATTATTTGCGAATCGCCGTAAACGAAAACCAGTCAATTTTTAATATTTTATCACGTGATGTCAAGAGTAAAAAAAGGCGTTTTAAAGTAGCAAAATACTAAATTCTTAACATGGCGTTCTTATTTATTTTCTATGAACTTACTCTGAAAATTGGCATGCATTGAGTAAATTCATCACATACCCAGTTAACCATTCCAACTGGGGAAAACGCTGGGACCCATCTGGGTATCCACATGGGTCATGGCCCACATGGGTCCCACATGGGTCATGACCCACATGGGTCCCAGTGCGATTCTGTCAGTGGGATCCAACTGGGTCCCATCTGGGATAAGTCTGGGTTTTTGACGGGAAATCCCATATTGAACCCAGATACTTTTTTCATTTACCGCGGGTTTTCTCAACTTTTTATAGTTTGTTTTTTCGCAGATTTTTTGTCTCGAATCTGCAAAATAATGAAACAATTTTTTGATTAAAAAGCGTCGCATTTTTTATATAAAATTAAATAGTAAAGGTTATTTATATTATCTATGGGTTCGCTGCCAGGTCAATAAAATGTATTAGGCAAATGAATATTTGGTCTGACATAACTTTTACGAATCAATTAAAAAAACAGATTTGAATTTCATAATATTTTTAGTCAAAAAACTAATATTATACAATGATTTGATGCAAAACTACGATAGTAATATTACCAAAGTAGTTCTCTCATATCGCCACCATAATCGCATGACAAAATTCTGCTTGAAAGTTTATCGTTATCGTTTTCTTTAGTGCTTTTATCCACTTTTATACTAATTTTAAAAATTAAAAATAAACATTTGAATAATATAATAAATTATAGCATATATATTTACAAAGTATAGATAAAAATATTTAATATTATTAAGGACATACCATGCAGTGTGCTATACCATGCCATATCTTGCATATAACTAACAAACACTAGGCAAATAAAAACACACGTACAAATCACAAGCTAACTCAATACAATATACAAATCGGTATACGTGTAATAATAATAGCCAGATGGAAGTAGAGGCCCAGGGCAGGACAATTATTCACATAGTTTGTTGTTACAAAAATAACAAAAATAAAAAATAAAATGAACATAACATATATACTAAAATATAAAAATAAATACTGAAAAACTGAAGCCTCGATATGACACCATAAATAACGGTGTTTTAAATTCTTTAGTTGGCATCATCTAGTTTTAAAGTTTCTTCAGTTTTTCTTTTTAACAGGCATCCTGCAGGGAATCTAAAACAATGTTATTTCATCGTAAATAACTGATGTTAATAATTAGGCATGACATAAACAGACTTGTAAACAACAATAATATAACATAAATACTATGTTACCATTTAAAATTTAAAGTCTTGACTCAAGATAACCTGACATCAAACCATTAAATCAGTTGGTGAGGGTTTAATATCTGTTATATAATTTAATAAATGCAAAAATAATCAATATCACATTTTGATTGTACCTAATTAAACAATCATTTTAGTTTATATTATTACTTGAAAATAATTATTTGTTACAATTTAAACATATTGAAAAAAATTAAAAACAATTGTAATTTTGACCACAATAAATTTAGTAATAAAATTATTTTCACAATAAAAATTTACAATTATAAACAAGTGTAGAGCACTTATATTATTATATATAACAGTTATATTCATGATTAGTTTAACATAACAAATTTCAATTATCGTGGACTAGAATTTATTATTTAATTTCATGTTGTCTTAGAGCTACATTTTGTGATTATATAAACTTATTTAATAGTAGATTCTAAAAAATATAACACCCTAACAAATTGGTTTAAGAAATCATTATACATAAATAACTTTTAAGCTTTACTACATTGTGATAATGGCAGCATGTATTAATGACAATACATGCTTCCATTAAATTATTAAAAAATTGACTATTGAAATCATATTGCATGAATAACAAACATGCTTTACCATATATAATATTACTAGTACATATTATTCTACTGATCAAAAGATAAATGAAAATAAAAATAAAAACAAACTACCATTGAGGTACCAAATGAAGTTTATGTGAAAAATCCTTTAAATGTATTTTTATTCCAAATCATGTCACACTACTGTATATGTAGTTTTAAAAATGTTTTTTTATCATATATATTCATAAACTTTTAATTATTTAAACATATATATTCATAAAATTTTAAATTTAAACACACTATTCTTGTTCTAAAAATATGTGCTATCATAATAACATTCACATTTCCTAGAGATTCACAGTCCATCTTCTATTCACAGAACTTATCCTTTATAAATACATAAAACCTGTATATTTTACAAATTCTATATATTTTTAATATACAGAAATTATTTTATCAGGGTTGCACTATAATTTTTAAAGTTTTTCCATGAGTATTCCCTGAGTAAAGAACGTTTTTCCCTGAGTTGAACTCTTTAAGTTCTCTAAGTTTTCCCTGACTTTTCTATATTCTTTCCTGTTCATCAACAAGATTATTATTTTCCTTAATTAAACACAATCTTTATATTTGACAAACTAAAACTTTTACAACAACACCCACAACTAGCAAACTAATTATTATATGTATTAGCAAAATATTTTTGAAAAAAAAATTATTGTACAAAATTTAAAAAAAAATATTTTCCCTGATTTTTCTCTGAATTTTATGAAAATTTTAGAAAATCCCTGAGTATTCCAGGTTTTCCTTGGGATTCATGCTATTTCCAGGTATTCCAGGTTAAGTGGCAACCCTGTTTCTTTATTTTATTTAACTCTGTAAACTAATAGTTTGAGATATTAAATTTTTTGTTTCAGAAAGTTCAGGAAAGTAGAACTTTCCTGAACTTTCTGTTGTTAATTATAAATCAACACAAACCAACTCTAAAAACAAAACATTGATACTATTGAACCTCTTTAATAAATTTAATAAAGTTTTATTAAAATTTAAAATTTAATTAAGTTGTATACAAAAATAACATAGATAAGAAATTTATTACCAAAAAAATTTGATACCTTTTTTATAACTTTGTAAATAAACATATTATATATGACTATGATATCATATAATAACACAATGAAATTAACTTACTATAGCAAGTGAAAAATACAAAACACTCATGATTATTGAAAGATTCAGTTTTTGCAGTATTTAGTATCAAAACTACATTTCCATTTTTGTATTGCACTTGAGTAGCATTTTATGATTGTATATTTAATTTATTTCAGAACATATTCTAAAAAAATTATATAACATCCTGTGATAATTAAAAAACATCTTAAAACCTTAAAACTCAATACTTCCCTCTTTTAGACTAGCCATATTGTTTCTTAAATAAATGTCTGAATATTGCTATTAAAATATTTATAAATACTTATATTTTAAAGAATTAAAAAAATGTATTTAATAAATATGTTCAAACAAAATGTGATAATTTTCTTATTACTTCAGATAAATAAAGTTAAATGTTAAAACATCTAATAATTTTTGTTATTACTTACTATTATGTACAAATAATTCACAATATAAATAATTTAAACATTTTTTCATACATAACCTTATATTATAACTTATAATACCAGTTACAGTATTTATAACATAAGTATTATATTAATAATTATATAAATTATAGAAAATGTAAAACATTTATGTATTTATAAATAATATGTAAAGTTTAGATGAGGCAGTTACTTAGTAAAACCTTACCATGTTTTGTAAAGTGTCATTGAGATTTGCTTGAAAAAGATAATTTAAAATGAAACACACTAACTTATTGACTAAGCCATAACTGTTAGCACACCAAACCATAAAAACTAATTTGAAAAATTTTTAACATTTGTCTATTGCATAAAAAAATTAAACGTCTTCAGTTTGATAAACATTTTCTAAAAGTTTGATTAACATTTTCTAAAAGTTATATATTTGATGATATATTACTTATATTATGAGAAATATATTAACTATATAATATAGTAATATATAATAATAGTAATATAGTATTATAATTTTATTTTTGGAACAAAGATTGTTGTTACATTATGATGATATATTTTGTTACATTATGATGATATATGATATATGTTGTTACATTATGATGATAACAATCAACACATGTTGATTGTTACATTAACTATGCACAAAATATAATACACAACCAGCCATATAATAAAGGCCAGCATTCATCTGATCATTTAAAAACTAATTGTCTTTTATTAATGATCACATATATAAATAATACCATCTTTCATCAGGTCGATCTCAATTTATGCTGGAGCAATGACAGTTTCTTCAACGAAGTTTAAAACAAAATTTCAACTGTTGAAGACTCAAACTGTTTTTTACTTTTTAATAAATTGAATTAAATCAAAAGTGATTGGGTTTAAAAAAGTTGAGAAAACAGCAATTGTCAAACAAAAATTACTGCTAATTTTATGCCTTATAAAGTAACACTTTATAAATGTAGCAAAAATTCTTCTTAAACAACGTTTTTATTTCACTAATCCAGAGTAAAAAAATTTTTCAAACATTTTAAAGATGGCAGGAAGAAAGTATTGGTAATCTTCTGAAAGTTATTTTTATCATTATTTCTCGTAGTATATTGACTAAAGCCAGATTAGTTTGTGTGTAAGTACCTTATAGGATGTTTACCTGAAATTTTAGTTAATGAGACTTTTATATTTTGACATATATATATATAATATATGCATATATATTTTATATATATATATATATATTTTATATATATATATATATATATATATATATATATATATATATATATATATATATATATATATATATTTAACTTAAATAAATAATTATTTAATTTAAATTTTAGATTAAAGCATTACATAATAATAAAAAAGAGAAAAACAACATTTTATAGCTTAAAGTATCATATATGTATATATATATATATATATATATATATATATATATATATATATATATATATATATATATATATATATATATATATATATATGCGGTAGTGGTGTAGTGGTAGAGCGCTTGCTTCATAAACGAGTGGTTCCGGGTTCGATCCCCACCACATCCCTGGTAGTACCGCGCTCAACTCGTTTCTCCGCGCAGCGGCCTTGTTCGTCAAGGTTCGTGTTTCGGAGTTATAGAGTTGAGAGAGGGTTATAGCCACAAAATAAGTAGCCTCCTCGTCTGTAGTGGCCTTCTCGGCCTTGAGGAGGTGAATTAAAATAAAAAATAATAATATATATATATATATATATATATATATATATATATATATATAATTAATTTTAAATGTATTCTACAAATTTTTTTAATTCTGATTCACTCCCAACAAGGAAAGCAACAACTATTAGGTTGGGAGTTACTGGAAAAAACAGAGTTTATATATATATATATATATATATATATATATATATATATATATGTATATATATATATATATATATATATATATATATATATATATATATATATATATATATATATATATATATATATCTGTGTGTTATGTGTAATGCAGCAGATTCATTAATAAAAAAAACAAACAAACAACTTTAATAACAGTTCCTTTTTCTACCATTACTAAAAGTATTCAAAACTAAACACTATATAAAAACAAATGGGTTTAAAAAATCTCCAACACTAGGAAAATATAAATATATATATATATATATATATATATATATATATATATATATATATATATATATATATATATATATATATATATATATATATATATATAGCAAGCAATTTATTTAAAACAATATGAAGGAAAAAGAAGCCAAGCAAAACAACAATATTCAAAAAATAAATCAATTTTTTATATTAAAATACTACTAAGAAAATATTAAATAGTAGTAGAGGCCTTTCAGTATTGATCATCAGTAGTACTATTGCAAATGTAATTATCATGATTTTGATTTATGTAAAAAGTTATATAATAGAAGCATTCAATAGCAGTTTTTGTAACTATGAGTTACCATTGTTATGTTATTATAAAAGGAAGTATTAGTTGAAGGTGTCATGTTTTTGTTTATGCAGATAATTTCTATAGGTCAATAAATTATTTTCATTTTTTAATTCGAGAAAAACATAAAGCTGAAAAAATGGCTCCGTAGTTGTTTTGTGTACTTTCTTGCAATCATATACATGATTGTCGAATCTATCTGTTGAATTGCCAGTTTTGCAACTGGAAATATGTCCATTTGTGCGGTTTCTTAAATTGTTTGTTTTTCCAGTATAAGTAGATAGTCCATTACATGATAAGCATTTTAGATAATAAATGATATTTTTACTATTACATGTAACGTGACTTTTAATGTTCCAAATTGTTCCATTGGATGTCTCAAATTTATCTACTTCTTGTAAATATAATCAGCAGATTTTACATCGACTGTTTTTGCATTTGAATAATCCCATTTTTTTGACAGATGATGTTGAGTGAAATTTTGAGCACGTAATTTGTCTAAGTAAGTTTGGTGGTTGTTTGTATGCTATTACTGGTTGAATATTTGAAAAAACTTTTTTTAATCTTTCATTATCAGATAAACTAAGTAAAAGGTTAGCTTCAGTTAAAATTGGTTGACAGTTTAAATTACTATAGAAGGTAGTCACCAAAGGAAAGACTTCTTTTGATTGTTTCATTGGCACTGGCCCTTGTAACTTTGCATTATGAAATGCTTTTTCTATTACATTATCAGGGTAATGACACTCTTTTAACCATATTTTAAGTTCCGTTAGACGTAAAAACGATTATTCTTTTAGCTAGGTTATAAGGTATGTTCTTTTTTATGTGATACGGATGATGACTGTTAAAGTTTAAATAGTCATGAGTGTTTTTTCTTTGTAAAAAATATCCGTTTTAATGTATTTGTTGTTTTCAAGGATAACCGAAATGTCTAAAAAATTAACTGTGTTATATACTTTTTCGTTTGCTTCGAATTCGATGCCAAAATCTATTGTAAATTTTATTGAATCATGTAGTTCTGTAAGGGACATTTGGAACTTAGCAATATCTATATACTTTGGTAATATGTTAAAACCATCATCAACATATCTAAAATAAAACTGTTTAATAATTTTAACTTCTTCTTTTGAAAAATATTTTGGTAAAATTTTCGGAAAAAGCATTGTTTCTTCTAAAAAACCAATTGTAAGACAAGCATAGTCTGGTGCAAAATCTGTGCCCATGGCTGTTGCTGTAATCTGGCGAAACAATTGATTGTCAAAGTAGAAATTATTATTTTTAAGAATGAAAGAAGCTGAATCTATGATAAAATCAGTGGTAAATCTTTCGGCTATTAGATTTTTATGTTTTTCAACCCAAAATTTTAATGCTTGTAAACCAAGATCATGTGGAATGCTTGTGTAGAGATTTACAATGTCACAAGTTAATATAACACTATCTGAATCCATTATTCTAGGAATTTTTCTTAAAAAATTCCAGTCATCTTTTACAAAAGTCTTTTGTTTCTTTACAATAGGAGATAGGATTATGTGAAGAAGTTGGCTTAGATGCGATGTTGGTGAATCTATACCAGCAATAATGGGCCGACCTTTTAAATCTTTTGGTGGTTTCATTTCGATAAATAGAGAGCTAGATTCTTGAACCTTTTTAATAATTTCATTGCATTTATGAATTTTAGGGATTACATAAAAAGTACTAGATTTCCATTCAAAATTTGTAATATAATCAATTTCGTTTTGTGTTAAACATTTATGTTTTGCAATCATTTTTGAAAGATTTTAAAAAACTTTTTTTTCAGAGTCAATATTAGTTTTTTCATATGTTGTTAAAGAAAATAGGTGATCTTGATTAACTAGTTTGTCTTTATAATAGGTTGAATCCATTATAACTAAGGTGTTACCTTTATCTGCTTTTTTAATAACAATATCTTTCATTTCTTTGAGTTCTTTTAAAGCAATCCTTTCTTGTATTGAAATGTTGTCAACTGATTGAATTTTTATTGGATTTACTTGCTCAATTCTTGAAATTATTTCATCAAGTTCAGGTAGAGTTGTTTTAATATTACATTTCGATTTATTTTTACTATACTAATATTGTTATTGTGTAATTCAAAGAATTTTTCTTTTAATCTGAGTTTACGTGTGAACTGCCGAATGTCTGATTTTATATGTAAAAAATTTCCTTTTGTAGCTGGACAGAATTTGGGTCCTTTTGTCAGAAGTGTTATTTGGGAAGTGGTCAGGTGCTTGGTGGATAAAATGACGACCTTAGGTTGTATTTTTTTGGTATTGTGTTTATCCAGTTTTTTGAAGATAAACTTTCTGATATATGGTTATCATTACTAATATCATTTGATAAAACATTTTCAACATTGTAGCTGTTTTCTTTTTCAATGACATTTTTTGAACTCTTTAAATTTATATATAAACGATCTTTATGAAAAGCAGATTTAGTAGAAATGGGTTTTTTTTGCCCATTTAATATCTATGCGATCTTTATCTTCATTTTTACATTCTTCATATCGGAGAATCAATTTTTCTTTAAGACCTTCACACTTTGTATGTTTATTGATAAAATTTGTCACTTCAGCATCTACGTTGTTTAATGATGTAAGAAAATTATCTCTTCTTATTGAAAGAATTTTGCATTCCGATTTGAGGCGCTGTAAATCAAACTTTTTAATGGCATTTTCTTCATCGGTTGACATACAATGGAAGTTATCGCTTCTGAACTTTCTAGGTATATAAAGTGGTTCTTGTTGTAAACAATCATGATACATAAAAAAAAAATTCTATTTTTTCAATCGAATTAAAAACCTTGACTATATAACAATTTTTTTTTGTTTTTAGTGTATAATGTATTATTTTTTCTCTTATAATGGGGAATTAAATACTTCCTTTTAGTGCTCAAAGAGTCCTGATTCTTCAATGATTCCTGATGAATATAAAAGTTTTCTTTACATTTTTAACAAAGTATTGAACTTTACATACAAAGTCCATTTTGTTTCTAAACAATAACGAATTATCATCTTCTAGACAGTTTTGATATAATAATTTGATTAGGACATAACTTTTTTTATAAACAGCACTTTCCAAAACTAAAAGTTTCTCCCAATTCTTGCATTTGTTGTCAATTTTCTAAATATAAATAAACTAGTATACTTATAAATACATACAAAGACTTCAAAGAATAATAACAATAAAATTTATTTAACAAACTTTTTTTAAACAAATTTAAGTTTGCTGCTAAACTAACTACTACATATTTACTGTCATTAAAATAAATATGTTTAGCAATCGTTTAAAATTTTAAAACTATTAAAACGGAACTTTCAAGAACTTGTTCTAATATTTCTAATATCTCTTTGTCAAGTTTTTCCCAGAAAACTTAAAAACTACCAAAGTTATATCTATTCTTAAAACTGATTTAAAACTATTAATGCCAAACTATAGGCGAATTTCCGTTGGTCTTGGGGAGGTGAATTACAAAAAAAAAAAAAAAAAAAAAAAAAACTCCATAAAAACTAATTTAATAATATTTAAAAGTCGTCACAAAAAATTAGACCAGCAGCTCAAAATTAAGTTAAATGGGAAAAACTTTAGTGCAAAAAACTTGTAAACTACTTGGGTATAAAGCTAGACAATAGCTTAGCCTGGACTTATAATGATATCTTTAATAAGTTGATTTGATCCCTTGCCATTTTATCAAAGCTAAGATATTTCATACAAAAAAAAACTTTAAAATCTATTTACTATACTTTATTTCACCCTCACATCACATATTGTCTTCTATCATGGAATCAAAACATGGAATCAAAAGTGGAATCAAAAGTGGAAACAAAAGTGGAATCAAAAGTGGAAACAAAACATGGAATCAAAAGTGAATCGCCTATTTATCATGCAGAAAAAAGTAGTCAGGATTATTGAATTTCTACCAAAAAGTACCCACACATTCACATCTTTTAATGCTCTACAAATTTTAAAATTACATGATATAATCAAAATTGAAAATTGTTTACTTATTCACAGCTGCATAAACAAAAACCTCAAATATTTAATAAATGTTTAATAAAGTTACCTCAAATATTTAATAAATAATTTCTTTGCGGTGCAATTAGCTGTCAACTCACAAGAAAATCTTGTAGAGGTGCACTGAGTGTGTAAGCATATAATACAAAATCCTACGGCAAACATTCCTTTAAATACTCTGCATTAATGGACTGGAATGAACTTTAAAATAAATCAAAAAAAAATCCCTTTTTACAACATTAAAAAATATGTCCTTAAAACTAAGTTAAAACAATAGTTGTTACATCAAGATAAATAGAAACAACAATTGTATCACATTGTAAAATATATACTGCTGGTAAATATATTGCTTTTTGTTGTTTCAGCTTATTTAAGGAAAACATGGCTGTTTTCCTTATGTAAGTAAAATAAATTACTTGAGGTTTGTCAAACTGATGGATCAACCATACTATTGAAATAGGCATACTTCAAAGATTAAAAAAAAAACTAAAAAAAGAAACTACAAATTCTTTCAAATCTCTAATTTTTTATTAAAAATTAAAACACAGATTAAAAAAACACAGATTAATTAATTTTTAATCTGTGTTAACTAACACAGACACTAGTCAAATGTAGTAGGTTTAGGTTGAAAATTTGATTACTTCAAAAATTTTAGTTTCATGATATTAAGGAATGATAAACAGACTGATCTATGGAGAGAACGAATTGTTTGGCGTACATCCTGATGAAAAAATCAACTTTTTAGGGAATTGGGGCAAATTTTCCCTCTCCTCAAATTTTTTTTAAATATTATTGGGGAAAATTTTAAAATTATTATATTTCTTCAAAAAATATTTTTGTTTTTACTTGTTAAAATGCAAATCTAAATGATTTTTAAATAGATTTATAGAGTATTAAAATAACAAATATGTATAATATAATACAATTATAATGTCCAAGACATAATAAAATATAACTAGAATATATTAAAATAAGAAAGTCCATGAAAAATTAACAATCAAGCTCATAAACAAAATTAAGCTTATGGATAAACTTACAGAAAAAGCAACATAATTTAGAAATGAATTTATGGAGTATTAAAATAACAAATATACAAAATATAATACAAAAAGTATAATTTACAAGACATATACAATATTACATAAAAGATAAGTAATCGTATTATAATAAGAAAATCCAATGATTGATTTATATCAAATCATCTACACTCTATTGCTTGAATATTCTAACACCGCTCTTCTCAGTAGTTCTCCATGGTTTGATCTGGATTCAGATGTTGCGAATCTACTCAAAGTTTTAAGCATGTTGTGATGAACAGATTTGGAACATTGCTCAGCAAATACACCTAGAGGCATTCTAATATTGTTTAAGAAAATAACAAGGTGGTGTTCAATAATATGACCTTTCCACCCCATTGAGAGATTGTGGTTAAAGTTAACTTTAACATAAATTTCAGTTTCCTAAATCAAAAGTAAAAAATAAATAGCTAATATGCCTATGACATAATATTTATAAATAAGAATTGTTTTCATGTTTATTTCTACATCATATTCAATAATTACTTTCCTAAAATTATTTTCAAATTTTAATTTACCTTTAACTTCTTAACATACATTGCAATGGCACCTGCATAACCCTCATGAAGTTTCATACCAAAGCACTTATCGACAACTAAAATTTCATGGTTAATGTTGAAGTTTAATCATATTTTTTTAAATCATGTTTTAAATTGAAAAAATAGTTCATACACAATAAATATATATATGTGTGTATGAGGTGTGTGTATATGTATAAATTACCTATAGAAAACGATTTTAACAGTTCAACAACTGGATGATAAAAAGGATAATGGTCAAAAATATGTTGTTCCAAATCAGGCAATAGCTTCCGAATTTTGTTAGCATTTCTACCATCTAACCCACCTCCATTATATCCATGCCAAATTATCCCATGGTTACTTAGCCATGCAGCAATTTCTGGTTCTTTACATAAAACATTAGAAATCTCTGTAACAATCTTCATCAGCAAATGAAGTTCTGGTGGAGGAACTACATCAAGTACATGTGTATCTTCAGCTACATCAAGCAGACATGGATGTATTACATTTTTTTAGATCTGCATAGAACTTTTCTTAGATCCATTTTCAGCAAAACTTCCATACAGCAACTTTAACTTTTTGAAAGTTCTCAATTCTCCCAAATTTGACTTATCACTATTGCAATATAAACAAGAGTATTTACCTCCATGTCCTGATAAGCCTAATATTATATTTAGCAGTTTAAGATAGAACTAAGTAGAACTTAAGTCTGTTGAGCATTATTTTCTCGATAATTATCTGAAGGTTCGCATGATTTTCAGTAACATTTTTGACAAATGCTAATACCAGAACTTTATTAACACCAGTATTTTTGTTTTCTCGACAGTCAATATCTGTTTCTATATTAAAAACATTCATTACAAATTTTAAGGATCCTTGACCATCATCTATTCCAACACGAATAATAACTTTATCTATTGCTAGTCCCCTAACAGTGCAAATATGTTCAACAAGTGATTTGGAATCTTTCACATACACTAAATCTTTAATTACAGTGTGTAGGATGTTTTTATTTCCAACCTTTTTCTTAGCTGTAAACTCCACTTTTTCTATTGCGTAATAATCATCAAGACTACACGACCATATCTTTATTTTCTTTGAAGAGTTAGCTTCCACCCCCAATCTACCCAAATCTTTTCTGCAATCCATTGCAATTCAATTTATTGTAGAATCTGATAGATCGTGCTTTCTTTTTATATTATAGAAAGTTTGACTTGATATTGTTTTCATTGTCTTCTTCTTTCCTATCTGTAGACTCAACGGAGTTCCGCCTGTCGACAATTTTTTAGTTTCCCCCATTTGAATGTTTTGAACTTGCTGGATTTCTTTTAAAGATTTGGAGAGAGACTTGTTCTACTGTTTTTAAACCTAAAATTTAACATTTAAAATTTGTCATAAGATTTAATAAAAAAGTTTACTTTTATTCAGTTCTACTGAATTTATTTATAATTTTATTCTTGTTCTACTGTTTTTAAACCTAAAATTTAACATTTAAAATTTGTCATAAGATTTAATAAAAAAGTTTACTTTTATTCAGACTATAATGTATTTATTCTGTTACCTTTTGAGATTAACAACATTCTTAAGTTCTCCACAGTATCTTTCTTACTACAGGAATGTCGAATTCCCACTCCGATTCTTTGATAACAATTAAAGCAAATTTTTTTAATAACTTCAAAATTTTTTTAATAACTTCTTGTATATATACATATATATATATATATATATATATATATATATATATATATATATATATATATATATATATATATATATATATATATATAATATTTAAACAATTTTAAAATGTATACTCTACAAAATAGAATGCTCAATGTTCTTAAAAGAACAAAGCAATTATAAATTAATATATATATATAAATATATATATATAAATATAAAAATAAATATATATATATATATATATATATATATATATATATATATATATATATATATTAAACAATTTTAAAATGTATACTCTACAAAATAGAATGCTCAATGTTCTTAAAAGAACAAAGCAATTATAAATTAATATATATATATAAATATAAATATATATATAATATATATATATATATATATATATATATATATATATATATATATATATATTTAAGAGAAATATAGAATACATATTTACCTTTAAATCTTGGAAGTAATCTAATTCTCTCAGATGTGAGCAACCAATTTTCTAAAGTTACAATAGATAATGACTCTCCTTTTTTAAGGCATGTCACTTATATTAATTATGCTAGTGATATGTGACTGAAATATATATATATATATATATATATATATATATATATATATATATATATATATATATATATATATATATATATATATGTATATATATATACATATATATACATATATATATATATATATATATATATATATATATATAATATATATATATATATATATATATATATATATATATATATATATATATATATATATATATATATATATATATATATATATATATATATATATATATATATATATATATATATATATATATATATATATATATATATATATAATATTAATACAAAATATTTTGAAGTTAGAAATAAAAATATTATAAATTATCAATAATTATTTCAACTTTATCAAAAACTTTTACATAAACACCAAAATATTTTTTCAACAAATTCTATTCATTAATTTTCTTATTGTTTAAGAAAGTAAAAAAAAAAAATTATAAAAAAATTGTATGTCACAATTTTTTTGGGAGGGGGGAAATTTGCCCCAATTCCCTAAAAAGTTGATTTTTTCATCAGGATGTACGCCAAACAATTCGTTCTCTCCATAGATCAGTCTGTTTACCATTCCTTAATATCATGAAACTAAAATTTTTGAAGTAATCAAGTTTTCAACCTAAACCTACTACATTTGACTAGTGCAGAATAAAGAAACATGTAGAAAAATTAACAACAAAACATTTACTTTATAAAATTAACAATAAAAATTTTACTCTTGATGTGATAACAGATTATTGTGCATATTTAACACTAGTGACAGACTTATTGTGCAGGTTCCACTAAACTTACCTTATTGCTGAAAATCACTCTAACTTCGATGGACGATACACAGATGCCATAGCAATACAAAACTTACTGCTACACTATTTTTTTAATTTTACATGTTTTGAATTTTATAATAAAATTCAAAACAATAATTTAAAGATTAATGCGGGGGTTGACTACCGGTTTTTTATTGCTTTCATTCCGTTTTTTATTCAGTTTAGAAGATATTTTTAATTCAGTTTAGAAGATATTTTTGGCATTTCGGCCTTTCGGCTTTTTAGAATTCGGCGTTTTAGATACTCCCCTTTTAAAATGGCTATGGTTCTTAACTACAGAGTATATTTTATATAGCAACCATGTTATTTGTTATTTGATCTCTAAAAACTCAATGTTGTAGCCTTATTTTTATGTAGATCAGTATATTATTACAAAATTTTCACAAAAATATAAATAAAAAAAGGATAAAAGGATATTTGTGTATATATATATATATATATATATATATATATATATATATATATATATATATATATATATATATATATATATATATATATATATTGATTTCAAATAAATAAACAAATCTATGATTTACACTAAAAAGGTATTAAATAAAATAAAGTTTAAGCGCCGAAAGACATCTATTTATCTTTATTTTTGTGAAATTTTTGTTTTATTATATTGATTTACGTAAAAAATAAAGCTACATAATTTGTTTTTCATAAGTTAATTAACAAATAATCTGTTGCCATATAAAATATTCTCTGTAGTTAAGAACCGTAGCCATTTAAAAAGTTCAAAAGTTTTTGGTATATTCTTACGCATGCGTACCTAAACATTGCGCTTTTTACTTATATCTAAACGACCGTGTTCCACGGAGCAAATTTATTCGCTCGAAGCGAACTTTTTCGTCGCTAATTTTTAATTGCGTCAAAATTTTAATTTCGACCGGCGAAACTGTTGGCGCGCTTTTTGGAAAACATGTGGAATAGCAAAAAGTTCTAATTGATTCAAAAAAAAAGCCCAGTGGGAAAAAAGACGTCGAAAAGACGTCTTTAAAAATCTTATTTACGATGTCTTTAAGACGTCTTTTTTTAATCGATTATGCAAATCTAAAAGACATCTTTTTTCGACATCGAAAAGACGTCTTTTTTTATCTTAATCTTGTCATGAAAAGACATAAAAAATTATTTAGATCATTTTAAAATATATAAAAAAAATTGCAAGCCTACTGAATGCTTCTTTTTTTCTATCGTTCGTTTCACTGGCACTTGAACAAGTAAATATAGAGAGAAATTGTTTACAAGTTTTATTTTTCGTCTGAAAATAAATATTTTAATTTAATACGTAATAAACAATGTTCTTCAAGCACAATACATTAAAAAATTAGTCTAAAAATAAATGTTCAAACTTTTTTTAAACACTTACCTGCGACTAACTTAATTGAGACTAGATCATATCGATACCATCTTACTGGCACCACGCCATCCTTTTTTGCATCTTTCGATTAACATTTTTTAGCTAAGCAGCTGCAATTGTATATTTATTCCCAGCAAACAATAGACGTCTTTTAGACCGTCTAAAGTTGGTCTAATTTGTATCTATTGCCGATACGTATATTTTAGACGTATATTAGAGATCGAAAAGACGTCTGATTTTAGAGATACTATTTTTGCTCTGTTTTAGATGCATATTAGATGCATAAAATAGATCGTGCATAGATAATTTTTTTTTTAATCTAAACTTAGATGTCTATAAGATGTCTTTTATAGACAATGATATATATATACATAGATATCTAACTCCGTAAAAATTCCTTGATATAGTATGAGGCAAATTTTTTCGGCGGAAGCCATATTGAATACTGGCAAAACATCGTAAATAAGCGATAAAGCTTTGATTTGGTTTTACAAGGAACTATATATTACCTGACCTGTTTAGATTTATTTATTAAAAATGAAACAAAATAATCTTAATAGTATAGTTAATGTTGAAGAAGAAGTAATGTTGTTTTGAATTACTTTATCTGAAATTGAATTTAATTACTTTATCTGGACGTTATTTTTATAATTGTAAACTTAAAGTAGTTGATGTTACTTTAAAGTTATAGTTTTAAAAATAAGTTAACTACCTTAAGAAGATGCTGCTATTTCTGACATACTTTGAAAAAATTGGACATGGATTAGATTGAGGAGGTATTAATTAAATACACTATTACCAGTAAACAATATATTAACTGTTAATAATATTATTTATAAATTTCTAATAATTTATATATATATATATATATATATATATATATATATATATATATATATATATATATATATATATATAATGTATGAATAAACTTTATTTTATATAAATATTATACATGTGTATGCATAAACACACACATACACACATAATTATAAAAACACACATACACATATATAAATATATACATATATAATATACACATATATAATATTTATATATAATAGAGTGTTTTTTTTATAAATTTAAAAACAAAACAATTTGCATTATCTCTAAAACTAAAAAATCTGAGTTTCTTTTTAACTAAAAAAAATATTTATATGCCTTTAAATAAAATTATTTTATTAAACTGCTGACGTAAACCAATTTTATGTTTATGTAGAATATCGTTAGTATACTGTTTTCCATAACGAAATAAACGAATGGAGAGATATTTATCAATTATCTTTTTTAATAGTTGAGAGGAGTGCATATCTTCAGTTAAAATCTCATGATCTAAATCATGCTCGTTTAGTTCAGGAAACATCTTTTCACATGCAAGCTCTTGATTAATTTTGTAAACCATTAAGGATTTTAAGTTTTTTTGTGAACAAGTGGCTAACGTTGAATTAATGCCTATAACAAAAACTCTAAATATTTTCTCACATTTTTCAATAATTTTAATAACACTAACAGATGGTATATTTAATCCACCAAGATTTTTTAAATTTATAAAAGATAAAGATGATGATTTGTAAAAGACTGTGTACTCATGATCACGAACTAAATTATCTGGTTGGTTAAGTGCTTCAGCACATATGCAACAAGTTATTTTCTTTTTAAGAGTTTTAACAATGTAACCAGCTATATAACCAAGTATTGCTTGTTTGTATATCAATGTTGAAATCTTTTCTAGGCTATTTGATAAGTTTGCAATTATATTTTTATCTTCATCTTTTAATTCTGTTTCTATCATTGGAGATCTTGTTTTACTCCATTTCAATGAAAATATTGAACCAGCTGAATTTTTTTCAAAAGTGAGACAATTTGCATGCTTTGAACCAATCAAAAAGTTTCTTAAAAGAATTTTTTTAAAGCTTGACTTTAATTGTATAATATTAGGATTATTATTAAATCCATTTTTTCCCCTAATACAAGCAAACAACAGTTCTAAGTGATCTTGAGACACTTTATAGGTCAACACATATTTGAATGAACATTCGGATCTTGATAGTAAATTTATAGACATATTTTGGATACTAGTTGCAGCGACAATGAAACCAATAGCAAACGTTTTTCTTCTATGTTTAAGAATTTTAGTCCCATCTTTATCAGTTAGGCTGGCCAGATATTTAATTGTTTTTTCAATAACACTAAACCAATGGATTTTGTCATTAAGAAATAAGGGTTTTTTCAAACCTTTGCCGAATGGACTTCTTGAATTAAGTAAATCAAAAAGTTGATTAATTGTTCTTATAAAATCTAATGTTCCTTGAGCATCATGAAAAGAGGGATGACCAGATAGCATTAAAAATTCAATAGCATCTGCTACAGAATTACTTAGTGTTTGGGCAGCTATTTTTACATTCATTTTATGCCTATGAAAATTAATATGGCTATTTCCTAACTTATTAGCAAACTTTAGTCCAATGTCTTCTTGCAAATTTTGCAGAATTGTGATGTGCTCCCACTTTACAAATCTTTTTTGACTATCAATAAATACACCAAGATCACATAGCGCATTTCGTGCAAGTTTTAGCATATGGCAAGGATCAGGAATAAAATAAATATTTTTATTATAAGACTCAATATTAAAAAAAGTTTTCATATTTTCAGGTTTATCAAACGAACAGCCAAGACTTTTCATGGCACTAAAATTAGAAAAAACACCATCACAAGTTACGCTGTGAACATCTATACCATGCTGAACACATAAATTAACTGCGTTAGTTATAAGACAAACCAAGTTTGTTGTTGAAATCTTTTCACATAAAACATAACCGATAGGACATTTCCAATGCCCTCGAAGTCCAACAAGCATAAAGACAAGAGCCTCAGTAGCTATACTATTTGGATCAAAAGCAGATATATTGTTTCCATAATCTGAAAAACCTTCATAGTTACCATTACTTGGATTATAAACAAGACCTGATTTTATATGCATAGAATCAAAGATCAATGCACAATCTTTATATGTAACATCTTCTAATCCCTTTTGTTGTAAGTAAGAAAAAACATCTTTAAAAAATCCAGGTGAACAATCAATAGATGAGGACCAATTCAATAAAGAACTTATACAAGGCAAAGCAAACAATGAGCTGACAAAAGTATAGGCACGAGGTGAATAAAAATGAAGTGTCAAGGCAAATTTCTTTACTTCTTCTGAATATCGGTGACCTCTAGGATCTTTGCATTTATTGACTAGTTCAGATTTAAATAAATCACAAACAAGACCAGAAAAGCTATTATCAAGAAATTGAGCTGTATCAGCTGATATAAGCTTGTCATTCTCAAGTTTTTTAATAATTTCTGTCATTGTATTTATTTTCAATTCTTTCCTTCTAAGCTTTTGTTTAAGAGTCTTAATTTTTCTTTTAAGCTTGACTTTAGATGGAGAGTCGACTTTATTATTTGGATTTTCAATAGTAAAATCTACACTAGTTAAAATATGATTCTTAGAGGAACATGGCAACGAAAGAGATATCTTTTTTTCATTAATAGTTTCGAATGTCTCAGTTACATTCCTGGAAACATATTTTCTTTTGATGGGTTTTTTAGAATGCATTTTCGCCGGGAAATTAAAGATAGATGGTACAACATTTGCTTTTAAACGAGGTTTATTTGCATTTTCATAATTGTAATCTTCTTTATGAAAGTGAACACTACATATATAACTATATTTTGTAGGAACAAATGAATCACGTTTTGTTGCCACAACCCATTTTTGGCAAAGCTCGCTATTATTTAAAGGGAATTTATGAAACGATATCGCAACACCTTTGTTAAATCGGTTCACACAACCATAAGCAGAGCACGATATAACCATTTCTTTAGTAATAAAAGTAAATTTTTAAAAAATATTATAATTTTTTTTTTGCGTGTTTTGCCAGTATTCAAGATGGCTTCCAAAAAACAAATTTGCCTCACAACCGCGGCTCGAGTTAGATATCTAGTTAATATATATCATTGTTTATAGATTTGTTATAAAAACAAGAAAAAGATTTTAACTAATTTTACGGAGCGATAATTATAAATGACCGCCATTTAAAAACCCTTCGGAAACTTATTTCGAAAAAAGCATGAAGATTTTAACCTAAGGAAGATGATTATTTCTTTTGATAAATTTTAAATAATAAAATAACATGCTAATATAGCTCACAAAATATTTCGATGATTTGATGCTTAGCATGTTTGCTAAAATCCTTGTGATTTGAAATTTATTTTGCAGAAATATTACAAAAGTGTTGTTCAATAACACAAAAGATTGCTTTATTGGTTGTGCACTTATCGTTTTTATCGATGAACCAAGATTCATTTATGTCTTTTACAAAAAGGGCATACGAAAAGAGACGCAGTAGACGTGTCCAAAATACTAGAATTTTCATCAGTACATATAGAAAAAAAAATCGAATGTTGGAACTTCTAAAAGAAATGATTTCTTATCTTGCGAAAATCTTAAAGAATATTTTGACCATCATGAGTCATTGATTTTGTACAATGAATACTCTTATAACCAAAAGCCTCATGAGTATAAGCATAACCCAACTTTAAAGGAAAGTTTTTCTGCATGTTTTTATAACCAAGTAATTATGCACTAAACAAGTGGATTGACAAATAAGAATAGCAACAAATTTATTGTAATAACAAAATAGCAACAAATTTATTGTCCCAAAAAAAAAACTATAATCATGCACTGAAAAACAACCTTTCGTCAACAAAAGAATGGCACAAATTTCCATTGATAAAGTATAAGATAACAGATAGTCAGTATCTAACTTGTTTTAAGTTTTTTTTAAAGGTAACTTAATTACTTTTTTGTAGCAAAATGTTTTATAATTAGATTCATTTTCATGTTGTAAAGAATACAACTTTCTACATCAGATGAGATATATGTTAAAGAAAGCATTAAAAATAAGAATAGCAAATCATACTGCTCTTCATTGCCAGAACCTCCGCCACCTATTATGAATAAGCCCAATGATAAAAGTACAACACAAATATCATATTTTTTTCTTAATGGTTTATAAACTGAAATAGATTCTTGTTTAATTTGATCTGAATAATATCTATCTAGCTATTAGTCTTTTTTATGTATTACTAAGATTTTCCTTTTATTTTAACTATTTGGGTGTCCTATTATATGTAATGTTGTTAAATTGGTTACATATATTTATATGATTGACAACATTCTATTGTATTAAATAATCCTTTAATCAACTTGATATGAAAATTGAAAATTGATTGAAAGCATGTTGAAATTGTTTAAATTCAGAAATTGAAAGAGTACAAAATTGGTTGAAAAATTAAATTAGGTAACAGGTATGGTTGAGGGATTATTTATAGTTCTAATTATAATTATTTCTTTTGAATAGAGTTTTTATCAGATTCAAAGATTGAAGAAGATAATTTTTCTTCACATTTTATTGATGAACAGAATAAAACCAAGCAAAGTTCACATTGTCAAAGAGTTTCAAGTTTTAATATGAGTATTTTTGGTTTTTACACCACTGAATGTTAATGTGGAGGTCTTTTTTATTAATTTGTTTTTGTATTAAAATAATTGTAAAAGATAGGTATAAAAGAATAGAAATGGATTATTTATAATATTGTGATCCAATAAATCATGTGTGTAGCATTTTACCTTTAGTAGTCAAACAAAATTCTTTAATAATGTAACTTTTTACAGGATAAAGTTTGAGCTAATTTAAAAAGTAGGTTTTCCAAAATATTATGGCAACTTCTGCGATGGAGTAATTAAAAAACTTACATGTATTTTTGGAATTTTAGTTTGAGTTACTCAAGCATAATTTGAATTTTAAAGTTCTTATTTCATTGTTTTGCTATTTGGTTTTATGAGCTAAATATGTTAATCAATCTTTTTATTCTTGTTTGTAGAGATGCAAAATGTTATTCTCAACGAGCTTACAGAAATAAAAGTTCTTTTAAAAGAAGTTATAGAAATTAAGTTTCAGGCTACTGGGGTGAAGTTGCTAGAATCAGTGGACGAAGTGGTTACACTGGATAATAAACTAAAAGATAAAACCGAGTATACTAATTTGGTAATATCTAATTATCTTAATTTTTAATAAGTTTGTTTAAATTTGGTTTACTAGTTTAGAATCTAAATGAAAAGTATTTGTAAATGAACTAAAATAACTAGCTTGTGTTAGACTCAATATGTTGTAAAGAAATTTAAGTTACACTAGTTTTTATTACATTTATTTCAGCTTGATAGTTTGAAAAAGATTGGTGGTGGAAAGCCAAGAGAACATGTTTTTTTGATCATGAAAAGGTAAATGATTATGTTTTTATTAATTATTAGAAATATGATTAAAAGGGATTAAAAGCAATTCATTTTAACCATTATTTGTTATGGATTTACTTTTAACATGACAATTTGATAAACTCGGGAGCTTCACTGTAGGTGTTTAAGTTTGTTTGTGTGCTAAAGTAAGTGTAATGCTAAACCTTGTTTAGCATTTTATTTTCAAATTTAATGCTTTTACTTTTCATAACTTTAAGCATTCATATATTGAAATATATTTTAATTTATTACCTATATTAAAATAAAAATCTTTATAAATATATTTCAGTTTATTGTTAAAATATTTATCAGGTTATTTTCGAATCAGTTACAGTCCAAATTTAATCGAAAAGGAAATGGGGAAAAGATAAGCATAGAAAATCTAGTAAATATATGGAGTGTTATACGAGGTATAGTTTTAATAGTATTTACAAAACTGATATCTGTATTAAAAAGATATTCTTCGACTTTTTTGTGTCATGCTAGAATTTTTGTATCCATAATACAAGTTCCTTTAGTTTTTTCATAAAAAATTTTTTGTTTATTGTATCTGGTTGAGATACAAATCTTCTTGTTTATATATATATATATATATATATATATATATATATATATATATATATATATATATATATATATATATATATATATATATATATATATACATATATATATATATATATATATATATATATATATATATATATATATATATATATATATATATATATATATATATATATATATATATATATATATATATATATATATATATATATATATATGTATATATGTGTTTATATAGTATTGGACAAAACATTTGCAACCAACATCAAACAATGCTAAAAAGTGTTCCTAATTTTATGTCTTAAAAATGAAACGAACTATACTACCACAGCAAACAGTTCAGGAGTCTGGAATGACATAGCATGCCATGATATGAGCAATCAGCTGACAGGTGACAGCACACAGGCAGAATTTCGTTGACAAGTGCCATTTTGCAGCATACAAAACAAGTGCAACTTTTTTGGTTTGTTTCATTTTCTCAAGTCTGGTCCGTGTCAACGTCACGGAAGTTTTTTAATAATTAAAGAAAGTATCCAGAAGTTTCCAGAAGCATGCATAAGCTTCCAGAAGTTTCCAGAAGAAGCATCAGGAAGCATCTGGAAGTATCCAGAAGTATCCAGAAACATTCAGAAGCATTCAGACGCATCCAGAAGCTTCCAGAAGTATTGAAAAGAAGCATCTAGAATCTTCCAGAACAGGTTCACACAGGTTCATTTTACTATATAAGAGACATGTAATTCAGTCAGTATATGAAAGTCAATCAGTCAGTATTATCAAGACAATTTATCGAAGTGAGTTTTATCAAAGTGTTTTATCGAAGAACATCAATACCAGAAGTAAAATACAATAAGTGTTTCATTACATCAATACAGTCCACATCCAACCAAGACGTTATGTTCCACAGAGCCATATTTTATCATCACAAGGTAAATGTAACACGGTAAGCCTTGAGAAGTGTGGTTATTTATTTTTATTATTTTTATGACTTCAAGTGCAAAAATGGTTCCCGACAGTATTGGATTGGAACTAAGAGAGAAAATTATTTGCGATTACTTAAGTGGAATGTCACAAAAAAGTATTTGTGATAAATATCGCGTGAAAAAATAGATCGTATCAAGGCTATGTTCCAAATATTGTTCCACAGGGAAGTTGGCAGCAGATAACAATGGTGGAAGACCTCGTTCCACCACTTCTAGAGAGAATTCTATGATCGTCAGATCTGTCAAGAAGGATCCCTGGATATCATCAGTTGAGATACAAAAGCAATTAGAGCTGTCTGTACGTCAAGCAGCCGGAAAACGCCTTGATTTACGTTACTGCCATACGACCGTGAAGCATGGTGAAGGCAATGTAATGGTCTGGGGGTGTTTTTCTGCTAACGGTCTAGGTCCAATACATCAAATCGATGGAATAATGGACCGTTTCATGTATAAAAATATCCTGAAAGATGTTATGTTACCTCATGCCAAACGGAATATACCAATAAAATGGGTTTTTCAGCAAGACAACGATCCCAAACACACTGCAAAAGTAGTCAAGCAGTGGTTTCAAGACAACCATCTATTGGTGATGGATTGGCCGCCTCAATCTCCGGATCGCAACCCAATCATGAACCTGTGGGAGATCGTTAACTGCAGAGTTAATCATAAATGTGTTCGTAATAAGGATGAACTGTTTGAACAAATCCAAAAGGCCTAGGCAGCGATTCCACAAAGTTTCATTGATCACCTGATTGAATCTATGCCTTAAAGATGCAAGGCTGTGATCGACAACAAAGGGTTCACCACAAAATATTGATAGCAAAATACAGCTTGGTCAACATTTTGTGGAGTTGCGCTTGTTTTGTCCAGAAGGAAATCAACTTTTTTAAATATTTTTGATTAATTTATTAATTTTCGTGTACAAATAATGAACTTTGTGATGAATAAAATTTGAAGAACGTTGTCTCTAAACAGTTACATAGTTATTTCTCTAAATTGAAAAAATGCAGCACTTTTATACAAAGAAACTAAATTAGCATCATTTGGTTGCACTGGTTTTGTCCGATACTGTATGTATATATATATATATATATATATATATATATATATATATATATATATATATATATATATATATATATATATATATATATATATATATATATATATATATATATATATATATAATTTCATAAAAATAGATTCAGAATTCTACACGTCTTTTAAACTCATTTAAATGTCATTAATGTATATATTTTAGATATTGGCGACGTGGAAGAAAATGTTGACGGCAATGAAGAAATATAGTTTCTTATGTATATTTTTGTGAAATAAAAATTAAGTAATGTTAGTTAAAATGTTTCTTTACTTATTTAATTTAATCCTTTTTTATGACTAATTTAACCGCTGTAACACCTTAGTATCAAACAAGTCCCATCAAACAAAAAGATATCTAAAATGCATCTAATATGCATCTAAAAACTGGTCTTAAAGACGTCTAAATTCACGTCGTGAACGGGACATAAATAGATGTCTATCTTATAGATGTCTTTTAGATGCATTTTATTCGACACAAATAAATGCCTTAGATGCATAAAAGATGTGAAATATACATTTAAAGATGTATATGAGATGTATATTAGATGCATAAAAGAGCTATTATTAGCTAAAAAAATATCTATTATCTATCTTTTTTAAACGTGCCTTAGACATCTATTTAAGAGACGTATTTTTTACATCTAATATGCATCTGGAAGATGTATATTTCACATCTTTTATGCATCTAAGGCAGTTATTTGTGTCGAATAAAATGCATCTGAAAGACGTCTATAAGATAGATGTCTATTTATGTCCAGTTCTAGACCTAAATTTAGACATCTTTTAGACCAGTTTTTAGATGCATATTAGATGCATTTTAGATATCTTTTTGTTTGCTGGGTTTTAATATATATATATATATATATATATATATATATATATATATATATATATATATATATATATATATATATATATATATATATATATATATATATATATATTGTATAATGTTTTTTGTATAATAATGTACAAAAAAACTCTTGTTCGTTTAAAAGTGATCAATATTATAAAAACAAAGATTTTTATAATAGATCTAATAACTATTTAGTATTAAAATGAAAAAATACAACTTTTTGTTGGTAGACAGGGTTTTATGCCTGGCGGCAATCATCAGCCATATATATTTTTTTAAATTAAGAAATTAAAAAACCGTTTAAAATACAAATTAAGCAATGCAATGGGATCTGACGTCAAAACATCGACTACACGAAGTCTACCTTTAGTCTGTGTCGAATTGACAAAGAAGGAATTTATTTCTATGCCGATATTTTGATATAATTTCTGTTTTTTTATTTAATAAACTATTGTCATGATTTGAAATAATTTCATATTTTTCATTAAGACACGATTTTGTTGTCTGGTTATATGATTCACATCTTCTAATTATTTTCCAATTGATCACAGGATTTTTATCATTATCTTTTATGTTCCAAACCTCCTTTGACAGCTCTGTATCGTTTCTATACTTGGGGATATTAAACGATTTCAAACGGTTAGCATATCTCAGTTTGAAAGATGTTTCACAAATACCAATGTATGATTTTTTTATTGAAAGGTTACCCGAAGTGATGGTTGCTTGGTATACAATGTTGTTGGTCAAGCAGTTATTGTGTAAAGGACAATTGTTTTTATTAAGGCAATTGCAGTTATCTTTATTAATGGTTAGATTTTTGTTTAGGATGTGCTTGTTGTGTAAATTTATTATTGATTTTATGTTTGGCATGCAACTGTAACTGATTTTACTGTGTTTTTGTTGAAAATTTTGTGTAGTCTGTTGTTAATTGGAAAATTTTTAACAATCAAGTTTAAAAAGCTTTTTCCTATATTTGTGGTGACATTTATGCTATAGGGTGGGTTGTACCAGATAATATTACGCGTACGGTTTTTCTTTTGTTGTTGTTTCAAGTTAGGTCGGTAAGATAAATTATGTTTATAACCAGAGTTTCGTAGTGCTTCATTATAAATAGTTACAGATTTTTTAAACACCTTTTCGCTGCTAGAATTTCCGGACAATATGAGTTCAACATTTTGCGGTAGTTGTTTTAGTATATTAAGAGGGTGGTTAGATTGAGCATGTATGTAGTTTAAAGTATTATCAGGTTTGCAGTATGGTTGGTATGACTGGTCGCAGAGGTTAAGAGTTACGTCGAGGTAATTCCCAATTTTGAGGTTGCACTGTATAGATATTTTAAGATTGTTACATTTGAATAAGTGAGTGATATGCTTTTTAATTTTCTCCATTTGTTGACCAGAAGCATTTTTAAAAACTGCTAATCCGTTTTTTAATTTCTTGATTTAAAAAAATATATATGGCTGATGATTGCCGCCAGGCATGAAACTCTGAGTACCAACAAAAAGTTGTATTTTTTCATTTAAATACTAAATAATTATATATATATATATATATATATATATATATATATATATATATACATATATATATATATATATATATATATATATATATATATATATATATATATATATATATATATATATATATATATATATATATATATATATATATATATATATATATATATATATGTAGCGATTGATATTTTTCCCTCTGGACAATATTATTAGTTGGTATAATTCCCCATGGATTGGTTCACAAATAACTCCATTTAGAAATTTTTTTTGAAGGAAAAAATTTCTAAATGGAATTATTTGTGCACGACGGAATTCTAATTTGTGCACGAAGAAATTCTCGTGTAAACGGTTATAAAAGCCGTAACGGTAAACTTAGATAAAATATTATACGAGAGGGAATAACGACTTCATAGATTTTTGATGCGAGTGTAACATTTAGTAAAAATTTAGTTAAAAAACTGATTATTTCGAAATTCGAATAAAGATGGGTAGAACAGCTAAAAAAAAGAAGATGATAGGACAGAATAAGAAAAAACGGAAAAATACAGAAAGGTTGAGGTATATTTACCTATTGAAGTACCCACTGAGGGAGTTACCTCAGAGACAGCTTCCATCTAATGGTGATATTCTTAGATACTATCAATTTATCCTTCGCGAGTCACAAGTTAAATACAAACCCACTTCTACTAATGTTGGTTGCAAATTGAAATCGAAATCCAAGGATCTTGAAGAGTACTGGATGCAAACAGGAGAAAGAACAAGTTGAGAGAGAAAGAATTAAAGAGACAGAAAAACTTAAAAGATATAAATGATGTTTTGTTGTCACATGACTCCATGACAGAAGAGATTCAATTCAGCAGTGAGGAAGAAAAGTCAAACGAGGACTCTGAAATCAGCGAGGAAGATGATTTCCTGGGTAACGGTTGGAAACGCAGGTATAGTATTATTTTAATAACATAGTTGTAATTTTCACAAGCTAAAGCTATTTTATTGAAAAGTATATAATTATAAATAGGTAGAAAAACATTATAAAATGATACCTAGGTACAATTCTGGAGATAGGATAAATCTAGCAGTGAATGTTGAAAAGCTCATTGAATGTACTGCTATTCCAGCAACAAGGTTCAATGTTGGTGTACGACCTCATCTGGCAATTTTAAGTGAAGTATTTAAAGCTGGAGGTATAGAAATTAATGATATACCGCTTTCACGAAGCACACTTCATAGAAAAAAGTTCAAATATGTAGAACTTGAAGGAGACTCGGAGTGGATTTCAATATCTAATCATCTTAAAGGCCGACGGCTTATTCTTCATTTTGATACCAAACTGTTGGAACAAATTACCACTGGGCTTAACATTATTCAAAAAATTGAGCGACTTGCAGTCTCAGTGAGTTCCCCGGATGACGATACCATGGAAGACCATCTTTTAGGTGTTGTTCAATGTCCCTCTTCAAAGGGAGTTGACCAAGCAGAACAAGTGCACAATCTTTTAGAATATTACGGATGTAAAGAGCAGATCATTGGTATATGCTGTGATACAACTGCAAGCAATACAGGCGGAGTAAATGGAGCAGTCCAAATTCTTACAGATATTTTGAAATTACCAATTTTATGGATAATGTGCAGGAGACACATATATGAAGTACATGTATCTCACTGTATTGCTGTCCTTACTGGTGAGAAAACTAAAGGTCCAAGAAGAGCTCTTTATGTCAAGCAAAAAAACAAGTGGCCTGAAATCTGTGAGAAAGTGAATGAAGTGAAAAATTTATGTAAATTGGACTGACAAAGAGATGATCTGAAGATTGGCTCTGTTCTTCGCACTGTTGTTCTTCCTTGGAGTGGAAGTACAAGATTTTAAGTTCCATCAACCTGGCGCCTGCCATGAGGCAAGGTTTTTAGCAGATGCGATCTACATCCTGACTCTTTATATGACTAAAGATATCAGTAATATCTTGACAGAAAAAGAAATGCTGCAGCTGAAGGATGCAAGTTTGTTCATTGCAATTTGCTATGTTCCATGGTTTTTAAAAAGTTTTTTAGGATTTCTGGTTCCCTACAATGATTTGAAAGCTATCCAGACAGCCTATGCATTGAGAAAAGTTAGTAAGAATATTGGAAATGCTTTGCTTCTTAGCATGGGACGCCATACGTGGTACTTAACTCTGTGTTTTTTCCTTTGGGGATAAAGAAGTTTCTTCTGAAACAAAGCTAAGAATGCTGTTAGCTCTGATTGAGTTTGAAGAGCCAAATGAATTTCAGCGTTGTAAACCATCAAATGTACAAATTGGAGAGACCACAGAGCTACATGAGTTGATTTCCGAGCAAAGCTACCTTCTCTTCAAACATTTTAAAATATCAAGAGCAAGTATAAAAGAATGGCTTAATAATAGTCTTAATACTATAGATGTTTTTAACCATCCTCAGTTGCTAGATTTTATTGCATGGATCAAAAACATATCTGTTGTAAATGATGGTGCAGAAAGAAACATTAAGCTCATTAAAGATTTTATTTCAGCTACTAGAGATGAAGATCACCATCAAAATGTACTTTTTGTAGTTAAAAAACCTAGAAAAAACTTGACTTAGACTATGACTAAAAAGGAGCTTGCGAACTGTTCAAAAAGTTGTATTTTTTGAAAAATGTTTCACCGCAATAAAATCTTAAATTTGCTAATAAATATTAGTTTTCATGTATTTTTTTTTTGTATTTTCATATTTATATATAATCTATCAAGTTAAATAGTAGAAAACAATTGGAAATGATTTATACCCATCTAATTGTTTTGTTTTAATTTTCTAAAATGTGTTTTCTATTAATGTTAAGCTAGCTTAACATTAAAACTAGGGTTGTTCACGAAAGCCAAAGTTGAATTTTCGATTAAAAAAAAAGTTTTCGAAACTCTATTTTCGTTTCGGTAAGTTCGAAATAATTTTAAAGTAATTAATTTTGCATCGAAACGATTTTTTTACTTTCGAAGTTGTAAAATTTGCTTCGAAATATTTTTGCGATTTCGAAATTCTGAAAATATTGTCGAAATAATTTTTTACTTTCGGAATTGTAAAATTTGCTTCGAAATATTTTTGCGATTTCGAAATTCTGAAAATATTATCGAAATAATTTTTTACTTTCGAAAATGTAAAATTTGCTTCGAAATATATTTGCGATTTCGAAAATCGGAAAATATTACCGAAAAAATTTTTTACTTTCGAAATTGTAAAATTTGCTTCGAAATATTTTTGTGATATCGAAATTCTGAAAATATTACACAATATTACTATTAAATTCTAAAATTTGCTTATATTTATTTTATTACTGAAATTGTACAAAATTTTATTAAAATATTTTTATAAATAATTAAATTTTAAAAATTAACATAAAATAATACTTAAAATTTTTGGTGTTACGGCCAGAGAAAAGGGTTTAACTACCTCCCACTATTTTATAGAAGAATCTGCAATTAATTTAATAATAACTCAGGGATCGTTCGCAAATCACCTCACATATTTAAGCCTAGCGTGGTTTCGGATTTTGTGACACTTTGGGGAGCTTTTTTATTTTTAGTAACAGGTTTTTTTAAATTTTGGGGCCCTAATGACTTTTTTAGTGTAAACGCTGTATACACTGGTTTGATAATGGCTCTCTGAAATGCCAGTCCTGGCTAGCCGTAAAACGAGTATTGCTGAGCAGTGCAACTGTTATTGCCGAAGCGTAACATCAGACATCTGACCAATATATGGGTTTATATGTATTGTTTGCACTGATAAGTCCATAGACGTAGAGTTTTTATTTTTCCAGATTGGGCTCAAACAGTGGCGTCAATTCAGAAAAAACTTATAAGGAGGGGCCAATTTGTGAAAACAATTTAACTCTTTCCCCCCCCCCCCCCCTTCACAAACCAAAATCATAACATTGAGCAGCACAATTCAATTTTGTTTCTTGGGTATTTTGTTAAAAACTTTACTTTAAAAACTTTACTTTAATAAAACTCTAAATATATAGAAAATAATACTATTTTTGCTACTTTTTAAAAGAAACTGCTACCAAAAAGCAAGGATATATTCACAGCCGTGGATAGGCTCCCCACGCTCCTCCTTAATTGGGGGGGGGGGGACAAATTTAGGGGGTCTTTTTCAAATTTTTGAGGGCCTTTTACCGAATTTGCCCCATGGACATCTGCTGCCCGGGACAAACAATACCTTCCCCTTCACCTCTCTCGCCTGATTAGATTAAGCTTCATGACTTTTTACTTTTATAAAATTATTTTTAGGGATTATATTTACCCTCACCAAAAGCTTGAATAGCCTTTTTGATAGCTTGAATAGCGTTAAAAAAATAAAAAGTTTTTTTTGCGCGTCGTTTTGATTGCATAAAAATTTCTTTTGAAAATACTTTTTTTATTTCGAAAACACAACGTTTAAAAATCAAAGTAAATTTGAAAGAAAAGTTGCGTAACTTTAGACACTTTAGAAGAGTCTGTAAGGAATTTTATTTTTAATATCTGTAAATTTTTAAAAATAAAGTAGAAGGTCAGCTTAAAAAAATTAGCAAAAACTAAATTATTTTTCGAATTTTTCTCTAAAATCCTATAAAGATTATCTGGTTAAACAAGAAATATAGAATTTTGACAGTCCCTTCTAAGAACGCATAGTTTACAGCACGCACATAAGTCATTATTATTCCTCAACGGCAATTCCCTTCAGGTCTTAAACGCATGACATGAAATCATTGTTGCAATGTAAACGGCTAATTACTTTCTAGTGGTTATTTAGAGATTTGCAACGGTTTCAAATCGACTTATGCCTTTGCGATTTTTGTGTTACATAATTCTAAAAATGGTGCAATTTTATATTAAAGTTATAACAATCTCATTAATATCTCGGAAACGTAAGTGAAGTAACATGTGGTACAAATTTATTTTATCATAAGTTACTAATTTGTTAATATTTGTTACATACGAACGAGTAAAAAAACTACTCGCTTTTTAGTTTGAATAAACAATGTCAAAAACAAATAAATCCGTTATTAAGAAAGGAATAAGAAAACGAAGCTTCGTTTAGACATATTTCGAAATGGACCAAAAGAATCAAACAAAATGCAGCATATGTTATAAGATTTTACCTTACAACAGTTCGACCAGTTCAATGCAATCCCATTTATCAATTGATCATTGCATTAATTCTAAAATATCTAAAAAATCAACAACTTTACTCAACGATGACGATATATCCGATATTGAGAGCGGTAATGAGAATGGTTTTGAAGAGACTGGTCATAAAAAATTAAACAGGTTATTGGTGAATTTTATTGTTGGTACCGATCAGCCGATTTCGATAGTACGTCATCCAGACTTTGTAAACTTAGTTAGTGAGTTAAACAAAAGCTACAAAATGCCTTGCATAAATACGGTGAGCAAGAAATTAATTCCATCAATTACGGACAATCTTAAATCAATTTTAATGCTAGAATTGAAGGGATGTCGTTTCATTACAATTACTTGTGATAGTTGGTCATCATTAGGTAAAAACAGCTACCTCGGTGTGACTTGTCATTTTATTGACAAAAATATGACTCTAGTTGACCGAAACCTGGATCTTAAGTTTATGTCTGAAATGAAAACAGCTGAATATTTATTTAATACGTTAAACGAAATCTTCAGTGAATGGTCAATCAATAATAAGATTTTTGCACTAGTTACTGACTCAGGTGCAAATATTTTCTCTGCAGTAAATAAATTTGATGATAATGTTCTTAAGATTCCGTGTGCTGGTCATCGTTTGAATCTCGTGGTTAATGATCTTCTAAACGCACGAGATATAAAAGTAAAAAAATTTAAAAATGGGTCAAAGCGTTACCAAGTAAAAGATTACGACGGTAATGGAAAACTAAATAATAGAGAAATTACAGAAAGTGAAGTTAAAGAAATTGAAAAAATTAACGAAGGCTAATTAAAAATCGCCAAGGTAATTTCATCCTGCAGGCACATTGTTGGTTCATTTAAGCATTCAGAGATGTTACAAAAAAAGTTAAAAAAAGTTCAAGAAACACTTCGTTATGAAACTAAAATAAAGTTAGTACAGGATATAGCTATTCGCTGGAATAGCCAATTCGATATGATTGAATCTATATTAACAAATAAAACTGCATTGGATATGATAAGCATCGAATTCCAAAATATAAAAGACTATCTTCCCACTGCTACTGAATTTAAGGTGCTGGAGGATTTGTGTGATTTGTTACACCCAATTAAAGAGCTAACAAAACTTTTTAGCGGAAAGAAATATGTTACAGTAACATTCCTGTTTCCATCACTGTATTCTCTACTAAATGAAATACTTGAATCGCAACCTATTTTTACAAAACTACTTAAGACTTTTCAAAAGGAATTATTAAGGTCTCTAAAAGGACGTTTTAAATACATTTTTGCTAATGATTTTTTTTTAGCAGCTACTTTTCTTGATTTCAAATTTCGTAAATTCGAGTTTATCAAAAATTATATCTATAGATATGAATGCATTTCAAAGGCAAAAATGTTTATAAAAACATTTTATGAAATGCATCTAAAAGAAACCGAAGAAATCGATATAACAACTGAAACAAATTGTTTAAATAACACTTTGAACTCGTCAAACAGCTCAGCTGACAATACCATAAAAACATTTTAGCAATTGTCAACGTCACCTATTGCAAATAATATTACTTTAGTTAACAACAAAAGACGAAAGTCAATCAACTTAATTGAACTAGTAACAGATAAATCTTGTTGTAATTTAATTGAGAGCAATGATAAACTTGAAAAAAAAAAAAAATGATTACAGTCTGCAATACTTTCATAGCTACGAAAATAGTGCCATTGAATTTTTCCAAGCTAATCAAAAATTGTTCCCGGTTTTGACACAAATTGCACGGATAATATTTTCAGTTCCAGCGATATCCGTGCCATCAGAATGCTTATTTAGTTCAACCGGTTTAATAGATACGGAGCTACGGAACAGGCTTGCGCCAAGCTTATTGAAGCAGTTAGTTTTTATTAAAGAAAACAAGTAATCAAAAACATTTCTTTATTAAAATAAAAAAAATTATTTAGTAAAAGTGTATTTTATAAATCTCAGTAATTTAAAGCACTTGTATAATTTTTTCTTTATCTGATGAACTTTTTTACAAACAGCTTAATTAATGACAATATGTTTTCTGCTACATTCTTTTCAATTCTGGCAAAAACACCAATATCCAATGATTGAGCTGCCATCGGGGCAGGTGCAAGTAGGTGTGACGTGGTGGGGTGTCATTAAAATTTTTGTTGAGTAAAAAATTAGGTCCTTGTTTTTTGAAGTTCGACGACTGACCTGTCTAAAAGGTCTACATTTGCCGACTTCTTTAAAAGGGTTATTTTTGCCGACTAAATGCACAAAAAATGCATTTAGGAAGGTGTGTGTGTAAATGATTCGTAAATTTAAATAATCTTTCCCCGTTATAGAATGGTTTAGAATTTGTAACTAAAGAGGACTAATTTCATAGCTTGTAGCAGTAGCATTTACTGTTATGATATTGCCCTTTTTTAAGAAATCTTGTTGTCCAAACAACTAATTATAAATTGGATTGTTTTATCTTTCCCTAACTTGAGGAAAATCTTTATGAGCAAAAAAGTGATTAGAAGAGAGTCTTTTTTTAACTTTCTAGGAGTGATTATAGATGAAAATATATCATGGAAATATCATATTAAATCTATTGAAATTAAAATATCCAAAAATACTTCAATGCTATATATAGTTAAACCTTAACTTTATTTAGCATAAAAAATATATAATTTTCTTAATACGGAGTCTTTGAAAATTATGTATTTTTCATTTAGGGAGAGTGGGGCAAAGTGGGTCGAATTTCTTTCTTTTTTAATTTGAGTGAAAGTTAAAATATATATTTTATGTTTGTCAAGGCTAAAGGATTGAGAATATGTCCTTCATGATAAGAAATAACTAAAATCTAAATATATATTATCTAACAGCTCACAGAAAGGTTTAAAGTGAGTTTTGTTAAGTGATTCACTGTACCCCAGTACTGGGGTAGAGTGAAACAATTAACTCATTTGCAATTTAGTGGTAGTTAATGGGGGCGTAGCCAAATAATTTTGAGATTGAGGGTGTAAATACATTGTACACTATACTTTTGGTGCACTTTTGGTAACTAATATTAAATAATTTAAATTTTTTCTGATTGACAAAATAAAGAATGAATTTTATTGATAACAAAACTTATTCAACCATCTAAAATCACAAAAAAAAATTTATTTAATAAAACTTATTTAACCAACAACACAAGAAATTTTTTAAAGTGAATTTTTAATTTTCATAAACATTTTTATCACAGTGAATTAACCGTTTCACGGTACCCCGATTCATTGTGCCCCACTATAAAAAATAAGGTTCAAGTTTAATTTCTTGGGGCATGAGTTTTATTAAAGGAAAAGCAAAACTACTAAAATGAACCATAAAGATCAGTATTCCGAACATAAAACTTTAACTTATAAAATGATTTTAACCATGATCTCCACAACAAACATAAAGATGGTAAGAGCATTTACTTTAGTTAGCTAAAAACATAAATTACCTACCTAAAACCGAGAGTCAAAAATTATGTGGTAACACCTATAAATAAAGATGGGTGATATATGCGCACATAAACTTATTACATCATCGTGATGAACAAAATCATAATCTTTGAAAAAATGCTTCTTATTCACTGTGCCCCTCAATCCACTGTACCCTGACTTCCCCTATTCATAGTTTTTTTATTTATAAACTTAATATATACCAAGTTATGCTTTTTACGTTTAAATCAAAACATGCGTTATCTCCTTATATATTTCACTCTTACTTTGCAGAAATATCTCATTAATACCCATCTGATAATTTTGTAATTCCAAGATCTTATTTAAAACTCAATTCATTTCAAATTCAATACCGTGGACCATTTATATGGAAAAGTTTTTAAAAAAACATTATTAAAAATAAAATTCTTCTAAGAGCAATTCTAAGAACATCTCCTTAGAATAATTCGAAAGAGAATCTAAACGTTTTCTATAAGAAAAAAATTTCAATATTTCTTTTAATATTTCTTTTAATAAGTTCGAAATTAATTTAGCTTACCAAATATCTATTGGTTTTTTCTCGAAATTAATTGCACACTTCAAAACTCTTTTTTTTCTTTCGAAATTAATTTGACTTTTCAAAATACACTTTTTTTTTTCGAAGTTAATTTGACTTTTCAAAACTCTTTTTTTTCTTTCGAAATTAATATCACTTTTCGAAATACATTTTTTTTTTCGAAATTAATTTCACATTTCGAAATTCTTTTTTTCCTTTCGAAATAAATTTCCTTTTTCGAAATCCAGCTTTTTATTTCGAAATTAATTTCACAATTCGAAATTTTTTTTTTCGTTTCGAAATTATTTTCCTATTTCGAAATCCACCTTTTTATTTCGAAATTAATTTCACATTTCGAAATTCTTTATTTCCTTTCGAAATTAATTTCCTATTTCGTAATCCACCTTTTTATTTCGAAATTAATTTCACATTTCTAAATTACTTTTTTTTTTCGAAATTAATATGGCTAGTTCGATAATTATCGAAAGTTTTTTTAGATTTCGAAAAAAAAGAAGTATTTCGATAACGTTTTAATCGAAAATTTTCGAAAATTGCAATTTCGATAATGAACCCTAATTAAAACAGTAAAACTCAGATTTTACATCTAGCACTTCCTGTCAAAATAAAACCGTCAAATTTTTTTTAGTACTTATTTAGGTCACATAGAATGGGAACCAGTAGAGAGCTTTTTTTTTTTTTTTTTGGGACACCCTAATATATATATATATATATATATATATATATATATATATATATATATATATATATATATATATATATATATATATATATATATATATATATATATATATATATATATTATAATATATACATGCATTTATATTATGTATATTTTACATAATATATTATTTTATAATATAAATTATTAAATAAACCCGCTTACCGAAAAAAGTTAATTTTTAATTAAATTTCCTATGCAAAAGCGTTTCACATAAAAGTTATATAAAAGTATTTTGTAAACAAAAAACGAGCCAATCAGAACGTAACAAAGATATCGTAATTACGATACTGTGGGTTAAAACTCATTTTTGTTAGGTTCTATTGGCAATAATTATTTTTAATTTTCTTAAGCAAATAATGATTTCCTTATTAACAACCGATTGACGCCTTTTCGACCTCTTTTCTGAAGATGTCTTTTTAAAAGACGTCTTTCCACGTCTTTATTTTGGCTGATTATAAAAAGACATAACAAGTCATAAAAAAGACGCCTTTTATTCGTCTAAAAATGTCTTTTTTCCCACTGGGTGCTATATGGTCGTCATTAAAAGAAGGAAATTTTCTACACGCTTCATCAGAAAACAAGAATGGAAAATAATAGCAAAAGAATTTGAAAAAAATGCGGAATTTCCCGCATGTTGTAGGTGCAATAGATGGCACATCGTCATGCAAGCTTGTCATAATACAGGATCAAAGTATAAAATTTGGGTGGGTGGGGGTGGGTGGGTGGGGGGACAACCCCGACACCCCCTCCTCCTTCGGGACGGCCTTGATAGATATCATTTAATAAAAAATATTTACGTCGATTATGATATAAAATCTTATTGTAAAACCATATTATTACTATTATTTTCATTATTATCAAAGATTATAATTTAAATTTTATTATTTTAATTTATTTTATAAAACATCAGATAAAACTAAAAAAATAAAGCATGATAAAGTACGGTATAAATATTAAAAAACAAGCACTAATCACAACAGTCTAAAGGACTTTAACAGTGATCAAATATTTTAAATAAAAGAAATTGTTAAATTAAGGTGACCATATTTGAAAAATACCAGACGCGTACAAAGGAATAAATTTGGTATGTATAAATACAAATGATATATAAATCATGCCTTAGCCTGATTTAAATACCATTTCTTTAAAGGGGGAGCACTTTTTCAAGAGGTGCCAAAAATAAAATAAAAGTAAATGCACCCAAGAGCATTTTTTTCAGCGTCTATATTCACCTATATTTTGATAAGATTTTGCATAAATTTAATAAAATGATTATTTTTGTTTTTTATATTTCAAGACAGTTTCGCCTCAGCCTTTTTTTTTGTGTTGTACTAACAGTTTTTGAACATGTGTTTAATTTCAATTATTTTAGTGGTCAAACAGGACATAGCGCAGGGGAGCACTTGCCCTCCTCGCTCCCGCCCTGCCTATGGGCCTGGTTTAAATGGGTTTTACTAAAAACTCGTTTATTTATTTTAAAATAGCATGTGAAGAATCTAATTCATGGAAAAAATATGAAAGAATATTTGCATTTTTAAATCACAAATATTTTTCATAAGAATGAAATGTTTCCAGCAACATGTAGTCCTTTTAAATTTCTTTTGCAAATTGTGAGCAGCAATATTTTTTTAAATTAAAATAGCTGCCAAAGTTTTCATTGTGAGTTTGGATTTCCCTTCCGTCCAAATACCATTGGCAATTGAAAACAATTGAAAATTGCTCTACGGAAGTGTTTGTGCCTGGCAAACGTGAGCGGCCAAACTCATTTTAACAAATTGTTATAAGGAATGTTATTATTTTCGAAATGAGAAAAATTTCAACCCATTGCTTTTCACATTTAACAGACTGTGAGTTCCAAGAAAAAAACTTTTCCTTCCCAGCAAACAAAAAGATATCTAAAATGCATCTAAAAACTGGTCAAAAATCAGGTCTAGAACGGGACATAAATAGACGTCTATCTTATAGACGTCTTTTAGATGCATTTTATTCGACACAAATAACTGCCTTAGATGCATAAAAGATGTGAAATATACATCTTACAGATGCATATTAGATGTATAAAATACGTCTCTTAAATAGATGTCTAAGGCGCGTTTAAAAAAGATAGATAATAGATAATTTTTTAGCTAGTAATAGCTCTTTTATGCATCTAATATACATCTAATATACATCTTTAAATGTATATTTCACATCTTTTATGCATCTAAGGCATTTATTTGTGTCGAATGAAATACATCTAAAAGACATCTATAAGATAGACATCTATTTATGTCCCGTTCACGACGTGAATTTAGACGTCTTTTAAACCAGTTTTTAGATGCATATTAGATGCATTTTAGATATCTTTTTGTTTGCTGGGACTTGTTTGATACAAAGGTGTTACAGCGGTTAAATTAGTCATAAAAAAGGATTAAATTATATAAGTAAAGAAACATTTTAACTAACATTACTTAATTTTTATTTCACAAAAATATACATAAGAAACTATATTTCTGCATTGCCGTCAACATTTTCTTCCACGTCGCCGATATCTAAAATATATACATTAATGACATTTAAATGACTTTAAAAGACATGTAGAATTCTGAATCTATTTTTATGAAATATTATATATATATATATATATATATATATATATATATATATATATATATATATATATATATATATATATATATATATAAATATATATATATATATATATATATATATATATATATATATACATATATATACATATATATATACATACATATATATATATATATATATATACATATATATATATATATATATATATATATATATATATATATATATATATATATATATATATATATATATATATATATATATATATATATATATATATATATATATATATATATATATATTCACATACAGTATCGGACAAAATTAGTGCAACCAAATGATGCTAATTTAGTTTCTTTGTATAAAAGTGCTGCATTTTTTCAATTTAGAGAAATAACTATGTAACTGTTTAGAGAAAACGTTCTTCAAATTTTATTCATCACAAAGTTCATTATTTGTACACGAAAATTAATAAATTAATCAAAAGTATTAAAAAAAGTTGATTTCCTTCTGGACAAAACAAGCGCAACTCCACAAAATGTTGACCAAGCTGTAATTTGCTATCAATATTTTGTGGTGAATCCTTTGTTGTTGATCACAGCCTTGCATCTTTAAGGCATAGATTCGATGAGGTGATCAATGAAACTTTGTGGAATCACTGCCTAGGCCTTTTGGATTTGATCAAACAGTTGATCCTTATTACGAACACATTCATGATTAACTCTGCAGTTAACGATCTCCCACAGGTTCTCGATAGGGTTGAGATCCGAAGATTGAGGCGGCCAATCCATCACCAATAGATGGTTGTCTTGAAACCACTGCTTGACTACTTTTGCAGTGTGTTTGGGATCGTTGTCTTGCTGAAAAACCCATTTTATTGGTATATTCCATTCAGCATGAGGTAACATAACATCTTTCAGGGTATTTTTATACATGAAACGATCCATTATTCCATCGATTTGATGTATTGGACCTAGACCGTTAGCAGAAAAACACCCCCAGACCATTACATTGCCTCCACCATGCTTCACGGTCTTATGGCAGAACGTAAATCAAGGCGTTTTCCGGCCGCTTGACATACAGGCAGCTCTAATTGCTTTTGTATCTCAACTGATGATATCCAGGGATCCTTCTCGACAGATCTGATGATCATAGAATTCTCTCTAGAAGTGGTGGAACGAGGTCTTCCACCATTGTTATCTGCTGCCAACTTCCCTGTGGAACAATATTTGGAACATAGCCTTGATACAATCTATTTTTTCACGCGATATTTATCACAAATACTTTTTTGTGACATTCCACTTAAGTAATCGCAAATAATTTTCTCTCTTAGTTCCAATCCAAGACTGTCGGGAACCATTTTTGCACTTGAAGTCATAAAAATAATAAAAATAAATAACCACACTTCTCAAGGCTTACCGTGTTACATTTACCTTGTGATGATAAAATATGGCTCTGTGGAACATAACGTCTTGGTTGGATGTGGACTGTATTGATGTAATGAAACACTTATTGTATTTTACTTCTGGTATTGATGTTCTTCGATAAAACACTTTGATAAAACTCACTTCGATAAATTGTCTTGATAATACTGACTGATTGACTTTCATATACTGACTGAATTACATGTCTCTTATATAGTAAAATGAACCTGTGTGAACCTGTTCTGGAAGATTCTAGATGCTTCTTTTCAATACTTCTGGAAGCTTCTGGATGCGTCTGAATGCTTCTGAATGTTTCTGGATACTTCTGGATGTTTCTTCTGGAAACTTCTGGATGCTTCTGCATGCTTCTGGAAACTTCTGGATACTTCCTTTAATTATTAAAAAACTTCCGTGACGTTGACACGAACCAGATTTGAGAAAATGAAACAAACCAAAAAAGTTGCACTTGTTTTGTATGCTGCAAAATGGCACTTGTCAACGAAATTCTGCCTGTGTGCTGTCACCTGTCAGATGATTGCTCATATCATGGCATGCTATGCCTCCAGACTCCTGAACTGTTTGCTGTGGTTGCATAGTTCGTTTCATTTTTAAGACATAAAATTAGGAACACTTTTTAGTATTGTTCAATGTTGGTTGCAAATGTTTTGTCCAATACTATATATACACATATATATGTATATATATATATATATATATATATATATATATATATATATATATATATATATATATATATATATATATATAATATATATATAAACAATAAGATTTGTATCTCAACCAGATACAATAATAAACAACAATTTTTTTATGTAAAAACTAAAGGAACTTGTATTATGGATACAATAAATTCTAGCATGACACAAAAAAGTCGAAGAATATCTTTTTAATACAGATATCAGTTTTGTAAATACTATTAAAACTATACCTCGTAAAACACTCCATATATTTACTAGATTTTCTAAGCTTATCTTTTCCCCATTTCCTTTTCGATTAAATTCGAACTGTAACTGATTCGAAAATAACCTGATAAATATTTTAACAATAAACTGAAATATATTTATAAAGATTTTTATTTAATATATGTAATAAACTAAAATATATTTTAGTATATGAATGCTTAAAATTATGAAAAGTAAAAGCATTAAATTTGAAAATAAAATGCTAAACAAGGTTTAGCATTACACTTACTTTAGCACACAAACAAACTTAAACACCTACAGTGAAGCTCCCGAGTTTATCAAATTGTCATGTTAAAAGTAAATCCATAACAAATAACGGTCAAAATGAATTGCTTCTGGTCCCTTTTAATCATATTTTTAATAATTAATAAAAACATAATCATTACCTTTTCATGATCAAAAAAACATGTTCTCTTGGCTTTCCACCACCAATCTTTTTCAAACTATAAAGCTGAAATAAATGTAATAAAAACTAGTGTAACTTAATTTTCTTTACAACATATTGAGTCTAACACAAGCTAGTTATTTGAGTTCATTTACAAATACTTTTTATTTAGATTCTAAACTAGTAAACCAAATTTAAACAAACTTATTAAAAATTAAGATAATTAGATTATACCAAATTAGTATACTCGGTTTTATCTTTTAGTTTATTATCCAGTGTAACCACTTCGTCTACTGATTCTAGCAACTTCACCCCAGTAGCCTGAAACTTAATTTCTATAACTTCTTTTAAAAGAACTTTTATTTCTGCAAGCTCCTTGAGAATAACATTTTGCATCTCTACAAACAAGAATAAAAAAATTGATTAACATATTTAGCTCATAAAACCAAATAGCAAAACAATGAAATAAGAACTTTAAAATTCAAATTAAGCTTGAGTAACTCAAACTAAAATTCCAAAAATACATGTAAGTTTTTTAATTACTCCATCGCAGAAGTTGCCATAATATTTTGGAAAACCTACTTTTTAAATTAGCTAAAAATTTATCCTGTAAAAGGTTACGATATTAAAGAATTTTGCTTAACTACCAAAGGTAAAATGCTACACACATGATTTATCGGACCACAATATTATAAATAATCTATTTCTATTCTTTTATACATATCTTTTACAATTATTTCAATACAAAAACAAATTAATAAAAAAAACCTCTACATTCACATTCAGTGGTGTAAAAACCAAAAATAATCATATTAAAACTTGAAACTCTTTGACAATGTGAACTTTGCTTAGTTTTATTCTGTTCATCAATAAAATGTGAAGAAAAATTATCTTCTTCAATCTTTGAATCTGATAACAACTCTATTCAAAAGAAATAATTATAATTAGAACTATAAATAATCCCTCAACCGTACCTGTTACTTAATTTAATCTTTCAACCAATTTTGTACTCTTTCAATTTCTGAATTTAAACAATTTCAGCATGCTTTCAATCAATTTTCATTTTTTCAAGGATTTTTAGCAAACATGCTAAGCATCAAATCATCGAAATATTTTGTGAACTCTAATAGCATGTTATTTTATTATTTAAAATTTATCAAAAGAAATAATCATTGATGTCTTCCATAGGTTAAAATCTTCATGTTTTTTTCGAAATAAGTTTCCGCAGGGTTTTTAAATGGCGGTCATTTATAATTATCGCTCCGTAAAATTAGCTAAAATTTTTTTCTTGTTTTTATAACAAAATCTATAAAAGACATCTTATAGACATCTAAGTTTAGATGAAAAAAAAATTATCTATGCACGATCTATTTTATGCATCTAGTATGCATCTAAAACAGAGCAAAAATAGTATCTCTAGAATCAGACGTCTTTTCGATCTCTAATATACGTCTAAAATATACGTATCGGCAATAGATACAAATTAGACCAATTTTAGACGGTCTAAAAGACGTCTATTGTTTGCTGGGAATTTGTGCAGTAAAAATTAGTTCTCCAATTTCGTCGAAAATTGTTATCGAATGTGATTTCAGTTGTTTTTTCGAAAAAGTTATTGTTTTAATAATTTCAATCCATTTAACTTTACAGTTAGGTAAAGACCATTTAAAAACTTCAACCTGATTAAAGTGACACTACCACTCATCTACATAGACAGACACTGTAGAATATTTCTACTTTATTCAGAAATTGGTTTTTCAAATGATGACTACTTTCTTCCTTAACTTGCAAAGTTGTCTTACTATGAAAGGTAGAAATTTTTCTTCTTTTTTAGATTTTATCTGGTCTTTTAAATCCTTTAATTCTATGGCAACTTCAGCAGCAGAAATGCCATCTTTCTCAATTTTTTTTTACCGTGTTTTAAAGAAAATTGACTGTGAATAAAAACAATACTTTTTCACCCATTTCTTTATTGAAAAAGCAACCGATACCAATAATTTCACGGTTTAGCTTAACGATCAATTTTTTGTGAATATTATTATTACCGTTTCGTTTTAAACCTCCGATATTGGTATTGATGCGTTTACAATTATTGCTTCACATTTTGTACGCGCACAAGAAATTTTATAATCTTGGGTTATAAAATTTTTTAATGGAAATTTTAAAAACTTTTTTTTTAATGTTTTTAATTTAATTCATTTAGTTTCGATTTGATTTCAATTCATTTAGTTTCATGTTTTACAGTTAAGTTAAGTTAAGTTTATTATTTATGGAATTTTATTCATTTTGTTTTTTAACTATATTTTAGAACTTTCATTTAATTTAAAAGTCTTTCAAAGGATATTTTTTGAAAGAATTTATTTGCTTTTTTTAAATATATAAACGCGTACACAAACCTTTATGAAATGTTTATAGTTTATTGTGATATTTAAAATGTCTCGACTCTGTAAATATACGAAGTATTCTTAATAAATCGTGTTTGCAACATATCCCGTGTTTATGCTGGTGATAAAATTCTTCGAGATCAGCTTAGATGTTATCAACAAAAAACGCTTCTTACATATCTAAGACACCATAATATCTGGCAAAAAAGTGTTCCAGAGAAGTTAATAACAAAATAGTTTTAAAATTTTAAACATTTTTCTGATAAAGCTTCTGACAATTAAAGTAGAGAACAACTACTTTTAATTATATGGTTTGTTGGTTCAAAGTTCAATAAGAAAATTTATCAGTTTCTTAGATTGCACAAATGGTGTTACTAGTAGGGAATATTTTATTTTTTTGTAAGAAAGATTACGGATTCCTTTTTATATATCATGAATTGTGATATGGTGGTGCAAGAGCAATTGATGGTCACACTAAAGATTTGTCCTCTTGTATTTTAAATCTAAATCAAAAAGCTGCATATGCTCATTGCAGCAGTCATAGACTTAAGTTAGTTATTTGTGCCTCATACAAAGTGCAATATTCAAGTATCTTTTTAGCACTATGTCATGTTTTGCAATATGACAAGTATCTTTTTTGGCACACTTTAATGAGGTATCATACTTTTTAAACTTGTACATATCAGGCAACAAATTTTAGAAGAGCATATTGAAAGTACTGTTCCATATTGAACATGTTGGATGGAAAAGGTTTACTTTTTTTTTGGATGGTTTTGAAGAACTTAGTGCTAGTACAAATGATTTCAGAAGTTCAATTATATCTTTTACTGAATTTTATGAAACAGATCTACTGAATTCCCATGTTTTAATCTTGTGAGCTTCATTTATGTGAAGCATTTTAGTTAAATTTAAAAAGGTAGTTTCAATATTAATATTACTGAGCTCTTAAAAATGATAAATTTTCCTGGTTGTAAAAACATTGAAAGTTTACATGCTACTTTTCCACTAACTTCATGTGAATGTGAGTGGATATATTATTCATTTTGGTACCTGAAATATATACGTTAAGCACCCTGGTATAGTGCCGAACAGTAATAACACCGATTGAGTGTTATCATTTTTATATATAAATGCTAGTTGTATTTGTTATAATTGGCAAATGCTTTTGTTTTTTTAATTGATTTTTTTTCAGTTTTTATGTATTTATCAGCAAGATTTATTAAAATGAATGTTTTATAATTTTATTTTTTTTAACAAAATTTGGCATTAAGAATGCATCTCTAAATACCTCTTTTTTAATTTAAAACTGCATATTTAATATACAATATTTTATCATAATTTAATAATATACAATACTTTATCAACATTACCGCTAGTAATGTTTTTTAATTTAGTGTAGGTTTTATCATAATATACACATTGTTTGCAATTTTTAAGATAGGAACAAAACCATTCAGGATTATTATTTTTGACTTCATAAATCTCAAGTATGTAAAGAAGAATATCATGGTCCACAATATCAAAGGCCTTAGAGAGATCAATAAACACTCCAAGAGTATATTTATTGTTTTCAAACCCATTTAATATTTCATTAACTAATTTAATTACTGCATGTTCTATCGAGTGTCCTTTTCGGAATCTGTACTGGTTGTTATTTAGAACTTTGTGAGTTGTTATATAGTTGTAAAGCCTATTATGCATTATTCACTCTAGAATTTTAGAAAAACATAGGAGTATTGAAATAGGTCTGTAATTAGATAACTTTGAGATATCGCCATCTTTAAATATTGGAAATAACCTAGTCATGGCCTACTATAATTACACGGCTTTCATGGCCTACTATAATTATCTTGCTTTTCGCAGCGAAAAATTAGAAGGGTAACTTTTCAAAACATAAATATATCACATAGCATGATTGGCCACACTTACCGCAATAAAACTAAAATCTTTATACGGATTTTTGTTTTTTATTTATCAGGCAAAGGAAAATTAGACATTTTTCTTTGCCTGATGATAATGTTTCTTAAAACTTAAGAATAAGAGAATATTTTATTGTACTTTGTAATGATTTTATTAATTTAAAGATGTACCTCATATTGTATATATATGTATGTATGTATGTATATATATATATATATATATATATATATATATATATATATATATATATATATATATATATATATATATATATATATATATATATGTGTATATATATACATATATACACACATATATATATATATATATATATATATATATATATATATATATATATATATATATATATATATATATATATATATATATACACATATTTCTCATAATAAAATCTCAATAATGTTAACAACATATATAAAATGATAAAGAAAAATCTAACAATAAATCTAACAAAAAACATTAAAAGTATAATAGTTCAGCAGTATAATTTAGCATTCGCTACTTCAATTCAGTTTAGCTTAATTGGTTATTAACTTAACTAATTCAGCTTTAATCTTTTTCTTTTTAAAATTTTACACCAATAATTTGATGTTCATCACATAAGAATGAAGAAGCACAATCATTTAATCTAAGTACCAGCTCTGCAGCATATCAATCAGAAAGAGTTGAGTCTCTTATAAACAAAATGGCAGTATCTAATATTGCAAATGCTTTGGCAACATAATGACATTATGATCTTACACATTATTAATGTGTAAGGTCAATAGCTGGTAAAATCAATCCACCACGAGAAAGTTTATCTAAATATTGACATTGTAGCTCACCAGATTCAGCTAATAGAAAAGTTTTGCAAACGCCACATTTGATCTTTTTATTAAACTTTTTAACAGCATAACCAGAAATAGCTGTAGCAACTTCAAAGCTCTCTGAATCTAAACTGCATTCTTCAATATCTGGTAAAATTTCTTGCAATTTATCATTAAATAATTTAAGTAAAGATTAATAACAACTCTCTTTTCTAACATCTTCCACCCAGATATTGACTGACTCTTTAAGTAAAGTTTTCAAAGCTAATATGCACTCAGATGTCTCAAGTTCACGCAAACCAATTAAAAATCTGGTAAAATTTCTTGCAATTATTTATTAAGGGAATATCGAAAAAGATTTGATGAAAACTTTGGCTGATCAACTGGTTTTTTGTATTTTATTTCAATGAGTTCAGTTATTAAACCAATTGACAAACTATTTTTTTTATCGTAATTTTTTATATAGGCTGGAAAATTCTCCAATAGACTTTTTTTTTCAATACACAGCCAATATTTCGAAACCATGGAGAAATATAAGATGATTTAGAAAACAATAAAATATGCATAAAATCATCAACTATAATTGTTTCTGTAACTTCAAAAATACCTAAGTGTTGATTAATTTCTAACTTAAAAAATTTGTATTTCCCATTAAATATTTTAAGCTGATACCCTTCAAGGCTAAAATTATTTAAATCATTTAAACAGTGAATTTTATCTTTTTCTATAAACATACTGGATTCATCCTGATTGTTTAATGGATGGCGGACAGACGGTGGCTTTCTAGTTTTCGATGTAGTTGGATATACTGATGGTGGTATTTATTCAGTTAAGCAATAAATAGTTGGAACGGGATTTAAATCCCAAACTAGTGTTACTATTTTGCCAATTTTAAAATTTTTTTCTTCAAAATTTTTAGCATAAATAGCCGAATTCTTACTGGACCTCCTTAACTTTCGATTGACAAATGCTACCCACTGTTTAAATAAGTCAGGATTATTTTCCGGAAATCCAAAAAGTGAATGCTTTTCAGGAATAACATCAATTTGATTCTCTCTCTTTTTGTATCCAGTTTTACAATAAACTACAGCACATGTATTAACCATATTATGAATAGTTAAAAAACAATTTTAAAAGACGCTTAAGAACGTTTTAAAGTTACCTTTCTAATTTTTCGCTGCGAAAAGCAAGATATCCGGCCGTGTAATTATAGTAGATCATGCTCTAGCTAGTTTCAAAAGATCAGGAAAAACTCCATTTTTAAATGAAAGATTAAAAATAATAAGTAAGGTACTCAATAATATCAAAAACTTCATTAACAACCTTACGGCTTATACCATCAAGGCCTGCGCTTTTGTTTGGTTTTATCATATTAAAAGCAAACCGAAGTTCATCAGGCGATACCTCAAGCTAAGGTAAGTAAGCTCATCCATTACATAGTCCTTTTGTTTTAGATATGATTTAAAAAAAAATTTTCCTGGTGTTATTTACATTACAGAGGATACCAATCATTAATATGTTTTAAGAATAAAGAGAAATTTTCCCAAACATTTTTATTATAAAACTCATAATATTCTCTGTATACAGCTTCGCCAAGCCTAGACCACTTTAAATCACCCTGTGATCCAAAGACATACTTTAACCTTCGTTTCATCCAACACAAAAACGACTTAACTGGATTTGTTGTCGCTCCAGTGTCAGTGAAATGATTGTAACCGAATGATTATAAGCAAATGATTGTAAGCGCGAATCGAAAACTTTAATGTTAAATTTTTATTCATTAATAATAGCCAATTATAAAACGGCAAAGTAATCGTTTCGAACTTTACCGAGTTCGTTTACGAATTTCACCGAGTTTGGGGTGCGCCGTGTACAGGTCACTCTTGTCAGCCATAATAAATACGATGCGCTGTTGTTATTCAACGAGTTAAATTTGCATAATTGCTAAATTTGCATATTTCAAAGATTTTGATGGGCTCATTCTTCAAACGAATAAACACGCCACAAAAAAAGTCAGTTCAATTATTTTGCAAATCGAAAAAGTTCTTAGAGCGACAAAAAAAAAAATACTTGTGCGCATGCTCAAATACTTTCGCCGCGAAGAAATTTGCTTTGCGCAAATTAATTCGTTCCATGGAAATCCGCCTTTAAAACCTTGTCAAACTACGCGATGATTTGTAGTAAACCTTGCTGCACTAGACTTGTATGTATATCTTTCAAAGTATATAAAAAACAGCGGCAGATCTAGGGGTATCCTGTGATGCCCAGGATTCGCCCATAATAACTTTATAATTTATAAAAAAATTCTCATGACAACTTGAAAAAAATTAAAATAAACTTATAATATACAAATATATATATATATATATATATATATATATATATATATATATATATATATATATATATATATATATATATATATATATTAAAATATATATATATATATATATATATATTTTTTTTTTTTTTTTTTTTTTTTTTCAATTTACTTTACATTAAAAAATGGTACAAGAATAAATAATTATTTGAAAAAAATAATTTATAAAAGAAAAATAAATAAACTTTCTATTCAAAATTTTAAAGACACACTAGCGGCAGTAGATTGGGTTAAAGTGTATCAAGAGTGTAACCTTGGGAACACAAACTGTGCATATAATACTTTTACAGATATTTTTCTAAAGCACTATAACAACAATTTTTCAATCAAAGAAAAAGAAATCAAAGTAAAATATTTGAGCTATCCATGGATCACCAGCGGTATTAAAAAATCTTCAAAAACAATATTTGAAAAACAGAAATGAGGATAAACTATCTACTTATAAACAATACAAAAACCTTTTTGAAAAATCAAAAAAAGTTCTAAAAAAACTTATTACTTTAATTAAATTACTTCAAAAAAAAATTGAAGATATAAAAAAAACATAGAACATCATGAAAGAAATAATGGGAAAAAAAACAACAAAAAAATAAATAGCTTACCAGATAGAATTATTATGAATGAAACCGAACACGATGATAAGAACTTAATTGCCGAACACGTCAATAATTTCTTCGCAAATATTGGCCCAAACATGGCGTCTAAAATTTTAACTCCTAATGACTCCTGAGAAAATTATCTAACAGATCTAAATAACAAACTAATTTTCAACGGATTAAGCTATGAAGAACTTGAAAATGCAAAAAACTCTTTAAAAATAAACAAAGCACCAGGAATTGATGAAATTTGCAGCAATGTAGTAATGGGTATCGTTCCGATAATAAAAAAACCCCTCTTTGAAATATTTAAATCTTCAATTATAACAGGAACTGTTCCAGAGAAATTAAAAATTGCAAAAATTGTACCGATATATAAAACTGGAGATCCATACTTACTAAACAATTAAAGACCAATCTCAATCCTTCCTGTATTCTCAAAACTTCTCGAACGAATAATTTATAATAAACTATAAAAATATTTAACAAACAACAACATCTTCAATAAAAAACAATTTGGCTTTCAAAAGCAGCATGCAACCAAACATGCAATCGTAGATCTTGTAAATAACATAAACTACTCATTTGATGATAAAGAGTTCGTTCTAGGAATCTTTATAGATCTTTCGAAAGCATTTGACACTGTTGATCATGAAATCCTGCTTAGAAAAATGGAAAAATATGGCGTAAAAAATGTTGCATTACTCTGGTTTAAAAACGTTTTGCTAAACAGACAGCAATGTATTAATACTGTTGAAAATATCTGTTCAAAAATGCTAAAGATTAAATGTGGCGTCCCCCAAGGTTCCATTCTAGCTTCCTTACTGTTTTTAATATCAATTAATGATCTTCCGAAAGCCTCAAACAAACTTAATGTCATAATGTTTTCAGATGATACTAATTTATTTTATTTATCCCCGCCAATTACAGAACTTTTTGAAACAACAAATAATGAACTTGAAAAACTTAATATTTGTCTAAAATCAAATAAATTATTTTTAAACATAGAAAAAAATAATTACATCTTCAGGCGCAGATCTAGGGTATAGCCGTTGTGGCTAAGGCTACACCTTAAAATAATCAACGCAATAAAAAACAGTATAATGCTCCGACATATTTTCAAAATAAAAATAATATAAATAATCAAGATAAGTTTATTTTTATTTGCTGTGTAAATTCGGCTTAAAAAGCGATTACTTAAAACTAAAAAAACCGGAATTAAAAAAAAGATCGGTCATTGCATATCGGTTTGTGGCTGAGCCACAAACGACCTGATTTTACGGCATAAGCTGACTAAATTATTGTTTTTTTTAACGTAATGTATTTTTATTGAAAAGTCGTATGTCGTCAACACTCGTAGCCCGTGGCTAGATTGCTTTTTGCCTTGTGGCTGTACTTATTTTCCAGACTTTTTATACCCAGCTATTTATATTTATATTTTATACCCAGCTATTTATATTTATATAAGGAAATCGCCGTTATTATTTTCTTAGTAAGTTGGTAATCATGGCGTATATGTTTTGAAAAAAAACTGTTCCAAATGCTATTGATTCACATTCATAACATTAAATGTTGCGAAAAAAATTGTTTACAAAACGAAATGGTTAGAATATCTCACCAGTTTAATTTTGTAGTTAAACTCTTGGCTTGAAAATGCCCTGATATAAATGTTTTTATGCCATATTTTAAAATGAATCAAGGTTTTGACAAAACTTTTGTAGCTTCAAAGTATATTTTTAACTTTGTTTTCACGGACTATATTTGTAATAAAAATAAGTAGCTTTTTATAGCTGTAACTAGTTTACTTATGTACAACTGTTTCTGTGCTTATTGTTTTAAAATTCTTTTAACATTTAACTAAAACATTATTATTTTAATCAACAAGTTATTAATATAAATAATAGTTTTGCCACAGAGCTATATAAACAATTTTTATTTGTTTTTTGCTATAAATGTAAATAATTAAAATATTAGATTTTTATTTCTTCAAAAAAAATTTTAATCTTGAAATTGAAGCTTTAATTAAAGAGGATCTTATAATTTGATTTTATTGTTAATTAGAATCAAATATAATACAGTATTAGAGACTATAATATAAGAGTCTCTTGTTTTATAGTCTCCAATATTGTATTGTATTTGTATTTTATAATATAATATTTCCTTCAACTCTTTCTTGAGAACTCTCTTGAAAAGAGTCCTCAAGAAAGAGTTGAAGGAAATATTTTTGAACTACCTAATTTTGGAATTTATGCAGGTGACACTATCTTATAAGATCATTTAATATCTGTCTCTAAAAATGTTACATTTCTTAAACCGCACAAAAACAACTTATGGAGTGTTGTAGAGAGGCTTTTAAGAAGATTCTTATTTCTGAAATCAATAATAGTAAATACTATTCAGTTTTAGCTGATAAAGCATCTGATTGTGCCAATCTTAAACAGTAGTCTATCATTATAAGATATATAGGCAATAACTATAATACTCGTAAAGATTTCTTAAGATTTGTTAACTGTCTTTAATTATTTAAATGTGCCCTTAGTCGGAAAATGCAGGCATGTTTAAATAATTATCTTTCTGTTGAAAAAGCAAAGCTAATCAATGTTTGTTTTACTTGTTGGGTTTGAAAATAGAAAAGTCTAGGTATTTTTCTTTTAGTCTCCTCATAGTTGACGTTTGAATTTTATTTAAATGTAACTTTAGTTTTAACCTAAATTTGATGGATTGAATTTTTTATATCGCTACAATCGGTCTAATTTTGTTTATGAATTAGCTCTTACTTTAAACGTAAAAGAATAAAAAAAATAGAAAATGTGGAAAGCAAATCAATCATGATAATCACTCATCATCTGATTATTTTAAGCTTTCTATCACTTTACCTCTACTGGACCATCTTGTTAATGAACTTATTAATTATATAAAATTTCAAACAGAAAGCAAGTTGGTTTATATGGGATGTTTGCAGTTCCAACTGTCATGTTAAGCTACTTGAAAACTAACTAAGATTTGCAAATCTTTCAGGAATTTCTAGATATCTATTATTCCAACTCTGCATTCAACCTTTATTTATGCAGAGTTGGATTATGGAAGCCTCTTTAAAAAGATCAGTCAAAACCCCTATCTAATATTTTATAAACGAAACTCATGACTATAATTTATTTCCCCAACATTCTTGAATATTTTAAAGGTTTAATTTTAGGTACAATACCAAGAGATTAAAAACTTATTCAAGAAGTAGAGTGTTAAAAAAGTCATTGAATGACCTAGCTTTAATGTCAATTTATACCGAAATAGTTCTTGATAAAGACGGTGTTAACAAAAAATTTTCAGCTAATGGAGAGAGATGTTTAAAGTTGCTATTTAAGCCTTAAATAATTAGCTATGATTAAATAATAATTATATTTATATGTGAATAAAATAATTAAATCTCTCTTATATTTACAATCATTTTTTTGTTTTTTTTCATTGTTTAATTTACTCTTAGAGCATCTTTTTTTATTTTTTATAAATATTTAATAAGTAAATTTATTTTCTATTTTGTGTACATTTCATAATCCTTGACATCTAAAATGTAAAATGTTTTAAAAATTGTTCTAAACTAAATAATGTAAACCACTAAATAAAAAATTTAAATATGTGTTTATTTCATTTGAGTATGCTACAAAAAGAGTGCTCGATAATCATAAAAAACAAAGATGTTAAAAATTAGTTTCCTGAGGATTCTGTAGATAGTGAGACTGTTCAAATCTTTTTTTTTCAGTATATATTTATATATAGTAATATACAACTTTAATATCTTAGTAATATTTAAGTAAATATCTTTTGAATAAATCACGATAGCATATTGTTAATGCAGTGATTAGTGATTAGAGTTGCATTTATTCTATTAGTAACAAAAATATAAAGGAAAGAATCCAGAATTGGAGAGCTAACTTTAGGCAGCATAACAACTTATGGCAGCATAACAACTTAGGCAGCATAATAACTTTAGGCAGCATAACAACTTAGGCAGTATAACAACATATGGAGTGCAAAGTCCTATGGCTTACCTTCTAGTTGGTGCACTTCGTTAAGTAAATTAGAAATGTCTAAATTACGAACAGAATAGCCAAGGCAAATTTTATATTTTACCATTAATTATTTTACTAGAATCCATTAAAAATAAATGAAAGAAATATATGTGCAAAAACTGAATTAAAAATGCTCAGATAAAAAAACTGTATAGCGGCGTCTAGATGACGTAAATTGTCGGACGTCTTTTTGACGTAGACTAACCGACTTATTAAATAGTTGCAATTATGACGTAATTTTACAAATTTTAGCTACACCTATATAAAATCCTAGATCCGCCCCTGATCTTATTCCATCCCAACCAAAAAAGAACTACCAAATATATTGCCATAGCTAAAAATAGAAAACAAAAATATCGAAAGAATCACAAAAACTAAATTTCTAGGTTTACTTATTGATGAAAATATTTCATGGAAAGCACATATTGACTATTTAAATACTAAAATAACCATAAACATTAGCGTGCTATACAAAGCTACACCAATGTTATCCCAAGAAAATCTAAAACATCTTTATTTCTCATTTATACATAAATGTATATATATAAATAGGTATACCTATTATGCATATGGTAATATAGCATGGGCAAGTACCCATAAATTCACTTTGAAATCACTTTATCGATATCAAAAATATGCTGTAAGAATTGTCTATAAAAAAGATAAACTCACTCATGTTGAACCTTTGTTAAAACTCCTTAATTCACTGAACGTCTATAGAATTAACATTTGCCAAAACTTACTGTTTATGCTAAAATATAAACTCGGGTTTGTCCCACCACATTTCTTAAAGGAATTCTTTAAAAGCAATAGAAATAGGTATGACACTAGAAAAGTAGGAAACTTTAATATACCGTTCAGAAAAACAAAACAAAATCACCTTTCACAATTTCATATCGCCGTTCCTATCTATATAAAATAAACTGATATCCAAATGCCATAATTACAAAATTAGATATAATAAATTGTTTGAAAATCTTACTGAAACACTTCGTTCTAAATATAAACAATTATTTGGACTAACACTAAACTAAAACTGAAACTAAAACCAAAATTAGCGTTGAAAACAAAATCTCAAAAAACTTCAATATATATTAATATAAAAAATCAATATAAATCAATAATAATTATATTTATTCCTAATAATATATTTAGGTGTATTATGTGTACTACAAATCTGTTTTTTTTATCTGCTTTTTTTTTTTACATTTTATTATATGTGAATCCAATATTAAATGAAGTATTTTGTGAAACTAGATACATTGTAAAACGAAAATACAAAAAATATTGCATGTACAAGCGGTTTCTTGATGACAAGACCATCTGGTCTTCTGCAAGTTTCCCGCGTTCTTTTATCATTAACGATACCCTGCAATCATATTTTTTGTATTCTATAAAATTTTGATATATAATATATATATATATATATATATATATATATATATATATATATATATATATATATATATATATATATATATATATATATATATATATATACATATATATCTTATACTGCTGAGTTAGGTGAGCATGATGATATATATATATATATATATATATATATATATATATATATATATATATATATATATATATATATATATACATATATATCTTATACTGCTGAGTTAGGTGACCATGATGATGTCATACTCACCTAACGTCAAATAGCCTGCTGCCGGGGGCTTCAGTACATACATCGACTGACAAATAGCCTGACTCGCAGTGGAGTGCTGGTACATCTACTGAGGGTTTGGTATGGGTCAGCAACCTTTTCATTCATTATTCTTCGTTTTCCCTCATCGTTTTCTAAAAACGCTCACTTTATTTAGGCTAGCAAAAAAAGTGAGCAATTGCGCATATAAATATGCTATAGTAGATATTATATATATATATATATATATATATATATATATATATATATATATATATATATATATATATATATATATATATATATATATATATATATAATATATATATATATATATATATATATATATATATATATATATATATATATATATATATATATATATATATATATATATATATATATATATATATATATATATATATATATATATATATATATATATATATATATAAAGAAAATAGAATTTAATAAAAATTTATTTTCGAATAATATTGAATACAACGTTTTGCAAATTCAACGTTGTACTAGCTAAAAATACAACGTTGGGCCAACGTATTAAATAAAACATTGATTCAACGTAGAAAATATAACCATTTTCCGACTTTAAATAAACGTTTGTCAACATTAGTTTTTAGTTGTTGGCGACGTCGCATTTGTAACCATAATGATATAAAATCAACGTTGGCAGCCGATGTTGGGCTAACGAAACGTGCGATATTGTTCTAATGTTTTAACAACGTATGTGTGCTAGCTGGGATGGAGTTTTCAGACAGTGGTTGGACAAAGCATGGCATTGCATTTCTATCGTTTACAAAGACATTTCTTACCAGAAACTTTGAATTTTTATAAATGTATATGAATTTGTTTACTCTTACAATATAAAAAAGTTTCTTTTTCTGATTTTTACAGAAATTTCAATGCCTTTGACCCAATTGCCCCATATGAGGCAAATGAGCACTGGGATTTTTACAGATATTTTGGGTTTTTATAAATGTGTATGAATTTGTTTACTCTGAAAATATGAAAAAGGCACCTGTTCTTTAACTAAATTTAATTTTTATTATTTTTTACAGATCTTTATTTGTTCCCGCCTCGATTCGGGAAATTAGACCTAAAAATTTTCATAATTTTTTGATATTCATAAATGTAAATGAACATGTTCACTCTAAAAATTTGAAAAATCTCTTTTTCTTAAACTAAAGTTAATTTTTACGATTTTATCAAACCTTTTGATCATTTGCCCCAAAATGGGTTAACGAGCAGTAGGATCCTTACCAAGGGGTACCAAATATGAGAATAGTAATTTGTAGAATTGAATACTTTGATTCTTTAGTAAAAAAGAAAACAACAACAATAATTTAGCATAAGAACCTCAATAAAACTCTTTCTCATTGATGGCATTTGAAAAATAAATTTATTTTCAAAATTTGGTGCCATAAATCCTTAAGGAAAACTCAGCAAATCTTGACGCAAAATAGACGTTATTGAGCCCAACATAAATTGTCATAACTCGGGAACCAGTTACCCAAATTTAAAAAACGAACTCATTCTGAAAACGTTTTTATTATCCGCGTATTTTGGTATTAACTATAGCTAGAGATAATGTAAATAGAAAATTGTGTGAAGTGCCTAATAATAGAGTTGTTTAAATTTTGAATAACACTAATACAATGACATTTTAAAACAAATAGCTATTTAAAGTGATGCACAGTTTCCGTAAACACATCATCAGAACACGCGCAAATTGTTTCTGGCACGTATCTTAGCACCAGAAAGAGGTATTCCTAATAATCACTAGTAAGTAATGTGATTTTTGTAAATTGAATACACAGAACTCTAAATATTTAAAGATATTTGATAGAACAATTTAGTGCAATCAATCATGCACCTTGTCCTTGGGTAATTTCTTTTTAAACATTCAGGCATTTTCAAATCTATTCGTTTTCTAGAAGTCTAAATAGGTATCTTATCAAGTGTAAAGTATAAATAAATAATGCAGGATGATATTGTTGTTTTTGGCTACTTAAACAACCTTTCAATATGAGAAAGTGCAAATCCATTTTTAAAATAAACAAGAGTCATAAAAAACTGATCAAGTGCACTTAATTTTGGTTTTGGACCTTTTTTTGCATTGTTTCTATGATGATGTTTTTTTTTTAATTTTTTTTTCAAACTTGACTGATAATCATAAAAATTTATAAACTCACAGTTACCTGGGTCCACCAAAGAAAATATATCTAAACCAGTTAAAGATTTGGAAAATTATGGTTCAGTGGAAATATTTTCATAATTAAACTCGTTTTTTTTTATTTATTTTAATCTCATCACTAACCTTGGAGTTTATTTTTGTTAATTTTAAGTTTTCATTATTAAGGTAATCATTTTTATTTTTAAAGAAATAGCTTCTTTTTTTTTTTTAAGGAAATAGTTTTCTTTTGTAAATTGTTCTAACTACACTATTAAAGTTTGATAATTTTTACAAACAACTACTTCTTCTGGGACAATCAATATAAAAATTTATATCATTTTCTATAACAAGTTTTACTTTAAAAAGCTTTTGTTAATATATTGCTTATAATTTATATACTTATAAAGCTTATAAAGCTTTTGTTAATATATTGCAAGGTAAAAAGTAAAAATTAATAAACGAGGACGCGGGAAGGGAGGTCTTAATAAACTTGGGGTGGGTAGAAAATTTTCAAATAATAAACGTCACCCCCACCCCTTTTTTTGTTTTATTTTATTAAGGACTCGAGAGTAAGTCTTTTTTTTTAAATTTTTCAATCTTTTATAACAATATTTTTTTTTAAATAAAAAGACATTAAAAAAAAAAAGATAGGATAGCATCTTTATGAAATGTTTTTCTTCCAGAACAAGGTTTAAATATTATATCACTTATATTAAAATGAAATTTGAAAAAAAAAAATAAAAAAGGTATACAGTCATTCCTGGTAACTTTGAACGCTTTGCGTTAGGTTTATCTCAACAAAATTTTTTTAACTAACTAGTTAACAAATATTTTTACATAAAAGTGTTCTGATGATCTCTCTTTTCTAGTTAGTTATTATTTTTTTAAATTTGTTATTTTGTTAAAAAACAAAGTTCAAGTAGGGATTCAAAGTTACACTTGCATTTAGGGTAACTTTGAACACTATTAAATTAAATCTCAATTTTAATCAGTTAAATCTAAAAAGTTGTTTAAATTTCGTTGTATTAGCTCAAATTAATTTTTAAAAAAATATAATTAATCTATTTGAGAATAAACAAACAAATTTTTCAATAAAATATTACAAATCACTAAATGAACTTGTTAATTAATTTTTAAGGTTATGAAAGAAAAAATAATTAAGAGATCATTTCTATATAATTCCACACAAATAAACACCTGTGACTATAAAATTAAATATTACAGTGTTCAAGTCCATTATTTTAGTCTTGAGTCACAATTAACTCTTTAATCAAATAATCATGATCATGGAAAACAAGTATATCATTTCATTTTGAAATACAACTTGCTCATTGTCTTTAATAACTTGATTAACATCTACAATGCTTGAACTTAGTGAAACATTTTTTTTGTTTATTTTCATAATTATATTTTTTGATCCAAGTGGTCTTCCTCTTTTCTTTGTTCGAATATTATCTTGATTTTTTTTCTTATTGTCTCTTAACATATAGTATGCTTCTACCTCAGTGGCTGATACACTTTTCCCTGCTGTTATTGGTAACTTGAATTTTTTGCTTGCTTCATAATTAAGATTAGATGTATGAATTTCATCAACATATTTCCTAAACGATTCTCCAATGCTGAGATGAATATCTATATTTGTAAAACTGGGTAATTTCGAGAGAACATGTTCAGGGTAGAACGAATATATGCCAGTAGCCTTAAATCCTGCTTGTAGATTATGTTCTAGATTTTCTTTACCAACATTAAGAGTAGATTTAATGAGCTGTGAAAACAAACTTTTTTCCCACAGGATGTTTTACGCCATTGGTTAAGAACTGACCTCCAATTAGCTTTTAAACTCGAGAAATACCCAACATCTAGAGGTTGTAAAAGGTGTGTGGAATTGGGTACCAAACATATAAATGTTATATTATGCTTTTCACATATATTTAAGGCTTTTAAAGATATATGAGCACTTAAATTATTACAAATCAGAATTTTTTTACCTTCTTTATTTAAAATATTTGGAACAAAGTGATTTAACAGCCACTCTTCAAATATTTGAATTTCCATCCAGCCACTGCAAGAAGTTCCCATTCTTGATCCTTCTGGTGCATTAAAAAGCCAGTCAGACCAACTGTGTTTTCCTTTAAAAATGAAAAATGGTGGAATTGGCTTTCCTGAGGCATTTCCACAAAAAACAACAGTGTAACAAGATTTTGTTTCTTATAAGTTCTGGATGACGAGAGGATCGACGAAAAATAAGTTTTTTTTTTCCAGGGTTGTCATGAAACCCTGTTTCATCCATATCATAAATGTTATCCGGCATTGCTCCATTTAATTCCTTCTCTAGATTTTGAAAAAATAATTCTATTTGACAATAATTAACCTGTGCACGTTTCCTTGAAATACAATGAGATTTTTTTTAATGATGGATATCTGTCAAGATAAAGTCTACACCACTCCCAACCTGGTCGGTTATCTTTAAACTGTTGCATATCTTTTCCACTATCATCGAGAGTTTTTGACAATACTTTTAAAATCATTAATTCCAATTGGTATACCTTTGTCACTTAAATAAAGTAAATGATTTTCAAAACAAAGTTCCTCGTCAATGCTAAGAGATGCGTAGAATAACTTTCAATATGTTTGAAGAAAAACTACGCATGCTCACGTGATTATTTTTCAACTCAAGCTTTCAACTCAATCTTTTTCAACTCAATCTTTTTCAACTCAATCTTTTTCAACTCAAGCTTTCAACAAGAACGGACGCACTTTTTACCTCGTGGCGAAAAAAAAAAAAAAAAAAAACTTTTTATTTATTATAAATAAAGACGTATCTTTAATAAAAATATTAACTTAATAATATGGCTGTAACACTTCCAGAAATAAAGAAACTTTTAAAAGAAATGTTCACAGAATTTAAAAAGGAAACGGAAGAAATGTTTCAAAAGCAAGAAAAAGCAATTCTCGATATTATTGGCGCTAACATCTAAATAATAAACGATAGATTTGAAAAAGTAGAGAAAAATGTTGATGGAAATGCAAATTGTATAAAAAAATTAACAAAAGAATTAGAAGATATAAAGGTAAGCCTTAATTTTAATGAAGGACTTATTGACGAAAAAATAGTTACTAACAACAAATATCTAGATAAAAAAATGGAACATTCAAAAATAGATAATGTATTAAAAGAAAAACAACGAAACTTAGAAGATCGATTGCGCCGAAACAATCTTAGGATTGAAGGAATTTACGAGAATGATAAAGAATCATGGGCGGATACAGAAAAAAAAGTCCAAACATTCTTCACCGAAAAAATTGGGCTAAAAGATGTTGAAATTGAAAGAGCTCACCGCACTGGACGAAAAAACGATGGACGACCAAGGACTATAATATTAAATCTTCAGAAATATAAAGACAAAATAAGAGTATTGAAGGAATTGTATCGACTCAAAGGCACAAATACGTTCGTGAACGAAGATTTTTCTCGAGAAACCGTCGCTATTCGAAAAAAATTGTTCGCTGAAGTGAAAGAAAGGCGATTGAATGGTGAAAGTGTTACGGTAAGGTATGACAAAATTGTTTATATTAAAACTTCTTTTAAAAACAATTTTAACGAATAATTTTATGGGCATTCCTAAAAAGAAATCTTAAATAAAATATATTAATCATGGCTACAAATGAAAACTTTGAATCTCGTGTTTTTAAAATTCAAAAAACAAATTACTCTACGTTAAATGAAAATTTAGACTCTGATTACAATATTTATCACAATAAATTTTCAGATTGTTCATATTACTTTCCTAGCCAACTAGAAGGGTTTCTTTTTAAGAATGAGAATGAAAGAAATAATAATCAAATGTTAATTCTCCACCTCAATATAAGAAGCTTAAATAGCAATTTTGAAAAACTTTTAGACTTATTAGAAGAAACTAAACATGTTTTTAATATAATTTGTTTAACAGAAACTTGGATTTCTTTAGAAGACCTAAATAATTTTCATCTACCTCATTTTAATACATTTTTAATGGAAAGGAAAACAAATAAGCGCTGTGGTGGAGTTTTAATTTATGTTCACGAAAATTTTGAGTATTGTTTTAGGCATGATTTAAGCGTTTCTGACTGCGATAAAGAAATTGCAGCTATATAAATTACTAACTGCAACAAAAAAAAAATTTTACTAAGCTGTTGTTATCGGCCACCTGATGGCGTAAGCGAAAACTTTAGCATGTTTTTACAACAAATTATTAAAAAAGGTACCGTTGAAAAAAAACAAAATTTTATAATTGGAGATTTAAACATGAATTGTTTTCTTTATAATGATAACCTTAAAGTTAAAAATTTTTATGATGAAATTTTTGAAACGGGTTCAGTATCTTTAATAAACAAACCTACAAGAGTAACGACAAATTCAGCGACTCTAATAGATAATATAATAACTTCAGATATTTTCAACAATGATTTAAAAGTAGGTATTTTGCGAACCGATATATCAGATCATTTCCCTATATTCCTAAAATTAGATAATACAATCTCTGAAAAAACTTTAACCGCACAAAGAGTAATTAGAAAACGCATTTATAATGAGGCTAACCTTAATTTATTCAAAAATCAACTTTCATTACTACACTGGAATAACATAAATTTTAATGATAATGCTAACAATCTCTATGAGTCTTTTTTCAAAACATTTTTTTCTGTATACGATGCTAACTTCCCAATCATTGAAAATAAAATAACTACTAAGAGCTTAAATACACCCTGGATCACTAAGGGCTTTAAAAAATCGTCCAAAATTAACCAAAAACTATATATAAATTTTTTGAAAACAAAAACACCTAAAAACGAAAAAATTTACAAGGACTACAAAAACCTATTTGAAAAAATTCGCAAAAATCTAAAAAAAAATTATTACTCCCAATTTCTCAATACATTTAAAAATGACACAAAACGCACATGGCAAATAATGAATGAAATTATTGGAAAACAAAAATCATGCTCAGGTTTTCTGCCACAAATGGTTAGAGTCGATAACAAAAGTTTATACGAACCAAGAACTATAGCTCAAGAATTTAACAAATTTTTTATCGATATAGGTCCAACACTTTCTAAAAAAATCCCAAACACCAAATCTTTATTTACTGATTTTCTAGTACCCATTGATAATTGCATTGGTTCAGTTGAGTTGTCTTCTGAATTGTTGTTTGAAGAGTTTGAAAGAGCCTTCAAATCTTTAAAAAAAAAATAAAGCAATTGGAGCAGATCAAATAAATGGAAACGTTATTATAGATTGTTTTGAACAGCTAAAAGTTGTTCTTTTTAAAGTTTTTAAAGCTTCTATTCATCAAGGTGTTTTCCCCGAACTGTTAAAAATTGCCAAAATTATTCATATTTCTAAAGAAGGGGACAAATCAATTATAAGTAATTATCGCCCTATTTCTGTTTTTTCCACCTTTTCAAAAATTTTAGAAAGAATTATATATAACAGAGTATACAAATATTTTCATGTTAATAAATTACTTAACATTAATCAATTCGGTTTTAAAAAGGATAGCTCAACTGAACATGCAATTATCCAATTTGTACGGGAAATCTCAAAATCATTTGAAAAATCCCAATATACTCTAGGACTTTTTATTGATCTATCAAAAGCTTTTGATACGGTTGACCACCAAATTCTAATCCATAAACTTAAACAATAATAAAATGGAATAAAAAATAAAGTTTTAAAATGGTTTGAAAGCTATTAGTCAAATCGTAAACAATTTGTTCCGAGTAATGACGGTTATCACACCAATTGTCTTTCTATAACATGTGGAGTCCCACAAGGCTCAATTCTTGGTCCACTCCTTTTCCTAATTTATATTTATGATTTAAATAAAGCCTCTAAACTAACAAGTATTATGTTTGCAGATGATACTAACTTATTTCTTTCTAACAGTGATATCTTTGAACTTTTTAAAACAATGAACAAAGAGCTTATACATGTATCGAGTTGGTTTAAATGTAATAAGTTAACTCTAAATTCTAATAAAACAAAGTGGACCTTATTCCATTCGCTTTCCAAAAAACGATATTTGCCATTAAACTTACCTAAAATTTTTATTGATCAAAATGAAATAAAAAGGGATTCCGTAACAAAATTTTTAGGTGTTTACCTTGATGAAAACATCACTTGGAATCATCATATCGACTACATAAGCACTAAAATTTCAAAAAACATAGGAGTTTTATATAAAGCACGAATCTACCTCAATAAGAAAATTTTAATCAAACTTTATTATTCATTTATACACAGTTATTTAAATTATGCTAATATCGCCTGGGGTAGTACAGAAAAAAGTAAGTTGCAACGTCTTTATCGCCGTCAGAAACATGCTATCCGTTTAATCTGCTTTGCAAATCGCTTTTCTCACGCAAAACATTATTTTATTGAAATGAAAATTTTAAATATATACGAGCTAAATATATATAATGTTTTATGCTTTGTATACATGTGGAAAAATGACTTGTCTCAATCTGTCTTCAAAGATATTTTTACTCCAAAACCCATCAACAAATACAATTTGAGAAATACTGATTTTTTAAATGAACCTTTCTGTCAAACGAACTTTAATCAATTTTGTATTGTCTATCGGGCACCACACCTTTGGAATAAAATTGTTTTGCCCAATTTTGATATCGAACTACCCATTACTTTTCGTTTTTTTAAAAGTAAATTAAAAACCCTAATTTTTTCATTAGAAGACGTATTATGTTATTATTAATAATATAAATTAATAACTTTGCCTTTTCTTATTTATATTTGTAAAAAGTTTATTCTTACTTATTTTGTTGATTTTATATTCTTTACTTCACGTATACGTTTATATAAAATATTAATGAGTAGATCCGCGTGATCTCTCTTTGGATTATAAAATATATATTTGGATTATATATATATGAAATTTGTAAAAATTTGATACTGTTAATGCTTGTTTGAACTTATTTAAGGTTCTGACGACAAGATCCTTTGATCTTCTTTCAGATACCTTATTTTATATTTGTGAAAGTTTATTATTATCATCATTATTTTTTTTTTTATTTTTTTTGGCAATATATAGTTGTAATACGACCAACAAATGTAAAATTAAAAAAAAAAAAAAAAAAAAAAAAAAATTATTTATCCCGTTTCTATCCCGTTCCCGTGAAAAAACGGATGAGTGGAAACTCGCCTTTAAGGGTTGCTTTTAGGAAAAGTAAATAAATCAATGTTTGCCTTTCAGGTTAGTTTGTTTATCGTTGTTAATCTTAATAATGTTTTTTTTCTTTAATTAAAAAAAAGAAATAAAAAAATCACGATGTAAGTCTTATCCAATTGCAGAGGAGGCTTATATTGGTTCGAATTAAACTTGTTCTAAGCAGCTGGAAAGTGGTGGTAGTGGTTAATTCTGTTGTGTACCAATGTGTAAAAATGCTAAGTATGACGTATAAATAGGTATGACATAATACTTTTGTCGAAATGATTTTTTCACCAATGCACCGTGATTTAGAAACACTTAAAATTCGGCCAAAATGCAGTTTTTTGAGTAGCGCAATTTAAATAATGTTATCAGCTATTTTCAACAGTTTCTTATGATTCTAACTCATTCTATAAGAAACTAAAAAAATTGCCTTAATTGCCCCATTTTGAAATAATGTGGTTTTAAAAAGTTTATTTTACAAAAAAATTAGCGACGTAAAAGCTAATACGACGTAAACTAACTTTTGCCTTCTTCTGGAAACTAATAGCTTCCTTCCCCCTATTGATGTTGGTGTCCGATAAATTTGGTCTCTGAAAAAATACTCTGGCTGTGGTTGCCAGTTTTAATGCGGAAGCCAAAACATTTTTAGAGAGGCAACCACCCAGTGGGCACGGACGTAAAAAAGACGTCTTTTAAACGTCATATCCACGTTTCGGACGTCTTTAGGATGTCTTTTGAACGTTTAAAAAACGTCTTTTTTTGGTTCGGTGCCCACTGGGCACCAACGGTTTCCACGTCCTATAAAAGTCAGCATTTCGGCAGAAAGTTGCAGCCGGGTAACGTTATTAGCTCTAAGTTATTATTGAAATTTTCCACAAAATATTTAAAATAAGTTTTTTTATTAAATTAATCATTTCTAAATGAAATTTTAAGACTTTACTTAACTTTTTAGTTAGTAAATACCGCGTACCCGTACCGCGTACCCATCAGCTTCTTAAAAAGATCAAAATTATAAAGCAGAGAAATTTTTATAGTGTTTTCGTAGCTAAGAACAAACTTTAAATATTCTTTTTTATACACTTATACCATAAGAAAAAAGAACGTTAAAAAAAATTATGTTAAAACTTGAAATAAAAAGCTCCTAAAATTGGGCTTTGCAATCCAACTTAAACGGTCACATTTCACAGTTTAGATCTTTATCATTGTAGAACTTTGTTTTTTTACATTCATATTTTGCTATTTTTTTGCTTTGTTGCAGCAAGTTAAATTCGTCAAGATATTTTATAGCGGAAAATGCTTCAATGCTATTTCCAATTTTCCATACGATTTTAAAGCATCAAACAAAATTTGCGTTGTGGCATTAGGAGTTAATTCTTTCCATTCTAATAGCATAGCAAAGGATTTTTCATCGATACTGCCATAGTTAATATGATCTTTATCTATCGATTCAATTTTAGAGTTAGGGAGTTTAAGTTTTCTTCCTAAATGTTTCCAATAATAACTCACATCTATAGATAAATCAAGTAACATTATTTCGGTAGGTATTTGAACTTTGACTGGGCGCATCTTTTTAGTAATTATTGGAATATGTTGATTTACAGCTAATAAAAAAAAATTGAAAAAAATGTTAGCAACAAAAATGTTAGCAACAAAAATGTTAGCAACAAAAATTTTAGCAACAAAAATGTTAGCAACAAATGAGTTAGTAAAAAATGAAAAAGATGCAGAAAATACGAAAAAAATTTTTTCTTAAAAAAATAATTTTGTAATTTATAAAATACTTTAAATTAGTCCATACAAACATTAAATAAAGGTTAAATTTACATAAAATCAAGTTAACTAGATAAAAGATAGTTTAATTGGTTAATTAGGTTAAATAGATATATGGTTATATTTAATATAATATATAAATAAATATTTAAAATCACATATTTAAGTGTTATTTGTGTAAAAAATTTGTGTTTCTGTAAAAAAAAAAAAAGATGTTTGTGTTAAAAATTGAATTAACTAAAAATTGGCAATCTTGTTTAAAAATTGTCAGAAAATGATCAATAGAATTAGCTTTCAGCTCGTTTTTTGATCCACTTTTTAATTTACCAGTGGTATTCTTTGTGCTGGTAGACTTTTTGTGGCTGACATGATGTGATGACAGAAAAAGACATTTTGTTTGGCTAACTATTTCACCGGAAGACGTGATTTAATCCACATAGAAGCGCTACCAAATAAGAGTTAGCGGTTAGCAAAAATATGAGTTGACCCTTAAGTCAGTTCCCGAGAAAACCACGGTATACCTGTGAAAGATTATGACCATGGAAATCTAAAAATGTAAAAATAAATCACCTGACTACGTCCGAGAAAGAAAATAAATTTTGAAAATTTTCTTTATTCCACAAATATGTGAAATGACAGCATGCTCAAAATTTTGCATTTTTAAATTATTCATAATAAAATAATACAAGCAACATATATAAAAATACTTTAATTCTACATGACTTGACATGGAAACTCTCTTTTAGAATTCTTTTCTCCTTAAAAGATTTTCAAATTTCATGAAACATTTTTTCTCTAATACTGATTATTCTTAGGTAATTCCTTGCGTTGGCTGAAGCTTACACCAAAAATTCTTGCTGTTGAAATCAACAAGGCATATAAGAAGCCTTTTTCCATATTCTGGATGACTTATTGGGCGTTTGTATCTTTCCCAATGTAAATTGATGCAGTGGTGCATTGCTTCTGTTGTTTGTGTGCTAAAAATTTTAAGTGGCATCTTTTTTTGTTTGACGAAGTCTTTTGGTGTGATACTTCCAATAGGCAAGGATTGAAAAGGAATTTTTGAAAGCATCTATTGTTTCTTCAAATTGCACATGCAATTTGTTGCCAAAATAGGATGATACCACATCAGCAAATTTTTGAAAGGTATTAATGATGGGAAAAATATGAAAAGCATTGTCCTTTTCAGCAATAGTTTGCAAAAAATCTAGGTTTTTTAGTCGCTTATTGCAGTCATTTTCTGCAAAATAACCACCGTGAAAGGGCTGTTGCTTTATGTGTAAAGCTTGAAGCCAATTATCTGCTTTTGGCCATACATCTTTCAGAATCTTGAAAAAATGATTCACAATACCAAGTAAAAGTTGCAACTCCATGGGTGGAATAAGATCCATTACCAAAGAAGAATTGCCAAGAGAAAGAATAGGCTTGTGAATTACATTTTCAAACTTCTTGGCATTTTTGGTGTTTGAACAGAGAAGGCACGGAATGAATCTTTCAAAGAGCCAAATGTTCTTGGAGTCCAACGGTCTGCAAGATTTGAGCTTTCAGCAGTACACCATTCGTATGGATGGGAAGAATGGGCCTGCAGGCCACATAAAATGTCAGCCAATTTCATATCACATGAGATGACAAATTTTACATCCTTGATGTCAAAAAGAGAAAGAATGAGCCTTATATTTGTATAATTTTCTTGAACACCTTCAGCCACAGCCACAAGAAGTTGTCTTTTCACTCCAGTATATTTTTATGTTTTGCATGTAAGCAATCGTTTGCTGGGAGGTGAATAATCATTGTGCTGTGGTTCCATTACGAAAACTCCAAGACAGACTTTTAAAAATTCTCTACCCCCATCAATCCCCAATTTAACTATATGGTTTGAAAAATCTTGCGTGACAGAAGTAGATCTTTCATTAAGGAGTTTAGGCTTTTAAAATGTGCAACCACATGATTTGAGTTTGTTTTATCAGAGTTTGTAAATGCCATTGCTGTCTGAGTGAAGCTGTCTTCAAGATTTTCGCCAAGATCTTGAAATTTTTTAACTATGCAAGGCTCCAAAACTTTGGTTGTGCTAACATTGTTGATTGTTTGTGCTAGCTTTCTGATACCATTGTTGGACAAGCCTGTATTTATTTGCACCTGAGCATAATCTTTGGCTGTTACAACTAGTTGATCCTTGAACAGCTGCACTTGGTGGTTCTAAAACACAACAAAGGTTATCATATTTTATCCTAAACGAAATGATAAGTTAAAATATTTTGTTACCAGGAGTTTTAGGTAATGTTTGTCCACCCTTGGCTTTTGATAGTCGAATGATTCTATGATTTTGAGAGGGTGTTTTTCTGTCAATTTCAATTTGTATGCATGCATGCATGCATGCATGAATGTATGTATGTATGTATGTATGTATGTATGTATGTATGTATGTATGTATGTATTAGGGTGAAGTGAAAAAATTTTTTGTTGAATATCTTGGTTGGATAGCTATAAAAATTTGCTGACATATGCAATTAGTAATGTGGCAAACAATCAAACGATTTAAAGCATATCTTGAGGTTCCACAATTGACCTGAATTATAGGCATATTTCAAATAAAAAACAATATTTTTTGAAATTTCAAGTTTATATATGACAACATATTTATGTAGCAGTATGCATTTTTAACAGTCTATACGAAAGTTACAAGTAAATAGAACTAAATATTTGAAAAAAAAAACACATGAAAACTCTAGTCAAACATGATTTTATAGCTACAAATGATGTTGTGCTTTAGTGTCCAGTTTCGGCATTTTTGACCTCGATTCCAAACGTGCTCTTATGAATCCGTCGCGTTTTTCTGGACCGCAAACCGCTTGGGAAGCTTCTGTAACTAGCTTAATATGCCTCTCCACCGACTGAGTGTGACAAGGATAGCGTGCGAAATCCAGTCTTGGTGTATCTTCTTCCCGGATCATGGTTAAAAAAGTATCGTCATCAATGTCCATTACGATTGGAGGCTCTGTGATTGGAGTTTTTTGCCAATCGATCATGTCTATGTAACTGGTAGCTTCAAAATTGATTACTGGCACACAGAAAGATCTAACTGAACTCGTGCGCTTCTGCTTCCTGGATTTCATTATACGTCTCAGAGCCAACTCGCGTATTTCTGATTTTTCGTCGGTAAGCATCGCAAGCAACAGGTTTTCTGGATGAGTAAAAAATGCGTTGCGTTGAATTACTGGATCAACAACTTTCTTCAGCTTGTCTGTGAGGTAGCGTGATTTCAGTATTGTATTATGGACATGTCGAGCGCCATCTTTACATGAAGAAGTATTTTTTATTTCAAACCATGCTGGTGCATAAACTGTTACGATGAAGGTAACCATAGTCTTCAGTTCATCCGATGGGCATCTTGTGGCTATATACAGGCGTAGTATTCAATTAGCCGTTGTTAACCATCTTGAATGATTGATAACACCAGGATTGCGAAGTGAAAAGCCTACAGGACAAACGCCAACACTGACAGCGGTGCACAAGTCAAACAGATATTTTTGATCTGTACTTAAATCGTCAGAATTTAAACCTGTCGGTAGAATACAGTTTATGGGTATGTATTTGACAACGGGAAGCTTCTCACATGCCACCAATGATTTTCCGATTGGACCAGAAAATCCTTTTGGACCATTGGTAGGTCCATCTAGATGTTCGAACAAATGCCTTAACGGTAATTCGTTAGCATGTAGCTGACATACGAACCATTGCAGCGGTTTGTTCAACGCCCCTTCAAGTAATCGAATGATACCTCCTCGATTGCCTGTATTAGCAACGGTTCCGTCACAACCTACAGTTTTTATACCACCCAGGTCAACATTCTTTTTACTCAAATATGCAATCAACTCTGCAATTGGTGTAATGTGGCCAAAATAGATGGATCCTGGTTCGGATATAATGGATATATGTTCTTCAGTTGTTAGTTTTCGATGAAATTTCCCATCACATTCTTTAATAAGGGTTATTGTACTGTCTTTTCTTCCATCAAAATATAGCCTAGTGATTGTGTTACTGACATTGGCACATAATGTTCCACGTTTTTTACAACGCTCTCGTCGCACTTTACTTCTGTCAATCACTTTAGAAACATCCCTTTCGTGGATTATTCCAACATCTTGAAGAACAGCACTGGAGATTCCTGCTCCGACCCTTTCGGATACACCATGTCGATCACATGCTAACGCCAGAGATGGTAATTTAACTCTCATCTGCTTGTCACTCAACTTTCTAAATTGTTCATTAGGATCCGGCATACAATCGTCATCAGATTCGTCATTGCTAGCATCAGTTTTCTCTTCCGTAGAAGAAAACTCCTCACAAACATCTGACTGTTTCTCACTGATGTCATCAATGTCAGATTTGCTGCACATCTGCCTCTGCGTCAACTCTTTACGAATATATCGTTTTTGCAATTTGATGGATTCGGCCTCATCAACTTTAGCAATGATCATACCTCGTGGACCCCGCTGATCTTCTAGAAAATCACGTTCAATTGCGGGTATCTTTCTTGACTTTTCACACTGACACTGAGATATGAAAGAACACTTGCAGGAGCAAATGTCAAAGAATTTTTTGGATTCATTTTTAAACTGAGATATTTTCTCTCGGTATGGTCCGGAGTCTTTTCTAGACTTATATGGCTTCAGCAAATTCATGAACGTCTTGTGGTACTTGTTCAACATTTCTTGGACACGGCGGTGGCTTACATGTGGTATACAAGCTTTGTCCCATATTTGTTCCACTTTTGTTGTCACTATTTCTGCCACATTGTGATGTGGTGGATCTCTATTGTTCAATTCATATTTAAGTTTCTGTTTTGTCAGATTGTAAAACTTCATAACATCTGCATAAGTAGGTAGTTGATTGTCAGGCATTTCAGAGGGAGCATCAAAAATGACACAAGATACTTTTTTCCTGGCTACAGCCATTAAATATGAATTGTTATTATAAATGAATTAAAGTATTATCTTATATGAATAAAATGTTTTGCAATAAACGCTGTTTGTTTACTCTAGACAGGAAAAACGCACGTGAATATGTATAAAAGTGAACTACAATAAAAAAATACCGGATAGTAAATGCTTATAAATGGTTATATTTTGAAGTTGGTTGTGGAACCTCAAGACGTTACCTAAATTAATTTTTTTTTTCGGAGTAATTGATTGTATCACAGAGCAAGTTTTAATAACTATCTAAAGTCAAGCAAATCAAAAAAAAATTTTTTTCACGTTTTCACTCCACCCTAGTATGTATGTATGTATGTATGTATGTATGTATGTATGTATGTATGTATGTATGTATGTATGTATGTATGTATGTATGTATGTATGTATGTATGTATGTTTGTATGTATGTATGTACGTATGTATGTATGTATGTATGTATGTATGTATGTATGTATGTATGTATGTATGTATGTATGTATTCACCTTTTAAAGCAATGGTACGGGCTGCAGTGACCTCTGATGGACGTTCTCCATTAATATTTTTGGAATCTGGAGTCAAGTTTAATGCAATTGTGTATCGGAGTCAGTCCTGGAAGCTGTTTTAAAGCCGATAGCACAAACTCATTTTCAGCCGAGGTACATCAAACAGCGAAAAAAGGTTCACTACAAACTCACTACCTAAAACTTGATGGAAAGTTTTAAGATTTAAAAGTAAATCTTTATGTTGTATTTTTGAAATAGTTACAGATAGGCTACTAAGGAAAAAATAGGAAGATTCTTTCAAATAGCTAATCATCTATGTCTTTTACGTGGAATTCATTTTTAATTTTATCATTGAAGGCTTAGTGTTTTAATTGTAGATTTTGAACCATAAAAAGATGTGAACAAATAACTTGCTATAATTGTATAATTGAAAAATTAAGTCTTTTAAAAAACATTTTAAAATTAAAGTTTTATGTTTTATTTCATTTGCTACATTTTTTTATCTATGTCTACACTTTTATGTCTTAAAACTTTTTTATTTTAACCAGTTTATAAAATTTTTTATCAGTTTAAGTAAAATACATGAATTTTAAATGGAAAAAAAATATATACAAACAGGAATAATAAAAGTAGTATATAGGATGTTTTCTTTTTATATTTTCAATTTTTATTTTTTGTTTTAAGTTTAAAGTAGTTTATTTGTTTAATTTTATTTGAAATTACACTTGAAATATTTTTTCATAATAAACTTAAAAAATTAAATTAACGGTTTTTTTACAGGGTATCATGTAACTTATAAACAAAACAGAAAATCATCAAACTTATTTAAAATAAATACTTTTGAATAAATTAACATTTGTAAATTAATTTAAATGAGTTTAAATTTGCAAATTAGCGAAACAATATTAATCTTGTTGTTTTTACGGCGCTCTAGAAGTTTGTTTACCTAATCCATAATAGTAGCTATAAAAATCAGATTTGTCACGTGATCTCCGACTCCAAGAATGGAAGCAAATTGCAACAACTTTTTGTGTATAAAGATAACAAATTTAATCAGAACACTTTTTCATGTTGAAAACTTGTATTTTTTAGAGTTACGATGGTGTTTTTGAACCTCTTCTAGCCCCTTAGATACGTCTAATATCTATAGACTAATAAAAACTTGTAGCCTACTCTTACATTTTTTGATACCAAGTTATAGACATTAGGATAAGATTTAACAAAGTTGTAACAATTTAAGTAGGAAAAAAAAATTTGCACCAGTTTCTTCAACAACTTCATATATCTAAAATATGCTACTAAAAACGCCATAAATTTTTTTTTTAATTGTTCGTTTTCGATAATTATTTCACTTTTAAAATACTGTATTAAAAGACTTTCTAATGATATATAACATTTAAGTATATGCTCAATTAAAAAATTTCAGTCCACGTATCTAGTTTAATGGCATATTATTTTTAAATTATTGTTCAAACTATTTACTAATTAAATGCAACTAAAGTTAACCAAAGCACATACTGAATAAACAATTTTATCTAATATTGTATGAGATTCTCCATCTTTAGTAAATATAAAATTAACCGGTATTAAATCAAAGACAACAAGACCTCTTTGTCAAATTTTACAATTTCAAGAAGTTTAAAAAATCTAATTTTCTCGTTGTTTTTTTTTAGTTAGTTCTGATATATGATTTATAACACCTATTATATATTATAACTAATATTTTATAAAGTTTTATGAGCAATAAAACGCTACCCTAAAAATTTTTAATTTGAGCATATACTTTGTTTTATTATATCGGCTTAAGCCGATATAATAAAACAAAGCGCTTTGTTTACATTTTTATTCTCTCATACATTTTTATTCTCACAACGTTTCTTGAGTCACAGGAATACTAGTTTATTATTTTGTTTTACTCAAAAAAATTCAGCCTAAACATTTTTTGAAATGTCAAAAATGATCTTTCGGTTTCTTCTTCATCCTAGTATAAAACTTATATAAGCATATTAAATTCTATTAAAATTATAATAAGTTAAAATTATACCATAAATCAGCATTTGACCGCAAGCCATGCCAGTATTAAATTGCTTTAGACATGTTTTGTAAAAAATAATAATTTGGCTTTGATTAGAGGCCAAAGATAAATTGACTTTAGTTTTTTTTAATTTTTAAATTGTTAGTTACTATTAAATTGAAAAAAGATTTAATAAAAAAATTCCCATCCTCTTTCTTTTACACTCCCCCAAAATTAACTAAACTCAATTAAAGCATAGTCAATAGAAGGTATAAGGTATAAGAAGAAGTTAGAAGTTAGAAGGTATAAGAAGAAGTTATAAAGTATAAGAAGAAGTTATTAAGTATAAGAAGAAGTTATAAAGTAAAGGAAGAAGTTATAAAGTATAAGAAGAAGTTATAAAGTATAAGAAGAAGTTATAAAGTATAAGAAGAAGTTATAAGGTATAACTTTTATTGACTATGATTAAAACTTATAAACTGAAAAGGTTGTCGTATTTTGCCTACGTAAGCAAAAAAGCAGTAACGCATTTTAGACGTCACGCAAAAAATAAAGTATATATTTGTATATAGAAAACAATATATTTTATAAACTTTTGTTTAAGTTTTAGTTTCATACTTTTAATTTTCAAAAATTCTTATTAAAAAAGTCTTTTTGCAAACTCTTTTGTTCAAATATAAAATAACTTATAAAACAGAAGAACTTTTTCATGTTTAATTTTTTTTACGCTTTAATTTTAAATAGGCGAGACGCGTTTTTTAAATTGCTCGTTTACTTACATAAAATACGGCTCAACTAATTTAAAATATATTAAATTTGAGTTGAAATACACTTTTATTGAATGTAATAAGATATTTAAATGCAAATTCTGTGACAAATTTAAACTAAAATGCAACTTTCTTTAAGGCAATTCAGCCACTAAAAAACAAGAAGAAATAAAAGCAACCTAAAGATATGTACCAAACATCGTCATTATTGATATTTTTCTTTTTCTTTCATTAATTGTTTCCATCTTTAGATAATAAAAAACTCAATTTTATTTAAAAGACAGGCATATAACAAACAGAAATGCTAAAAAAAAAATCCTTAAAAAATGACAAATTTAAAAAGATCAAACAAAAAGAGGCGCTTACTTGGTTGCTGTAAAATCTTTAATGGTTTTAAAAAAGTAAAAAATTTTTTTTTTAAAAAGTTCAAAGAAAAGCTAAAAAAACATATATAAAAAAATAGTTAAAAAAAAATTAAATAAATATAAATCAAAACGTAAAAACTTAAAACAAAAATATGTTTTAAAAAAAGAAACACTACTCACACAGCTTGTTGAAAGTTGAACGACCTTGTGGTCTTTTTCAAACAACGTGTATAGTTTAAAAAAAGGTTTATTATACAGAAAACAGAAAAATGACGACGTTAAACATTCATTTAAAGTCTTTGAAAATTTTACAGAATCGTAACTCAGTAACTAACGGCATTAAGCATGAACAAATTATATGTAGATTATAGTATGTTGTGTAAGGTTAATTTAAGAAATAAAAATATAATAATATAATCTTTACCGAATATATACCGAATTTTAATATAATACCGAATTTTTCAAATATTGCATTGGTAATTTATGTTATAGTTATTTGCTTAAATGATATTAAATATGGTTTGAAAATGAATGCGGTACTTTAAAATACCATTATGACGCAATTAACCTTTTAACGATATAAACATTAAAGCTGAGTTTATTTGCATTTAAATATATTACACTTTTTTGTTACACTTCGAAATCACGTAACAAGGTGATTTAATAAAACATTAAAATTTTCTCATTTTTATACAGTAGAAAAAGCGCTAAGACAAGATAAAGTGCTGGAGAAAAAATATTTAATAATTATTAATTAATAATCATATATCAACGCATATATAAGTGTTAATAAGTGTGCATGCATAGAAAAACTGGCACCTGATATATGTATATATATATATATATATATATATATATATATATATATATATATATATATATATATATATATATATATAAATATATATCAGGTGCCAGTTTATATATATATATATATATATATATATATATATATATATATATATATATATATATATATATATATATATATATATATATATATATATATATATATATATATATATATATATATATATATATATATATATAATTTGTTTTTTAATGGGTAAAATTTTAAATGGGTAAAAATCTATGACTTTTTTAGGCAGTTGTAGTAAAGTATTGCGAAGCAGATTATAAACATATTTGATAATTTTTTTTTTTAATTTTCTAAATTTGTATTTTCCTGTTATTTGCATATTGACGTTCAATAGCAAGCTTTGTTTGAGGCTGAAAATAATTTCCATATCTCTAATAGAGAAAGGGAATTTTTTATATATATTGTTTCTTTTAAATTTTATATATATATATATATATATATATATATATATATATATATATATATATATATATATATATATATATATATATATATATATATATATATCAGTAGTATTTTCTTGGGGCCCGGGGCTATTTTTGTTTTTGGAGGCCTTTTTATGAGCCAGAGCCTAAAAAAAGAAAAAAAAAAGATCCTCGAAAATTTTTTAGGGCCCCCTAAATTTGCGGGGCCCGTGACTATAGCCTCCCCCCTAGCTCCCCCTTTATGATTCGGCACTGCGTAGGGAGGATTTTTTGGTGTTTGAGATAGTTAACTTCCAGACATGGAGCAAACTTCAAACATTTGTATCTTTATACTTATGTCAAATAAGAATGATTTGCAAAAAATTGCAATGATTGGAGCCTGAGAACAAAAAAGATCACAAGAGAGTAACAAGTTGATAAAATATTTTTTTTACTATTCGTAACTAGACTTATATTCATCGATAAGTTTTAAATTTCATAAAATATCACTTAACGTTCAAAAATTACGACCTTACAAAGTTTGTACCCCCTCAATTTGAGGGGTGGCAAATTTTATATAACATAATTTTTAACGCTTTTTGAACTACTATAAAACTTATCGATGAATAAAAATTATCGATGATTAAATGATTGAAATTTATTGATAAATATAAGTCTAGTTAAGAATAATAAAAAAAATATTTTATCAACTTGTTGCTCTCACGTTTAGGGCAGAGGGATTTTGGGCTTTTTTGTTCCCAGGCTCCAATCTCCGCAATTTTTTGCAAACCATCCTTATTTGACGTAAGTATAAACATACAAATGTTTGATTTCAAACACCAAAAAATCTTCCCTACGCTACTGATATATATATATATATATATATATATATATATATATATATATATATATATATATATATATATATATATATATATATATATATATTTAACTTAACTTGAAAACTTTTTTAACTAAATAACTTTATTTGCCGACAACACCGGGGAAATCATAAAAGGGCCTACCCCCCCCCCCCGGTGTCATCGGCCCTAAACTTTCAATACCTTCTCATAAGTTCGGCCGCTATATAAATACTAATAACGTACCATAAACTTAATGTCACATATAGTAAAACTAATTTTTAAATGTTGTTTCATTGTAAAATTATCATACAAATTGACCTTTCCCCATAAAGCAATGCATTATTGCTTTATGGGGAAAGAGCAGCCGAGGGGCAGTGGTTAGAGTTCTGGCTCAGAACCCAGAGGTCCGAGGTTCGACGCCATCTCTAGCCCAACAAGCGACATTGGTACGGAAGGAGACGTGAACTTCCTGTTAAATGCTCTCCCGCAGTGCTCAATGATAAGACCGTAAGGACTTCTGGGAGCACCTAAATACATAAAAAAAAAAAAAAAAAAATTATGGTATTTGTATGTACGCGGAAGTAAACAACAAAAATAAGTCGAGTAAAATGTCAAATATTGAAAGAACTGAGATTGTCCCAATAGACTTGGTGTATTTTATTTCACACCTTTTAAATTTTTTAGTTCAATTTTTAAAAACTTTTTTAAAAATTTAACTTGAATTATTTTCTTAAAATTGATTAACATTATGACAAGCTTTAATTTTCCTCAGTCAAATTAGTTTTAATTACGTAAATGGTCCAGACAGTGTAAAAATTTTTCCATTATAGCTAGGCTTAAACTAACTCTATATAATAAAATATTATACATAGATTGTCATTTTTAAAATATCCGGAAAATTATTTTATTATAATATCCGTAAAAAATCCGGAAAAATATTTTTAAGACATATAAGATGCGGTAGTGGTGTAGTGGTAGAGCGCTCGCTTCATAAACGAGTGGTTCCGAGTTCGACCCCCACCACATCCCTGGTAGTACCGCGCTCAACTCGTTTCTCCGCGCAGCGGCCTTGTTCATCAAGGTTTGTGTTTCGGAGTTATAGAGTTGAGAGAGGGTTATAACCACAAATAAGTAGCCTCCTCGTCTGTAGTGGCCTTCTCGGCCTTGAGGAGGTGAATTAAATAAAAAAAAAAAAAAAAAAAAATCTGGGAATAAAAATGCTTTTTGTGTATTTAAGAATATCTCATGTGCTTGAAAAGAAAATTTTTGGCAGGTATTCTTCTATATAAATAAAAATGTATTTTAATGCTTACTTAAAGTTTATAAATTAAATTAAACTAGATTTTTAGGTGAAATAGTTAAAATAATTAAAGTGAAGTGCTGAGTGTTTACATATCTTAAGTAATCCTTAAAAAATAGATTTCATATTATTTAAACGTTCCAAAACAAAGTATTTATCAAAACATAAGCAAAAAACCTTTTAAAAAATAATTTTTAACGCCATTTTTTTTTCTCGAAGGTAAGTTTTGATTTGAAGAGCATTTTTTTTTTCTTGAAATTTTTTTTTTTTATTTATTAAAAAAAACAACTTTTTTTTACATAAATACTGCAGAAATATATCGCAAAACAATAAATGCTTTTTTCATCAATATCTCAATAAATAAATTGATTTGGTAATTTTAATTAACACAAAACTTATTTTTTAATTTAAATACTAACATGATTTTTTAAATAGGCTGGGTGAATAAACATAATTGCTTATACTCACAGCTTTACGCAAATTTTTAGCGATTTTGCTCGCGTATTTTTATTCATGTAAAGCTAAACAATTACTATAATTTTTGTCGGCACTTGGGAATCCCTTTATTAATAAATATACGCGTACAAAAAAGAAAAAAATATTTGTAAAAACAATGTTTTATCTAAGTAAAATATAGCATAAAGTAATTGATGAACGATACCTTTACTGTTTTAATTATTTGGTGACAAAAAAAGTTATTATATAAAATGTTGCATTTAGTGGAATGCTAAAGACATTTTAAAAAACTAGATCCAGCAGAAGTATTTATATAGTTAATTTTATAATCTTTGACTAATGTATATTTGTAGACTATTCTTATTCCTACTCTATATTAATGATTTATACTTAGCATCCAAAGTTTTAAATGTTATTTTGTTTGCTGATGATTCGAATTTTTTTTACTCACACAATAATATAAAAGAACTGTTTAGAATATCTAACGAAAAATTATTAAAAATAAATTACTGGATTACAAATAATAAACTTTCATTAAATGGTGAGAAAACTAAATTTATCTTGTTCCACAAACCTCGTAGGGGAGATAACCTTTCTCTAAAATTACCCAATCTCTTTATGAATAAAACAATTATTAAAAGAGAGTCAACTGTTAACTTTCTAGGAGTGATTATTTAAAATGATGAAAATTTATCATGGAAATATCATATTAAATCTATTGAAAACAAAATCTCCAAAAATATTTCAATGTTATATAAAATTAAACCATTTCTTAATATTGAGTCTTTAAAAATTATATATTTTTCATTTATTCATAGTTATCTTTCTTATTGCAATATTGCATGGGGAAGTATTAATTATGGGAAACTTAAAAAAATCTATAGCAAACAAAAACATGCATGTAGGATTATATTTGTTGTAACAGAACTGTTAATGGTGAATCTCTTCTAGGCGAACTTAATGCACTTAATGTTTATAAAATTAATATTTACCAAGTTATGCTTCTAATGTTTAAATCAAAACATGGTTTGTCTCCTAATATATTTCACTCTTACTTCACTGAAATTACTCATAAATACCCCACAAAATTTTCAGTTGATATGTTTGTTATTCCAAGATCTTATTTAAAACTCAGCTCATTTCAAATTCAATACCATGGACCATTTATATGGAAAAGTTTTTTGAAAAATATTATTAAAAATAAAACTCTTCTAAACTTCTCCCTAGAACAATTCAAAAAAGAATCTAAACGTTTTCTATTAGGAAAAAACTTCGATTTTAAAAATTTCTTTTAAAAATAGTACCTAAAATAATTAAACTGAAAAAGTCATCACGACTCTCTTTTTTTTGTCTTGATTTATTTCTTATCTATAAATAATATATATATATATATATATATATATATATATATATATATATATATATATATATATATATATATATATATATATATATATTATAACTAAAAAAAAATGTTTATTTACATATCTTATTATACGATTTACTATTTGTAATATATTGTGTTGTATTTTGTAATTTTTAACTTGTTACATAAACTGAAGGCAACAATGTAAACGGGGCTTGGCGATAAGACAATATACGTCTTCTTCTTGCTCCGGCCATTTATTATATATGTACGATCTTTCTTATTGTAAATTTTATCAAACGGCAAAAAAAAAAAAAAAAAAAAATTTAAGATGGCAACAGTTCTTAGACTATACTTTAAACAAGCTTCTCTAATGAAATTTGAAATTCAACTACAACTGCGTAGAAATAATCGTTTATATTACAATGCAGTTATTTTCCTGTGGAGATAATTAGATTTATAAAAGATTTTGGCGTAAACTAATTATAAGAGAGAAAACAATTACCTATGTACCAGCAAGCCACGTAATAATAAAAAATTAAAAAAACTATGAATCGCGAGTTTTTAATTTTTCTGTACATACAAATAACATTGTTTATGGGGAAAGGTCAATACAGGTAAAATTAAGGATGGCGTCGCCCCGGGCTCAAAAAAGAAAGTATTTTGTAGCACCAAAAAAAAATAAATAAAAAGGAGCGCATAAAAAAAGTCTTTTTAAATATAAGTAGTACTATTTTCAATTTTTATTGTAATTAGTCAACTCTTTTATTACTTTGGCCATTATCACATTTGCTACATCACTGGGTAATAAAAGTAAAAATATATTTTTCAAATTATTTAAAAGGTTTTTTGAATTAACAAAAAAACACTACTTTGCTTAAAATGAGCTTTGTATGTTTATTGGCAATTCCTGCATGTATCGTTGACCATTGTAGAACATCAAGATCCACACAACCAGTAGTCACAGGATTCGCAAGGCATGCATAATTGTTGTTGAGCTGTAGTTTTATCTCAAAAAAAATAGCTTGACAATTTTTAGAACTCAAAGAACCGTCAGTTAATTTTAAAATTATGAAAAAAAAATTTATTCAAATAAAATACCATGGTGTGCATCCATTAGAAAAATGTCAAAATTTACTGGTAAATTTATAGGTAAAGTTACCGGTAAATTTTACATTTGCAACACATAAACTTTTCACAATATTACTGCTAATTGTCTCCTTTGTTTTTTATCCGTGAATGACCGAAGTTAGAGTATTTTAAAATTTCCCCAATTTTTATAAAATTTTCAAAAACTAATAATTTTTTTTGTAAATATAATTAATTTGGTGATTCTTAATACTAAGATTAAATTTGGTCATTTATTTTAATAATATGCTTATTTTAGATTTTAATAATATGTATTTTTTCAAATTCAAAGAAAAAAACATTTTCTTTAAAATGAACACAACTTGATCTCTTAATAATATACGGCGCAATCTGCAGAATTTATAATTTGTTCAAGAGTGTTTAATTTAAGTTTTGCATGCTTTTTCCATATATTTTTTTAAATGACTATACTTCATGGTGAACTTAGGCGGTTTTACGGTTTTTATAGTTTTTGAATTTAGTGTCTAAGTATAGTCTATAACTAAAAGATGTTATAAAAAGATTAAAACCGACGATCTTGTTTGAGAATTTTGTAAATTGATGATCTCGTAAATATGTTTTATGAAACTTTATTGGATAAATTATTAATAACAATAACAAAATGGTTACTAATAAAGATCTTTTAACTTGTTTTATTGATGACACAATAAGAAGTAATATATGTATAGAAGTTTGTCCCGTCTTACTCCCGTCTTACTTAAAAAAATAATAAAAAGCAATAATTGTTCTGAATTAAGTCACTTTAATTTTTCTTCAAAAATAATTATCTTATTTTATTTTAATATAATAAGTTAACCTGTTTCAACTGTGTACCCAGCCGGCATTATTACGTTGTTTCAACGTTGAAATTCGGTTGAAGCGTTGTTTCAACGTTGTTCAACTATGTCACAACGTTAAATCAACGTTACCGTTTAAACTTTGATTATTTAACGTTATTTCAACGTCATTATTTCAATCATTGTTGACAAAAAATACGATATAAAATTTATGCGCGCGCAGAAATGGAAGTAAAAACGTAAACATTATTTCAACGGTTAAAAGTTTTAGAGATTTATAATGGAAAAAAAAATGTAAATACTGAACTTATACAATATAGAATTTTCAAGAGATCGATATTTTTCGTTTAACTTGGGCTACAATGCTCAAAGACTGATATTATTAAATGTAAATATAATACAACTTTTTCAAAAAATGATCCAATAAATTATGTTGAATTTAATGCTAAGCGTTGTTTTTTAATAGAGCATCAAGAATTAAAAAAGGAAACTGATAACTTTAAAAAAGAACTTCAGCACGAAATAAAAAAATAAAGATTTATATGAAAAATTAACTTCAACCACATCAGTTATTACTATGAAAACAGACAAATTTGTATATAAACATAATCTAAACAAATCGTGTTATTGCAATTTACTTGTATACAGACATTTATTTTAAAAATAATAGATCTTGCGACTTTTATACTGGGCTTACATCTGTCAATGTGTTTCATCAGTTAGTGCAGTATCATCATTAATCAAAAGAGATAAAGTGATATTAAAAAAAACATTTACTTCTGTTTTTTGAAATTTAAAAAAATCCTTAACTACTTGGACCAAAATAAATGTAATGCAGCAAAGATGAATTTTTAATGATGCTAATACTTGGATTATTGACAGCTGATTTTGCTGACAGGTTTAATATATATTTTTAGGATTAGAGAATGCAATATTTTCTTCATTGTTGAAAGCTTCTAGCTCACTTTTAAACCACATGGTTTTTGTTCCAAGTAAAGATGTTATAAGACAGGCAATGCAAAACAGATTTTAGAAATTAAATTATTCAGACTAACACTAAATTTCAGATATAACAGAATTTATTATGGAAACACTTTAAAATTTTGACTTACAGAAACTAAAAGGGAATGAATACAAACATTACAACAATATATAAACATAAGTACCCGTAGCTCCAAATTTATCAATAATTTCTTTAAAAAATTTCTAAAGCTTACAGAAGCTAAATTTCGGATAAAAAAATTACATATCGCAACAACTATTTAGATTGTATTACAAAATACTCTTGTATAATGTATGATTAAGGCTTTAATATTAATTTTTTAATACAAATGAAGTGATTTTAATTAAATCCATTTTTATCAGTCACTTTAAAAATATGATGAGTATTTGTATAAAGATAATTAAAATTTCAAACAATGATATTAGCTTTACTTGTTGTTTTTTTTTAGGCGAATCAATTGCAATTGATGGAATATCTTTAAAATGCTGAGGTAATCAAAATAATTTTTAATTATTCAGAAATTTTAAGAATTAAATTATTTAGCAAAAAAATTGTTTGATAATGAGTTCAATTCAAATTAAAAAAAAAAAATTAATGTTAGTTCTCGCATAATTAATATCAGTTCTCTTATCTATTAAAATTTAGAGTATTTTCCAACAATTTTGTGACCTCCATGAATATGAAGGGGAAAGGTGGAAATATGCTTTAAGAGCCCTAATTTATATGGTGTAGTGAAAGGTATACCTTTATAAGATATGTAAAACTTTTTTATTCTCATTTTTTATATATTCAAAAATTTCTCCTTGTGTTTTTTTTTTTTTTTTTTTAATTCTTTTTTATTAACAGCTTCTTCTATTAAATACGATGGAGCGACTGAAACTTTAATTGATGGCATTTTGTCTAACTTCTAAAAATGCACTTCATTTCGAAAAAGTGGCGGAAAAGGAACAAATTTAGATTGATTGATATAAATTTATATTTATAAAAATCAATCTAGAATTTCTTTATTGAAATATTTACATATATTTCAATAAAGAAATATTTTCTTTTTGTCTGCTAATATTTTTTTTTTCAGTGTCAATTCAACATTACAAATTAAAACTCAATTACGAAAAAAGCCTAGAATTGAGTTGATGTTTTAAGTAAAATAAGAAAAGCCCAAAAAGTAACTGATGTAATATTTTTATTTTTTGATAAAAAAAAAAATTCTAATAATGTTTAAAATTGGTATTAATATTAATGTTTATTAGATGAAGATGAGTAAAAAATAAGTAATGTTTATTAGATGAAGATAAGTAAAAAAATAAGTTACAAGTTATTTTTTGGTCTTGAAAATTGTTTGAATGATAATTTATTATTTATCAAAATATTTTCTTTTTTAATTTTTGCTGTTTTTATATTTTAATTAAAAGTAGATATTATTGTGTCATATATTATAATATACCTTATATTATACTATTATATTTTATATTAATAATGAGTATTTTTGTTTTTTTGTATTTCTATTTTTTTTTTCAATATTCCATAATTATCTGATGTAGATGTTTATGTTTTAGCAACCTAGTATTCTTTCATTATTTGTCTTTGTTATTGAGCCTTAAGTTATTTGAACATAATATATTCAGAACTCTGCTAAATAATAGAGTAATAAATAAATTAATAAAAATGACTTTAAAATATAATAAATTTACAAAATAAAGAAAATCTTATCTTTGCATATATCGTCTACTAATATTATTGTTTAGCAAGTATCATGGTTATAAAATGTTCAAATTTAGCTAGTTTAATTAGGCCTGTTAGTACACTTATATTATGGTTTCTTCATTTTATATTAGTTCATGTAATTTTTTTAAAATCGAATATGCGGAAAGGAGCTGTTTGGAATGAAGATTTACAAGAAGAAGTAATTCCATCTAATTGGATTAGTGATAAAACTGTTTATCGGCTTCCAGGTACCAAAGCATTGACTGCACTAAAATGCAGAGAAGAATTGGCTTAAGTTTATACAAATAAAAACGAAATTCTCTTCAGGTATTACATCTATATATTACAATTATTATTTTTTAAGTAATGTGGTAAGAAGAGTTATTTTGTTGATACAAAATATATAACTATTTGTATAACTATTTCAATTCTAAAAGAAAGCAAACAGTATTGTGAAAATTTTAAATTCACAACTACAAAAGAAAAATGTAATAATGAGAATGTTGACAAGTGGATGCAAGATTTGCACACAAGTGGAAACTTGGATTCAAGTTTTCCACTTGTGTGGTTTGGATGGTTCTCCACAATATAATTATCTCCACAAGCATAATATTAGATTTACTTCATGTTTTTTTACAGATAAATCAATTACAGTTAATTGGTGGAATTACCTCATTTATAATCAGGGTGTCTGCAGCTCCTCTAAAATCCTCTAAAGTCCTCTTTTTTTAAAACCACTTCTAAAATCCTCTATTATCCTCTAAAGAGGTAAAAATTTGATCAAAGCTCCTCATTAATTCTTCCTTTTTTAATTTTTGATGGATGTATAATGTTCAAAATACCCATTCTCGGTCTGCAAAACTGGTTAACGCCTTAAAGTGCATGGAATTGTAAAAAATTGCTTTAGAAAATGCATGCTATTTAACATAACAAATGACATTATTTGATCCCTGTCCAAGCCCCATAAGTGTATAAACATGGACGTTAAACCATTAATAAATGGCCACATAAAATTTCTTATAAAAATTTTATGTGGCCACCCCGAAAATTATTTTTCAATGCTAGAAATGTTTTACATTTTGATTATTAATTTATTTTTAATATATTAAAAAGGTTGTTTTCTTTAAATTAAATATTTGAAAAAGTTATTAACAACCAACTAACAGTTATATTATTTTTTAAAAGTTCAGAGTATTTTCGAAAAGTTATATGGCCTCCATGGATATGAAGGGCAAAGGTGGAAAAATATGTTTTAAGAACACTAATCTATATGGCGTTGAAAAAGATATACCTTCATAAGTTGTAAGACTTTTCCATTCATTATTTATTTTTTAAATCTTCCCTTTTTGATTTTTTTAATAAATTTTTTTTATTTACAGCTTCTTCTATTGTATTCAATGGAGCAAAAGAACCCTCGGTTAATGGAACATTGTTTGACTTTCTAAATTACGCTTTATTTCAAAAAGGTGGTGGAAAAGAGAAGAAATTTGTGTAGATTTTATTCAATTACATGTAAATATATGTAATATTTGAATATGTATTTTTGAATAAAACAAGTTTTATCTCTTTCTTTAATCATACCTAGCTATTTTAACTAAACTAAACTGAAAAAGTTCTAAATAGTCTAAGTATAGACTAGGAATAGATTTAATGTTCATTATATACCTTGACATGCATAGTACGTTTTGATGGTGATCATATTTTGACGCACATAGCACGTTTACATACATATATACATTTTGACATACATAGCACGTTTTGATGGTGAAAAAGTGTTTTACAGTCGTTTAACGTTGATAAATCAACGTTAAAAAAACTATCATTTTAAACGTTGTATCAACGTAAATTCAACGTTGTTGTAACGTTTTTTCGCGTCGAATCAACGTTGATATAACGTTTGAATCTAACGTTGATTTAACGTTGATAAATCAACGTTGAAAAAAACTTTCATTCTAAACGTTAAATCAACGTTAATTCAACGATATTTCAACGTTATTTCAACGTTATTTGCCGGCTGGGTAAGTAACTTGAATCTAGATATAAAAAAACTGTAGGGGTTAAGGATATGACGGAGCCAGTTCTGTCTCTGAGTATATAAATGGTTTTTCTGCTCAGGTTTTAATTATAAATTCAAAGGCTCTGAATACACATTCTATATGTAGAGTATATATACTCTGCATATAATTCCTGATGCTATTCTTCATATTTTGGTACACTGTTGGAATGTAAAAGAACAGCGAACAATTTAAAAAAAAATACTTAAAGAAAACATTCCTGAATAATACTTTTTTTTATCTCTTTTTCTTAGTTTGTGTTTTTACCTTGTAAATATATTTTACAGAGAGTAATTAATAAAATATTAATAATAATATAACATTGGCATCGAATGAACTTATTTGTTTGTGAATTGTGTAATGTTTAATTAGGCTCAGAAGTTTTTTCTAATTATTTAGAATGAATTATTCAGAAAATAGATGAAGTTTTTAAAAGCTAATATTGTAATTTTCTCTCAATCAACCTAATAATTTTCTTAAGTTTTTTGTGCTATTTAAACCAGTTTTTTACTGTAATTGTTTTCAAAAACTGTTACCTTTCTTTTCATTTGATCAAAAATGATCTTCTTTCTTGTTGTTAAGGTTTAACTTGGTTTAACTTTTTTTTTAAATCTTGTAATATAAAAATATATGTAACCTTTTTTTTGACTATGTATATAAATCTATTTGTATTTGTGTCTTTCTCTTTTCCTATATTAATTTTTTTTTTCCGATTGTACAGTATTGTGCAAATTAATTGCATTAACCTAAAAAAATTACAAATATTATATGCCACATCGTGTGCAAAGTGTAATTGCATCACGGGGAGGACATATTAAGTATTAGATATGAACTGTTATTACCAAAACTGTAATAAACTAAGTTCTACTGTTGTTTTTAGCTTGATACAATTAGTTTGCACAATACTGTACATGTCTGGAATAAAAAATGCTCCTAGAAATGCTGTTGAGCCTTGATATTAGGCGAAACAATCATTTGTTGGTTTATATATTTATTATTGTAATACGATATGCCAAAATGGTAGAAAAGAATCTACAGCTCTAAACTCTTTAAATAAAAAAACTTTTTGTTAAAAAAAGTTTCTTAGATATGAGCTGCAATAGAAAAAAAATCCCTTTAAATCCTTTAGCCCAATGGCAGGAAGATTCAAAGGGTTAGATAAGGGATTGGAGTTAGAGTGATTGCTCCTCCCCCCCGTCCTCCTTTGTTTTTTTTTTGAGATATTGAGCACATTGTTTAAAAACGTAAGTAAATTTAGGAGGCTGTTTCAAAGTGACATGAAATTTGGATAAAAATGTGTAGTACAAATTCTATTTTTTGTAGTTGTCTGCTTAAAAAACCAATAAACCTGTAAATTGATAGACTGGATTGTCGAAATCAAAAAATTTGCCCCCTTCCACCTTCCTCTTTATGGTCGGAATCCGCCCTTGCTCCAGCCTCTTCCTTTTTTTTTATATGCCTTGTGGGCGTAGTTGTGTCACTTACCACATAAGGAGCCTTTTTTTTTTGACGGGGTAAATTAAAAACCTGCGTCTGACCCTGATTTATATATTATTTGTTTTTATTTTCATTTTAGCCATATGTTTTATTCTACCGTTTATTATCATAATATTTATTTTTTCTTTATTTATTATTAGTTTTTTTTTTAATTTTATGTTTTTTTTGTTTGTTTTTTTGCCCAAGGCACTTAACGTAATTTTTTGTAATGTTTGTTGTAACTTTTGGTTTGTTTTGATTTTCTCTCTGATTTTCTGTTTATATTTTTTTTATTTAGTCATAATATTTGCAATATATTTTGATTATTATAAGAACTATGATTACTATATTTACTAAATCTTTATAATTTTTTTTAGCAATAATCGTTTTTATGTCATCGTTAGTTTTTCAGTTTATTACTGTTTGTAACTAACTTTAGTTAAATTCGATAACAATTACAAGATTTCATTTAACTTTTCAGTTAAATTTGCAAGCTATTAACTTTTTTTAAATTTATAAAAAATAATAATAATTTATAAAAATATACTACATGTTTTATATATATTAACCTATTTCTTCGCGCAGCAGCCATGTCCATAAAGGTTGAAAAGTGTTTCGGAGTTAAAGAGTTGAGAAATAGTTGTATATAAGAAGTAGCTTCCCTTGACTAAAGAACCCCAATCGGCGTTGGGATCATGAATTCGTTATGTTTTGAGTTTTTGGTTAATTAAAAGCCAAAAAAAATAATAATTTTAGTTTATAAAAAATTATTATACAGCAACCTTGGTACAGTGGTTAGAGCGAAGAAATAAGTGGTTAGAGCGAAGAAATAAGTGGTTAGAGCGAAGAAATAAGTGGTTAGAGCGAAGAAATAAGTGGTTAGAGCGAAGAAATAAGTGGTTAGAGCAAAGAAATAAGTGGTTAGAGCGCTTGCTTTAGAAGCAAGAGATCTAGTGTTCAAAGCAAGCTCTGAGCATATTTCGCATTGTTGTTAAATACTTCTCTGATGTACTCCGTAACAAAATCTTAAGTTATATTGGGCACCTAAAACAAACAAACAAAAAAAATATTATAAAATTTGTAAAAGTTCTCTTTTAATTAAATGTGTTTTTAAAATCCAAATTCGGCTTTCAGTTAAATTTGGTTTAGAAGCCCAAATTTGTTTTTCAGTTAAATTCGGGCTACATATACAACTTAAAATCGTCTTTTAGTAAAATTCGGTGTACTCATATGTTCTAAATTTGTCTTTCATATAAAATCAAGTCTTAAAAAGTCGACTTCGCTGGTCCTTATTTGTGACTGTAACTTTGTATGTATAAACGATTGTTGTATGGAAAGTTGTACCGATTTATTTAAATTATTATAGTTACTATATTATTATTATTACTATTATTGAAATAACATGCTATTATTATTCTTATTATTTACTATTATTATAAATAATATTTTTATTATTATTACCATTGATATTTATGAGTTAAATATTTTCAAAATTACACAATTTATGTTTCAACATCAGTCAAAAAAAACGCCGAAGGTTTTCGAAAATATTTTCCATAAAACATTAAACCGATACAACACGCGATCTACCGGAAGATTTAAAAAACCTTTCCGTTCATCAAAACTTACGAGCTTTGCCATTTCCTATCGTGGCCCAATGCTATGGAACCATTTTACAAGTCTGAGTGGTAAACTTAAAGAAGCCAATACCTCTCAAAAATTTAAAAAGAACATAATCGAACTTATTGCCAATCACGATTCTTTACATGATTTTTTCTAACAATACACGATTATTTCCAATTTTTATTATCAAAGGTAACTGATGAAAAGACTTTATCTTCTTCAGGTTCTCCGGTCTTGTAACTATTATAAATAATGAAATGTCTTGTATTTAATATTTCTAAATATTTTACGGAAATTATCTTTAATTGTAAATGGTTGCTTGACAAAAATTGAAAAAAAAAAAATTAAAAAAAAAAAATAACAATAATTACTATCTCAATCATTGTCATTGGTATTTACTTAATGTTAATAGTTTATACTATTTGTAAACAACCTTGAAATGTAATACCAAATATTTCAGAAAATATATTGAATACTACTAATAAGTATACTAATACAAGTATGATGTCAGTTGTAATGAACTAATCATAACAGTAAGATAAATCGTCATATGTACTGATCACAGTAGAGCCTGTGTATACCTAAAAAACTAAAAATACCACTGTCCTATCTAGAGGCAGTTCTACGAACAAAATGAGGGGGGAACAAATTTCTTGTATATCTTTGCAACTAGATCTAAAAGTTCAGTTAATTTATGGACCTTATACAGCCGTAAAAACCTCAGGGAAAGTAAAAGTTATATAAGAGTAAGTGTTAGTTGAGTTATTATCAAAACAATTGGATAGGTGTCTATTATAAAAACAAATAACTAAGTGGAAGAAATAGAAGTAGTTGATCACGTATACATTCTATCTCCATCAGTAAAAAAACAAGCAGATCAAACAAACACTTTTATAATGCTATATAAAGTTTGCAACCAGGAGAAGTGATATTCAGTGAATAAAATAAAAGTAGAATTAATAATTATATACATGTTGTACCCTATTTCAAGGTCACAAGGCTCGGCGACTGGATTATTAAAACATTTCTAAGCTTTGACAGTACAATAGTTTTTTTTACACTATTTAATAAACAAAAGACTTTATAAAACGGCGAAAAAGTTTTTTTTTTTAATTTTCTCTCTTTCGTTTGTTATAGTATCTTTATATATGTTATGTTGTAATATCTTTATATATGTTATGTTGTAATATCTTTATATATGTTATGTTGTAATATCTTTATTTATGTTGTAATATCTATAGAACCCTCAAAAGTGTTTCATTTTGTATCTTAAAAAATCAAAAAAGATTGGAAAAAATAAATAAATAGTGGAAACGGTGAGATTTAAACCGTGGCGCTTTGCATTAGAAAGCTGCAACCTAACACACTAGCCAGCAAACACTGGTCGTACAAATTAACTTTTTGGTACCAAAATATTTATTTTGGCCATCGTGGAACGTTTAAAAGACGTCTAAGTTACAATCGGAAGTTTGTTTTTTCATAATAAAATACAGATCAAACAAACATGTAAACTAAAATTAAAATCTTATTTTATTAGTATCGGTCAAAAAACATTCAGTTAATAAAAAGTTACAATATAAGTATTTTTTATAAAAAATTTCAAATCAAATCAAATTAAATCAAATTTAGGGAAGAGTGGGTCACAGCTGAACAAAAATTGTTAAATTTTGATTTACTAAACTTTTTCTGCTCGTAACTTTACTCCAAAGTTTGATACAAACAAAATTATCTTTGGTGGGATTAAATTATGTCCAAGAAAGATAAAAACAGTTGTATTTTATAGATGACATGCATTATAACAAAACTCACAAAATTGTTCAGCTTTGCCCCATGGTGGGGCACAGTTAAAACAGGTATGGGGCACACTTGAACTTAGCATTTTCTACAATTAATTCCCATGACAAATTAGGCCCAGTAAAACAATAAAAAGCAAGAACAAATCCAGTCGGCAAAAACTTTAAGCATTAATAATGAATAAACCAAACGTCTTACATGCACGATACGTATCTAGCAGGCAATAGAACATACAGCTATAAAACTCTGCCAGCACCAATGTTAGCACCAATTCTGCAATTCTAAGTTACAAAGCATGGACCAACAGATTTAATCTACAAATAGTACAATCAGGCATCCTACATAACCACCGATGGATCTAACTTATGTTTGTTCATAAAATTAAAATATTAAAACAGTAAAACAATGATAAATGCAGTCAGCAAAAACGTAATACTTTAGAGCTGCAGAAACAAGTTTTGTTACACGGTAAAGGACTATATTTTGTTCGCCTTATATGACTAGTCTGAATAGAATGTCACTTCTTGCGGCATGTGGGGTTGCAATTGATCCGTTTGCCCCCCCCCCCCCCCGCATTTTGCAATACGTTTTTTTTGAGTACCCTCCTCCTCCCTAAAAGTACTAACGCTTTTAACCTATATTTCTAACATTTAATGAGATTCTTTTGAATTTAGTGTCTCCTTTCTTTTATAATTGACCCGTTGCCCTCACATCTTATATACACCGTTTGTAGGGCCCTTCTTCCCCTCCGAGCGTACGTATTTTATGGACGATCTCAAAGTTATTTTTTACAAAAAACGATTAAATCAATTGTCAATAAATTATAAATATTCATACACTACAATACTTGTCTCCCCTATATTCTTTAAATTTTTTAAACGTTGATTGGTTCACTCCAAAATACGTCATTTTCACGAAAAGTAGCCAAAATTGCTTCTTAATTTCCGTGAACTAATTTACACCAAAAATATAATCAACGAAGAAAATTAGATAAGTGTTTTTACTAAATTATTATTGGTCTGATCTTATAAACATGATCTTATATATATATATATATATATATATATATATATATATATATATATATATATATATATATATATATATATATATATATATACATATATATATATATATATATATATATATATATATATATATATATATATATATATATATATATATATATACATATATATATATATATACATATATATATATATATATATATATATATATATGTATGTATGTATGTATGTATGTATGTATGTATGTATGTATGTATGTATATATATATATTATATATATATATATATATATATATATATATATATATATATATATATATATATACACATATATATATATATTATATCTGAGCATATCTTCAACAATAATTCGATGTAAGAACAACAATCTAATTTTTAATATCAATAAACTCGACACAATATTTACCAACCACACATAAATGTCATAAAATTAAAGTTTAACTATTCTTCTTTTCAAAAATAATCTAACTTTATATGTTTCTAAAAAAAAAACACCTTTAAAAAAACGTTTATCTGACGCCGCACTAAATTCGATTCCCGATAACGCGATTTCCGCATACCTATTGAAATACTTGAAATATTTATATTTGATTTAAAATTTTTAAATTCAGCTTATAGCAGGGTATTATTTATCTGGAGCAAGTTTTTCTGCAATCTGCAAAAATTTTGGTTAGGATAAGTTAATTTAGGTAACCTAATATTTGAACTAATTTGAACGAATTCATTAAAATTCAAGTCTGCGCTATAAAATGTCATTTAAAAAATATTATTAAATGACATTTTATGACCATTGACTTTAACCATAAAGTCCATAATAATTCGGCACAATTTAACCATAAATTGTGCCGAATTTTTAGGTGTTGTGCAGAAGACTTGTTTAGCATTAGCCCGCAACGATGGCAAATTTAAAAAAAAAGCGTTACATGCTGTTAAATGCAGGAATTTTCGATGTTTCAGATATGGTACTTTTGGACATTGTGCAAACTCAAGTATATTCATACTTTTTATTTTTTTTAACTTTATTTAGGTGCCCCAAAACGTCCTTACGGTCTTTCACAGAGCACCGCAGAAATCGCAGTAATTGGAGACTGGAAATGAGTTAACGAGAAATAAGCATATTACATTATCCTTAAATTTATAGACAGGTTTTAAATTTAATTTAATACTCTTGTAGGATTCAAAAATTATGACCATGTAAAACTTACAACCTCCTCATTTTATTAAAATAAATATATAAAAACAAATAAAAATAAAAAAATTAAGCAAATAAAACCACATAAAATTAAAATAAAACCAATCAATGAAATTAAACTTAGTAAAGTATGCTCAAGTTCATATTTTATCAACTCATTGATCTCACGTTAGGGGTAGGAGGAGCCAACTTTTTGTGACCAATAGCTGACCAACGATACACGTTGGTCAGATAGAATTGACCTTGGCAGAAAATTTTCCTGGTTTAAAGAATGCTAAGTCTCAATCTGACTGATAACCTAACATATTGCAAACTAAACAAAACAGCCTCTGTCAAAGTTTTACCTATAGTTTGCTGTGATAGACATGTTTGATGTGATAGAAAATTATTTAAATTTTGGATTATAAATTTCTTTCAGTAACCATATTTTGAGTCTAACTAAGCTTTTTTTTTATTAGTGTACTTTAGCAAATTTAAAAGAAAATAGTTCTTGAATGAAATATAAAAAAATCTAACGTCTAAAACTATTTCTTAAACTAATCACAAACTTTGCTTTATCAAACTCATCTTTATTGATGCAGCGCTTTCTCGCTTCATTCTCATTTAGTTTAGAAATTCTTTCTCCAGTATTAATTATAATGTGATCCCTCTTTTCAATATTATTTGCTTCAGTACCAACATTATTTGCTTTTTTCGTTTTAAGCAGACCTGAACTAGTAGAAAAATTTATTTGCATCGAAAGCAGCTCTTCTTTAGTTTTTGCAAGAGTTTCTGTTAATTCAAATCTTTCCTCGCATTCACGTTTTACACAATTTTGAAGCAATTTAATCTGCATATAAATAAAAGGTAAAAAAAGATTAATCTTTTACATAAATATACACCAAACATGAACATAAGCTATTGGTTGAACACGATAAAATTCTTTCGTTAATTAGTCAAAAACTACTTAATTTTTTTTGCGCACTGAAACTAAAATATAAACAAATATTAAACTAAAAAAACATTTGAGATTTTTCTTCAAAACCCTTCATTGTCAGAAGTTAACATTTCAAAATTGACCAGTGTTTCTAGATCCTCACTTGAACAAACATTTTGGGGGTTAAAGATTTAATGATAAATATAAAACAAATCAAATGTCAGTCGCAGAGAGATCTCGCAACTTTGATAAGAAAAGTAGTTAAAACATATCATTAAAAAAAAAATATTTTTCGAGTTATTGAAAGTTATGGGTCAATTACAAAAGAAACACAAAAGTCTCGATTTTGTACCTAAGGAAACAAACCGTCCAAATTGTGCTGAGCAGCGAGTTATTGAAAATTATTAATCAATTATAAAATGATTTTTATTGAAAAACAAGAAATTAGCTTCAGATAAAAAAAGATTTCAAGAAAAATGGCAATGAAAAAACTCAAAGCAAGATCCAGCAGATGATGTCAATTACTCGCAAATATATTTAGTTTCTATCTAAGCGTCCAATTAAAGATGTATAAAATTATTAAAATAAATAATTAATTCAATTAGCCTCACATTGTGAATAAAAAATTTAAAAAATCTAAGCAATTTTTGAGTAATTTACAATTAAAGGATGCTGAACTTTATCGTGTTCAACCGATATATTATAATATATTAAATAATGTATATATAGAATATATAATATCAGACACATATAGTATATATAATAATAGACATAAATTCAAGAAAGATAAATTTTATATAGTTTATCATAATTGTTAAAGTTTATTTTATGTTACAACCAGACCAGATAGAAATAGTAAATAAAAACAAAAAATATCACATTAATTACATAAAAAAGTGAAATTAATAAATCTGGTCGGAATATGTCCCATATTAGTGGCAAATTGCAGTGGCGTTGCAACATATTTGGTAGCCTTTACTCATCCATTTAATGATTTTTCAGCAATCTCTGCAAAACTATAATAAACTATGTGGCTTTTAATCTTAATATAGATTCCGTGGTCCTTTGGATTTTGTAGGATAGACCAAGTTACACTTGTATTCCTTTTATTTGATGTTTTACTTATTTTTTGCTAATGGAAAAAAGTCTACATAGGATGAACCAATTTACCTCATTGAGCCAATGAGGTAAATTGGTTCATCCTAGCGAATATTTAGTTTAAAAAAAAAGTTTTTTAAGCGTCTTTTAAACGTTGAAAACATCTTTTAGACGTTTAAAAAACATTTTTTCCGGACCAAATGTCCGCTGAAGTGGCTATAAAACAATAAAAATTTAATAACACATTTTTTTTTTAATTACGCTTTATCTTTTTATATCTAAACAAATTTTCAAAATAGAAAGTTGAATGGTGTTGAAACTTACACATTACTAACTTCCGAAAAATTGACAAACCACCAAATTCCCGTTTCTTTAATAACATACATTTTTAACTTTATTCAGTCGTGACATTTCTCAAATAAAAAAATAATGTTATAAACAAGGATTGGAAGTTCAATTTCAAAATTTGCAGTTCCTGTACCATAAATGTCCTGATTTTTTATCTACTTAAATGCCCCATAAGTTTCGCCGTTAGACCGTTCCCTAGAACGGTCTAACGGCGCCCCCTAAAACAATCAAAAAAAAAAAAAAAAAAAAAAAAAATTATAAGATCAAATTACTGAAGACAACTCCGGTCGCCCCTATTTATTGACTTGGCCCCCCGCGACACTAAACCTCAATCCGCCACTGTATATATATATATATATATATATATATATATATATATATATATATATATATATATATATATATATATATATATATATATATATATATATATATATATATATATATATATATATATATATATATATATATATATATATATATATATATATATATATATATATATATATATATATATATATATATATATGCATGCATTGCACATACCATTTTGTATACCATGTATATGAGTATATTTGTACAATAAAAGTGTAAATTTAATCACAATATAGAATTTATAAAAGTTAAAATTAAACTTGTCAGTTGTAAAAAACAAACATGTTTAGGGTTTTTGGATATTTTTATTTTTAATTAGTTTTTTCGGCTAACCCAGCATTACTCTAATACAATACTAAATAGTACTAATAATAAAATAAGCAACTTTTAAGTTGATTATAATGTAAATAAGTCAATAGAAAATTATAATTTAATTAAATTCCATTTATAATTGAATATAAATTGAATTTATAAAGTTGGTATACTATAAAGAAAAAATGTGAAAAGGAAACACAAATTATTTTCAGTGTAACTGCAATAAAGTTTGTATCAAAAGGTATCATTTAAACTTTGCTAAATACGGAATGTAGTAGATTTTTGGGAAATAAAACGATTAGTAGCAATTATTTGTGATATTTTGAAATGTTTTTATTTGAAGTTTGTGCAAACATAACCTTGATTAAACTTGATATGCTAAATGAATAAGATTCATAAAGCATAGCAAATAACCTTTTGATTTAAGATGTGAAACAATTTTATTATTTGAATAAGCAAGTTATCCATTTAAAGTTTTTTGACTCCCTTTTGGAAAAAATTCTACTAAGTACTTTATAAAAAATTTTGGCCAATCATTAGCATGAAGTTACTATATACAAACATAAATATTTTGTATATTACTTTAAGTTAAATCCCATACTGGTTTCTCATTATTGCAAATCAGTTGTTGTAACTGCTTCAAAAAAACTGACTTAATACTAAGTTAAATTCAAACGACAAACAATTTTTTGTGTGATATCAAAATTACAGATATCGCAAAGAAGTAATAATGATATAAAAACTCTAGATATCATAAAAAAGTGACAATAACTATTTCTGTTAGTTCTGAAACAAGTTTTGATGATGAATCAGGTATATGGTAACTAATTGACAATACTTATGTCTTTAATGTTTGGGTCATTCTGGGAATTTTAAAAATATTGAAGGCTAAAAATAAAAATAAATGCATTCAATATACCAGAGTGCCATAAAAAAAATATTTGAAATTAGGGGTAACAATAATCTAACAAAAAAAGACATGTTGTTGATACAAGTTTTGCAATGAAATAAAAAAGCCTTGTCTTCACAATCAATTTGGCAAAAATAAAAGCAAAATAAAAGCAAAACTCTAATGTTAAAAGTACAACTCAACAAACAAAAAAAAAAAAATCCATATCGAAATTTAAAAAATATCAAGTGGAAAATGCTCATCTCAGTTGCTCACAATTTTGCTTCAGTTGCTTTTGAATGCTTGGGCATATGAAGTCATACGACATAAATAGTATGACAGTCTCTTGGGAAACTTTTTTGTTACTGCTGTGGACAAAACCTTTTTGCCAAGTGATAAATTTAAAAAAAGGCTTGCAAAGTTATTTTTTGTATCATTGCATTTAAGGCAATCGTCTCCATGGAAATAAGAAAATATGGAAGAAGAAAACCATTTGGAAAGAAATGAAATAGTAAGCTACAATAAACACAATAACCTTAGTATATAAACACAACAACCTTAGTAATTTATTATGACTTGGAGGAAAAATTTACTTACTCTGACATGTTTGGCATTCCACTCTGCTCCGAACTACTTAAGCTGTAGAAAACTTTCACTATTAGGTTTTTTGTATTTAGCTTTAGTTTCAAATATATCACCCTAAGTACCCTAAGCTTTATCATCCAAGGAGTGAAATGTGACTTACTTAGAACTCAAAACTGCAGCAAGTTTTTCAGGGGGAACTGGTGATTTTATATATTTTGTGTCTGCATGAGATTTACGCTCAAAACTTTTTAATCACATTAATTTATTATGTGCAGCTTTAATGTGTTTCCATCTTATGTACTCCATTATCTGCTTGGAAGTAAACTTCTGATCTAGAGAGATTGAACCAGGCTTTTCAATTCTTCGAAGTCATTCAATATTTTTACTGTTAAAACAACAATTCTCTTGTGACAATAAGTTGCAACTTCTTTTTTCAGCTAGATATACAATACCTTATTGTAAAAAAATTTCATTTTTATTTGATTTTTTTTTTGAGGCTCATTCTGTTAAAACTTTGACAAACTGGATATTCCTTGTCATTCTTTTTTGCTCTCTACAGTTGCTGCAATCATCAAAAGTAATTAAAAATCAATTTATTTTAAACTTCTTCAATCTTTTGCTTCGATTTGTTTATAAAATGCATTAGTGGTTTAGTGGTAAACTCATGATTAAAAAGTTTTGACTTTGATCCCCATTTGACAGTATCTCTACTATGTCCCTAGTAATACCGTGCTTAACATGTTTGTATGCGCTGCTTTATTTGTCAAGGTTTGTGTTTCTGAGTTCAAGAGTTGAGAGAGAGTTATAAATACAATAAAGTAACCTTGTCGACTGTAGTGGTCTTCTTGGCCTTGTGGAGGTGAATAACATTAAAAAAAATGCTTTTAAAAATTCTTTATAAATGGATTTGTAAATACTTTTTTTTTCACTAGACATTTTTATTCTACAACAAGATTTTTCTTATTTTTCTTTACAATCATTACATGTAAAATAAAATTATATAAATAATAGCATTGATAGTACTAAAATTTATTATTAATATATTTAGGAAATAACAGTTAAGAATTGTTTCACTCAAACAGTAGACAAATCAAATGAATGATACCAAACATTAAAAGTAATAAAAATAAAAACAAACAAAAAATGACAATATTGCAATATTAAAAAATAATATTTATTGACTAATGGTGATTCAGAATAATACCGATTATGGATAATTCCATGTCAAATGACCCAGGCCATGTCACCATACATCTCAGATTTTACTAATTTTTATACAGATAAGAGCACTTGATAAAATAAAAACTCCTTGTGAAATTTAGCACCTACCTTCAAGAAGATCTTGAAATATGACCATTTATGACATTTTGACAAATATGGCATTGGTCAGGCCCCTCTTGTACCCTCAGAATCACAACCTTTATTTAGAGGTTTTATATCACATAACTTTAAAGATATTTAATAATGGGGCACACACTGCCTCCATATTTTTATTTTTATTAATTTTTTTTTTTTAATTTTTTTTTTTAAATTATATATATATATATATATATATATATATATATATATATATATATATATATATATATATATATATATATATTTTTTTTTTTTTATATATATTTTATTTTATTTATTTAATTTTTTTTAATTTTTTTATTTTTCTCCATATTATATTTTTGTAGAATCTTGCGATAGATTTTTCACTACCTTTTATACAACTGGAGCTCTGAAACTTTTAACACTTGTGTATTTCTTTTGAATATGATATAAAATTGTTTTCAGGAGAGAAAATCAGAGGGTTGATAGGTCCAGGTTACTGGGTAGGTTGTGTCATACTTTAGGATTTTTTGAAATTTTTTTTTTCCAAAACCCGGTATATAGAAAACTTGTGTACAATATTTTAACATTAAAACCAAAAAAAAAAAACTAAAAATAGTTTATGTTAAGCTACCAAGAAGTGTGTTTTAAAACTGCATATTTATGGTAAGTTTTTTGTAATTAGCTTTGACCCTAACCACAAATACTGTTTTGCGTCCACCCATTTTTATACGCTAGTAATTGTTTACACCCACTCACGTTGAATTCTATTTGATATCAAAACTATATAAAAGTGCTAACTTATAAATTGTTGAACATATTATTTGTATGTTAAATGTTAAAATATATTATAAAAAATTTTAAAAATTAAAAAATTTACGCAAAAAGTTTGCAAATTATGAACTATGAGTTAATATCCTCAAGAACTAGAAAAAGAAGCAGATCAAAGCTTTCAGAATATATAGGTTCTGGAACAGATATTCTTGTATCGAAGTTATCAACGCTAAGAGATCTTCTTATATATGGTCTGTTTTTGCAAGAAAGAAACAATAGAAACAAAAGAAATTATCCAATAAAATTGCTTTTCAGAATTTAACAATGAAGGCCATTTTAACTGTACATGCGAATAGAAGAAAAAGATTCCAAAGAAAGAGTTAGTTTTTATACTTGGGCAAAGAGCTAAAATAAGGAATATTGGTCCACATCAAATTAGATTAGCTGACTTAAAAGAAAACAAAAAGCTACATAAAATTGGAGAAAAAAGATTGAAGGAAGAAGTAAGATTTTTTTAATTAGTTATGTTTTTAATTAGTAATTAGTTAATAAATAAAAATTAAATTATAAAGTTAAATTAATTTTAGTTATATTACAAATATATCTGCCTGTTTCAACTTAAAAATAACAAAATCTAATTAAAATCAAAAAGAAATTTTTACATACGACTATTTATGTTTTAATTATATTAGGAAATGACAAATAAAAAATATATTCATAAAACTATTTGTACTTACAATATTTTAAAAAACATCAATTAATAAAAATTCAATTACTTTATCCATAGCTAAAGCAAAAAGCGTCTTAAGAACTACAACAAACAACTAAAAGTCAGGGAGAAAAGTTTGAATTTGAATTCACAGAAACAGACGAACTATGTTGTAATGTTTCACAACAAACAGCAATACTGAACTAAATCTAATATGTCGACAGAATGAAGATCAGGAACGTTTACAAGGACAAAGGAATTATGAAAGTATTTCCAACATAGTGCTAGCAAGCATACGGTATGGTACAGGCTTATGGGAAACAGCTGCAATTGCAACAGCAGCTTGGATGAACGCAGGAATAGTTAAAGAGGATGATACCAAGTTGGTTATTGACCACAGCAAAGTCAAGAGAGCTAAAGAAAAAATTATGCAGTCTCTTTCTAGAGAGTTTGATACTCAATGCTGATTTACCATTATTGATTGTGTTTTTTTTTGATAGCAGAATTGATAATACAAAAGTTCAATTAGTAGTTGAAGGTTCGTCTAATTGTTATCCTGCTACAATCAAAGAGGAACATTATACAGTATGTCAAGAGCCTGGTGGTAGATATCTTTTCCATTTTACACCTGAAAAAATTCAAAAACATATGAAACATGCTGAAATAATTGCTCAGAATATATAGAAATTTTTGAAAAGTAATGGTGTCGATAAAAGCTTAACAGCAATCGGTGGTGATTCTACTAGTGTTAACACAGGGTGGTCAGGCGGAGCAATACAGTGGGTGGAAGTAAAGTTAGGAAGAAAGCTAAACTGGCTGGTTTGCGCACTCCATACTAATGAACTTCCTCTGCGTCATCTGATAACAACTCTTAATGGAGAGACTCTAAGCAGCATCAAATGGAGAGGCAGCATAGGAAAATTATTAAGTGACACAACTGCTCTGGAATTTAATCTATCCTTTGAAAAAATTGATGTCAGAAATCCGTTTATTACTCAAAATGATGAAGTAATTAAAAATTTATCCTCCTATCAGTTTTATGGGTATAAAATAGTCTCTGCTATCAGAAGTGGAAATATACCCGCAGACTTGGCTTTACTTGAAATTGGGCCAGTTAATCATTCTAGATGGTTAACAACAGCCAACAGACTTTGCAGAGTTTGGGTCTCAAAACATGAGTTGGAAGGCAGATTTTAAAAAACCTTAAACTAATAATTGAGTTAATTGTTAAAGTTTACATGTGGTTTAAAATTAAAATTGAGCACAGGTTTACTGAAGGACCAAGACATATTCTTTACCAACTTAGCCTTCTGAAACATCAGTCAAGTGAAGTAGTAGAAATTGTTATGCCAACAGTTTGACGTTCAGCAATGAAATTAATTTATTGAGAAAATAAGTGGGGCTTGACCCCCCATGTCCCACTTATTTTTTCAAATAATTTTGAAAAAATAAGTGGGACATGGGGGGTCAAGGGGTCATGGGGCACTTTCAATAATGTAAAGATAACTTTTAAAATACTGTTTTCAAACATTTTTTTGATTTATACTTGTTCCACTTTATTTAATTATTTATAAAATAAAATACAAAAAAATAAAGTGTTAAGATTGTGTTAAGATTTGCTTAGATGCGTCAGCAATCAAAGTATACATATGTTGAGTTGTTGTTACAGGTGCATCAATGATACAAATTGTTGGTAATTCGAACCTAACACTCATCAACTTTAAATGGCCAGAAAAATTTGTTAAAAGGACTATTTAAATCAGTCTTTCTACAATAAATTAGTTCATGACAAGTAGCATTTACCAGTTTCCCATAATAACATAAACCCATTTTTACGGTAGCAATAAGTAATTTTTTTTTTAATTTCAGATTGAATTAAAAATGAAAAACCAATAGTAATTAATTTAATGAAAGCAATTTAAACACCATGGTAATGCAAAATTAAACAGAGATTGATTTCTTTTTGTTGAATGTTAAAGAATTAAAGAAAGAATATTTAAGAAAGAATTGTTATTGTTATGTTAAACTTTGTTAAAGTTGTTAAAAATGTTAGTATCACTAACATTTTTAACAACTTTAACAAAGTTGTTAAAAATGTTAGTGATGAATTTAATAGGCTATAAATTTCTTCTATACTAATGTAATGACAGGATGTTTTTTTGTTACTGTTAATGGTTCTTATTTAATAAAACAACTTGCTTTTAACATTTTAAAGTTAACAAATATCAATTAAAATAATAATTTTACTAATATAATGTTACGAGAAGATAATTTTTTTTACTGTTAGATTTCAGTTAAATAAAAAACTTAGTGTTAACATTTTAGCATTAAAAAATGTAAAAATAATTCATTTCTGTTTAAACCATAATTTTAGAAGGATGACTGTTTTTAATCTGTATACTTGCAAATCAAAATTCTTATAAACATATGAACTTAAAACATTAAAAAAAAAACCAAAAACCAAACAAAACAAATATAAACCAAAATATTTTATTTTATATTTTAATATAAAATAAAATATAAACTAAAATATTTTATTTTATATTTTATAAGTAAGGTCATGCTCTACTTATTTTTTTTTGAGAAAATAAGTAGGGCATGGCCCTTGGTGCCCCGGCACTTTAGAATCTCCGGTTGTCTGCCCTGTAAACAATTTTAACACATATTCATCAGAACTACACAAATCCTGATTTGTATAGTCCAGTTTCAGAGCTCTAGTTTGTCTGGAAGATAGTAAAAAATCACAATTTTCTGCTACAAAAAAGGGGAGTACATGACCTATTCCTTGGTGACTTGGGGCCTGGAAACAACTTTAACCTGCACATTTATCAACACTACAGAAATGAAAAAAGTTTTAGAGCTGGTGCTCTAAAAACATAAGGATTTTGATCGGCAAGCATACAAACTTTCATATAAGGATAACAGGGCATGGTTCCCACATTTTTGTAGCAAAATTTTGTGATCGATTTTTTACTTTCTTCCAGTCTGTCTGAAGATAGACTGGAAGAAAGTAAACCGTGTCCTGTTATCCTTATATGAAAATCTGTATGCTTGCAGATCAAAGTCCTTATGTTTTCTGAAAGATCATAGAATATAGTAAAATGTGTAAGATTGTTTTTTTAATCATCAAGATTATAAGAGTTTCTTAAAAACTAAAAGCAGGTAAATAAAAAATTGCTTTAGTTTGTTCAAGCTAATAACTACAGGTACTTAATAATAATTTTTTACATTTCTAATATTTTTATTGGATTTGTCACCTCTGAAAAAAGTCACACATTTTTAAGTAAAAAGATCTTTAAAATATTTTTATTTTAAAACAATTATGTGACTTGAAACATCTAAATATAATGTAATTCAACTGGTGTTGAGATTGAGAGCCAGGCAATATCTGACAACCAACACAATAGTTGCCTAAAAATTTAACTGCAAGCTGTTTTTACAATACAAAAATTATTAAAAATTCTAAGTAGTGCGATGTGTCGCACTACTTCAAAAATTTGAAGTAGTGCGACACCAGGCACTACTATGCTGACAGCTTAAAGACACGCGCTGTGTCTATTGTTTGTTATTTTTCCATCAATGTGATCCTTGAAGGAATTTAACGAGACTGCATATGCTGCTTTTGCAGGAAGAGAGTCCCATGCATTTACCACGTGGTTAGTGAAGAAATGCTTCCACTTTTTGCAATTTTTGACTACTTGCTTTATTAATCTTTGGTTGTGTCCTCATAGGCAGTAATTTACTATTGATGGCGCGTACACCTGTGGTATGGCAAATTCTATTTTTTCGATGCCTTGAACAATTTTAAGTTGCTGAATCAAATCAACTCGATTTCTTCTTTCTTCAAGAGTTGTGAGTCCAAGGATTTGGAGCCTCTCCTCATATGATTTATGTTTGATTTCTGTGACTGTTTTTGTTGCTCTTTGTTGAATGCATTCTAGCATAATTATATCTCGTTGTAGATGTGGAGACCAAGCTTGTATAGCAAATTCAAGATGTGGTCTGACATATATGGTGTGCAAGACTTTCCACAAGGAAAGTCCTCTGCTTCTAAAAGCTTTTTTGAGAGAGCCTAACACACAATTGGCTCTTGCTGATACCGCTTCTATTTGATATTTCACTCTCAAGTCATGAGAAACGATTATTCCCAGATCACTTTCATTATTAGTGCTTTCAAGGGTTTTTCTGTTTCCTAATTGATCGAGCATTGTATAGTCTTGAGTCGATTTGTTGATTAGGCGTCCAACATGCATGACTTTTTGCCACATTCAAGTCCATGAGCCATATTTTGGACCAACGTACTACTTCGCCTATATCATTTTGTAACATTACAGCATCTGCCTTGCTCTTTATTAAGCCTATAATCTTGCTGTTGTCAGCGTACATTTTAATTTGATGTGCTATATTATCAGGTAAATGGTTTATATAGAGTATGAATAATAGTGGTCCAAGCACTGAACCCTGTGGAACACCACTTGTGAGTTTCTTCCAATCTGATTTATGATTACCGATTGTTACTCTTTGTTGTTGGTTCGCCAGCTAGTTATCTATCCACTCAAGTAGAGTTCTACATACACCGTATGATTTAAGCTTATGAAGTAGCTGCTTGTGTGATACTTTGTCAAACGCCTTTGCAAAGTCAGTATAGATAACCTCTATGGCATAACCTTCGGAAATTGCATTTGTTAATATGTCTCTTGTTTCTTATAAATTAGTGGCACAATCTTGTCCTGGAAGAAAACCATGCTGGTCTTTAGTGATTAGGTTATTTACGATGCAATGCTTCATTATGATATCGTGAAAGAAACTCTCCATTACTTTGCAAGAGACAGATATTAGGGATACCGGTCGATAGTTAGCTTTTTTTGTTTACTCCCTTTTTTAAAAATCGGTGTGATATTTGACTTTCTCCATAACTCAGGTATATGACTTTCAGCAAAAGACTTTTGAAATATGAGTGTGAGTGGCACAGCAAAAGCAGAGGAACAGTTTTTTAACACCCGGGGGTGTACTCCATCATGACCTTTGGATTTCGATTCTATTAGGTTTTTGCGCTTTTCCCTGACATATGATTGTTTTATTGAGAATTCGTTTATTTCGCATTTGACTTCCGTTCTATTTTTGAATTGTGGCATTTGTTCTTCCATATCGGTGATGAATACTGATTGAAAATATTCGTTTATTATGTGGGCAATTTTTTCTTCGTTCGTTGTAATTTTATCTTCATTATCTTTCAGAGATCTTATTGACTCTTTGTTCATTTGCTTATGCCGTACATATTCATGTAAGTGTTTAGGGTCTGATTTAAATCAATTTGCAATTTTTTTTTATATGCCTTAGTTGCAGATTTGACAACCTTCATCACATTTTTACATGCATCTCGATGTTCTTTTTTAATTACCTCGCGAGAATTATTTCCTGCCTTAGGATATTTACTCCAGAGTATTCTTTTTTTTTTAACTGCCTCCTTGACTTCTGGTGTGTTCCATGGTTCTTTCTTTTTAATAAATGGTTTTGTAGTTGATAGGATGTACAACTCAACAGCTTCGTTATACCTGTCGATGAATACTGAGTAGTTATCGTTCATCGAAAAGTTCTTGAATAGGTTGTACCAGTTGTATGCTAGTATTCGTGTTGAAATAGATTTATAGTCTGCTCTACTCCAGATATCTTTTATTTTTCGAGTTATTTTTATTTCTATAGTTTATTGTAAATGATCCAATTATAAAACAGTGCGATTGGCCTGCGGGTGTATGACCTAAAGAGTCACCCTTTTCTATTTCCTTGATTCTGTCTCAGTCATCTGTGATAATAAGGTCAAGTGTGTTTTTTAAATCCTCTTTTCTGGAGTTACGATACGTTGGGAAGGTCACCACTTGAGTGGTGATAATCTTTTAACAGACTCTAATTTAATGCAATGTTTATAACCTCTATTATTGAATGCTGGACCTGGTGTATTGATTTAATGCATTTGTATCTGAACTTTCTTCATATCAATAGATTTCAAACCTTTATATAATTTATATTGTTGTATAAGGTCACCTCTAAGTCTTTGACCTTCTAAAGTTGTTAAATCTGATATTTTTAGTCTTTGATTATATCCCAGATGTATTAATCCTGGTATCAATTTAGTTGCTCTTCGTTGAACTTTTTCAAGCTCTTTGATATCTTTTTTATAATAGAGATTCCAAGCTTGATTCTCAAACTCCAAATGAGGTCTAAGGTATGTGCAATAAAGCATTTTTAAGAGATATTTATTTTTATACCTAAAAGTATTATTTAATCTTGCAAGCATATTGTTTGCTTTACTGGCAGCATTCCTTGCTTGTAAAGACAAGTAAGGAATGGGAAAGCCCATTTCGAATCATTGGATATATAAATACCTAAATCTTTTTCAAGAGTAGATTTTTCAATTTCTTTTAGTTCACTATCATTTTTCATGAAGGAAGAATAGCTTTTATTACTTGCACCAAAATGCATTATTTTATATTTCTCAAATTTCAAACCCAGTTTCCAATCAATAGACCATTTATCAAGTTCATTTATGTCATTTTGAAATAATTTTGAATCAACCTTGGTATAAATAGGAGCAATTATTTTATTGTCATCATCATACATACAACATTTATTAAGAAGTCTGCTTGGTAAATTGTTTATGAATATCAAGAAAAGAAGTGGGCCAAGTACAGAACCCTGTGATACTCCACTTAACACATCAACTCAATTTGCCATGCTATTTCCCATCGCTACATTTTGTTTCCTATTTGATAAGAATGATTCATTACATTAAAAGGCATACAAACAATACTGGAAGCATAAATCTTAGCACATAATTTTATGTGTGATACTCTGTCGAATGCTTTTCGAAAGTCGGTATACAAAACATCAATTGGAATACCATTTAATAATGTGCATTAAGTTATTTAAATCATTTTTTTATCAACTTAACAATAAACTTTTACTTTTTATACAAATTAAAAGATTAAATTTTAACAAATCTGAGTTTGCATATAAAACTAATTTTGCTGTTATAGAAATTTTAATAAATTTTTTTTTTATGTCACACTGTAAATAACCCCCTTCCTATTCCATGATATTTAGTGTCACTTTTTGGTACCCCTCCCACTCTAAGACTGCCATATTTTTATTATCTGAATAACCCTTTATAACAAGAACACAAACAATATTGTGCATTATTTTTTATGGTATTTGAGATAAGTAACTTTTAGACATAAATCAAATCTCAAAACTTGTGTGCCCCTCTCCACCCCATTATGAGGGCAACAAGTTACTGAATTTTATACTCTTGTAAACCAAACTTATACTCAACAAGAAAATGGGAGATATAGCATGGTAAATCTGCAATACAACATGGTAAATCTGCAATAACAAAAACCAATTTGCAATGATTTCAGCTGTAGTGGTAGTGTAGATTTCAGTGATTTCTGTAGTACACATTTACTTTATTTATTTTAAGAACCATGTGAAGTGAACAATTTTTAGCATATTTACCTTTTTTAATTTTTTTGATTTGCTAATTTTAATTTAAAATTAGCAAATCAGATTGCACATATCTTATTCTAGTAAAAATATGTGGGTAACCCATTGAATATTCTTATTATAATTCTGTTTCATAATTTTTTTTTTGTTCTTTTGTACATTTTAAACAGTTATCTATTATAAAATATGCAATTTACTAGATAAAATTTGAACATATGATAAAAATTAAAAGAAAAGATCATTATTAACAAATAAAAAATGTCACATATTGAAATTTGTTACATATATATTAAGATGTCACATATATATTGAAATTTGCTTGCTTTATTGACATAAGCAAGTAACAATGTTAGTGTCAACTACATCAAAAATATAGAAACTAGCAATCAATTTTTTCTTCAGGTAAATTTATTTAGTGGGTATGCCTTGTGACAATACAAGGTGTTTTGATAAACATTGACAAGTAATTGGCCTGATAAATATCAGTTATGTATTCACAGTATGTTACAATTGGTATTAAAAATATTGAAAAAATAACAACTTTGATGACAAGAAAAAATAAACAAAAAACCATTACAGTGTTAGAACTATTACAGTATTAACTTTTATACAAAACATCTTTCGACTGAAAAATGTTTTGTATCAAAAAATGAAGAAATATTCTTTCACACGATTGTTCCAAGAAACTATAAATTAACAAAGTAGCAGGTATTGACTAGATAGTATTATCATAATAGGTTTCAAATCTAAATAACATGAAACTCCATTTTTCTATAAATGAAAAGCACAAAATCGCAACTCTTGTTTTGGATCCAAAATGTAAAACTTAAATAATGGCAGTAGATAAAAGAATTGCTAAAAAAATGATAGCAGATAATGTTAGTTTAAGATAGATAATGTTAGTTTAAGATAGATAATGTTAGTTTAAGATAGATAATGTTAGTTTAAGATAGATAATGTTAGATAAGCTTTTTAAGAACCTACAAATAATTTAAACAACATTGTTAAAAACTTATTTCACACCCAGCGCTTAAACATTTAAAGGGTCCCCAATATTTAAAAACAATTTCATTTTTTTAATGAAGCCAAATTATATAAAAATTTTTATAATAATAATTGTTTTATAAAAAACATTTAAAAAAAATCATTAAAAAAAAACAAAAAAAAAACATGTAAAAATGGACTTTTTTCATTTTTAATAAAAAAAAGTCATTTATGCAGTAATATCTATAACAATATTTTTATAAATAGATTATTATATTTGATACTTTTAAAAAACTTTTTTTAGTATTTGGGACCAGTTAAATGTTCAGGGGTGTTGGGACCCCAAAATATATATATATATATTTAAATTTTTTTAAATCCAGTATTATTCTATTATATAGAACACATTTAGGTGGTGAGAGCAGAAATAATAAAAACAACTGTTTTGACACCCTAATGCATATGTATTAAAGTACCCTAGGTACCCTACTAGGATACCCAGGTATCAAAATAGTTTAAGATTATAATGCAATTTACAAACAATTTTCAAAATTTAACAATTTTTATCAGCATATAACAGTCTAGATAAAATGTTAATTTGTTTTATATGCAAATCAGCAAACTTCTTAATTAGAACAATTTGCAGAAACTAAAAAATCAACTCATCACATGATAACATATGAACTAAAATGTCACACTTTAAAAATTTTAATAAAATTTAATCCCAATCTGAATCTGTTTAAATAAAATTAAAACAGTCAAAACAAGATATTTGTTTAGGTTTTTGTTTTTTGATTCTTAATGTCTATGACAGTTTCTCTATAAAAATAAAACAATACTTTGTTTATCTTTTTTTTTTAATCATTATGTTCAATAGCATTATTAATGCATATATCATGCTTTACATACAAAATATAAAATTTATAAATGAAAATAAAATTAGTTTTTAAATAACTTTCATTTTATTGTACTTTTAAATAAGCTTAAAATAGAAATTTATGCTCTTTATTAAAATTAAGATGTTTAATAATTCTTGATTATTATGATCATCATGAAAATTATGACACTATTTTAAAATAATATAAAATAATAATTTAAAACCATTAAATTACTATTTAATGATTTTAAATTATTTTTTTACTAATAACTTAAAAGAATTAGTTTACAAATAACACTTAGTTACAAACCTCCTGCTGTCTATCCTGCAAATCTTCACTTTTTCTTTTTAAATCATCCTGTGTTATTTTGAGTAAATTTATCAACTCTTGAATTTTTCTTTTGTAGTCATTTTCCTCCGATAATTTATTATTATCAAAACTTTTTATACTTTCATTCAATCTTTTTATTTCCTCTTTTAACTTTGATACAACAATGTCATTTTCTTTTTTTAATACTGAGATAACAATGTCATTTTCTTCTTTTAATGTTGATAAAACAATAGCATTTTCTTTCTGAAGAAAATACTTATATTTTAAAAAAGTCATATTGAAAACCACATAAAACATTTCTATACAATTGTCTGAAAAATAATTAATGTAGTAGTAGTAGTAGTAGTAGTAGTCGTAGTAGTAGTAATACAAATCATAGATTGTCAGATTACAGTTAGTTTTTGTGAAGCTTATATTGCAATTTTCACTAAGGAAAGCTGCAAGCTGTAGTAACATTAGAGATTATCGAGGCTTGGTTTAAAACTGTTGACATTTGGAGAATTGATTACTTTATCTGGTAGCATGTTCCATGCATTGACAATGTGATTGTTAAAAAAGTGGAAGCGAGCTAAATGGTTGCTGTACTTTTCACAATGAAGTCTTTTTCTGTGGTTTGCTCTTGGTGGAATTGTGATGAGGGGAAAGTACCAGTTGATTATGTCAATGTTATTAACAAAATTTGTATTTTTGGATGAGATCAGCTTGTTTGCGACGTTCAACTAGAGTATATAGGCCAAGTTGTAAACATCTGGACTTGTAGTCTAACTTTTTCAGTTTGTCTGGTATTTTTATGGCTCTGCGGTGTATTAGCTCAATATTGTTCATCCTTCACCAAATGAGGGTTCTAAGCTGGAATTGCCAACTCAAATAAAGGACGGATGTAGTTGGAGTAAAGTTGTTTCCTTAAAGAAGCATCACAAGACTGGAAAGTGTGTTTTAGGATGCCTAGCATTTTATTTGCTTTACATGAGGCAATGATGGATTGGGTTTCTACTTTAAGGGCATTGATAATTTGAATTCCAAAGTCATGCTCAGAGGTGGTTGCTTCCAATGTAGTTGGAGTCGTTATTGAACGAGGGCATATTTCCTCCATTGAGTACTTGAAAGGAGTTAATTTTTTTTGGCCAAAGTGCATGACCTTGCATTTCTTTGTATTTAGCTTCATGAGCCAAGACTTAGTCCAATGAATAATTTGGTCAATATCTGATTGGAGTTGAAGTTGAGCAGCAAGTGAGTTGACAATGCTCAGAATTTTAGTGTCATCGTAGATCTTACAAATGTTTTCTTTGCTTTCTTTGTGGAACTCCAGTTGTCACAGGTAACCAATTCAAATGAGTGTCACCAAGGATGACTCGTTGAGTCCTGTTAAGTAGGCCTGTAAATCAAGCTGAACATGCCAAGCTTGCCAGGGCTCAACTTGTCTTGTTTACATATTAAGAGTGTTCTTCAGGCTCGGCTTGAGCTCATTTCGAACGTGAGATTCTTTGTTTAAGCTTGGCTTGTTAAGGATTAGTATTGTTTGGGCTCGGCTCGTTTTACATGTTGCTCGAGCTCAACGGGTTTAAAACTCGAAATAATTATTGTAACCGGTTAGTTTAAAGCTCGTTTAGTAAAAAAAAATTGTTCGTTAAAGGCTCGTCTGTAAATAATGCAAGTCCAAATCAACAAACAACATAAACAATCCTACAGTCTATTAAACATGCAAATAAACAACATAATGAAATAAGATTTCACAAATCTAATAATTCAAAATAAAAGTTAAATCTAATAGTTCAATGTATATATATTCGAGCTTTAATTGAGCCTATATGAACGAGCCTATGATGTTCAATCTCGGCTCGTTTAATAAATGAGCCTAATTTTTTGTTAAAGCCTGGCTCGTTTACCATTCGAGCTGAACATGAACAAGCTCTTGTCAAGCCGATCACCGAGCCGTTCACGAATATGAGCCAGGATTTACAGCCCTACTATTAAGTTGAAAAGCTTTTATCCAATTGAGAAGATTACCTTCGATTCCGTACATTTTTAGTTTGTAAAGCATTCGTTGATGTGGCACTTTGTCAAATGCTTTGGTGAAATCCAAGAATATGATGCCAACTGGTAGTTTTCTGGCCAAATTTCCAGTTAAGAAGTTCATTGTTTCAAGGAGATTTGTAATGCATGCTTTTTTCTCTAAAAAGCCATGTTGACTATTTGAGTTGTTGATTTTAGATGCTGCATGATTGCCTTCTTAACTAGTTTCTCCATTATTTTACATGGAATCGAGGTGAGAGATATTGGTCTGTAGTTTGATGGGTCGATTCTGGAGCCTTTCTTAAATAAAGGTGTTACATTTGCTTTGGACCATGAGTTTAGAATTTCACCATTGTCAAATGACTTTTGAAAGATGAGTGTAAGTGGAGTAGACGTTGAGATAGAACAAAAGCGCAAAGGACGTGAGGACTGACACTGTCTACACTAATTGATTTAGATATATCTAGTGATGAGAGTTCCATTAGAGTGGCCTGAGTGTCAAAAGTTATGTTGTTGAGGATTGTGTTAGTTCTACAATCAAAATGGGGAAGATTGCGATTGGATGGCTCTTTGCTAAAAACTGCTTGAAATTGATTGTTAAGTGAGTTAACTATTTTAATTTTGTCAGAGGTAATGATTTCACTGGAACTGGTGATTCGTATAGATGAGATCTGATTTATTACAGAGCGCTTACTATTTATGTATGAAAATAGTCTTTTAGGGTTGCACTTATCATTTGCAAGAGCAAATTCGAAAGATTTCAGAGAAAAACAACTTAATTTTTTAACAAACTTTCTAGTTTCTCTATATTCCTTAACCAGGGATGCAACTTTTCATTTTGAACTGACGTTACGAGCCCACAGCAATTTTTTAAGACGAATCAGGGATAAAAGTCTTTTGCCATCCATGATTGTTTATTTGGGGACGGTTTGTTCGGCATGCAAGGAATGAATTGAAGACAACATTCATTGAATTTGTTTAGCTAAATTTGGTAACATTGTTCTATGTTTAATTCTTTAAAAATAGATGACCAGTCAACCTTAATGAATTCTTTGTTGATTTTTTCGTAGTTACCGAGGTTGTAAATAAATTTAGAGCTGTTGAAATGTGATAATTTTCCAGTGGAAGCCAGTTTATATTGCCAGGTGATAGAGCAATGATATTGATCAGACAACCAAGTAGAGGACCAATGTTGACTTCGTTAGCACAATATGGAGAGTCACATATTATGAGATCAAGAGTGTTTGTCATAGGGCGATTACCAGATTTGAAAGTAGGGACAGTGAGAATTTGGTAAAGATGACAATCTTGAAGAAGAGAGACAAATAAAGAACAGAGACCGATTTTACTAGAGGAGAAGACTGAATTGGAAGTCCAAGTAATCTCTGGGAAATTGAAATCACCAGCAATGATCATACCATCGTATTTTTTGGTCGATACTGATGTTTTCGCATGAAAAATAGCACTTGAAATCTCTGAGAAGGCTTTGATACCAGAAGATGGAGGTCTATAAATGGAGCCTAAAAGCAGAGTTTCAATCAGAAGCTTTAGTTCGACCCATAATTGTTCTGAATAGTAACAAATAAAATTTTTGTGTAGTAGGGATTCCTGTAGTTGGATTGAGATGATTTTATTGTTTGTGTATATAGCTACATCTCCTCTAATTTGGTTTAGACGGTCTGAACAATAGAGGTTGTAGTTTGGAAGAGATAGAGTTAATTGGTCGTTGAACCATGTCTCAGTTATAAAAATAATGTCAAAGGAGTTGTTTTCTGCAAGTAAGAAGAGTTTGATGAGTTTTATTGGATTGAGGGAGGTAGCATTAGTGTAGAAGCACAAAAGATTAGATAATTTAATGGAAGAACTGACCTTGTTTAAAAATTTTGAACTAGTAAGATGCTGAGAGCCATTTAATGGCCTCAGCTGCTGATTTCCATTTGAGGTATGGGTTCCTCACTTTTCCATTGATGTTAACTGTTTTGGATGTGTCAATGCATTTGATTTTTTCGCTGCGGATGACAAATCTGCATCAATGCGTTTGTCAAGTAAATCTTTCGCCAAAAGTTCTGCATTTTTGGAAGCATGCTTTTTGTTCAAGTTGTTGAATCTTTCTTGTTCAAAAGGTGTACGGTCTGGACGAATATAGACAGATTTTAATTCATCTATTTGCATTAGATAAGAGATCATTGCGGTGCTCATTGGAGTCAAACTCAATGATAATCAATTCATTTGGTTCAGCTGCTATTGTAGTTAAAACTTTAAAATTTAACTATTATATAAACTAATAAATATGTTCTTTACAATGATGCTTAGTTTTTAGAAATGATTGTTTCTTTTTTTTATAGGAAATGTGAAGATATTACTATCAATGGCAATAACTCTTGAAGCACAAGATATTTTTCATATTGATCCTATGATTAGATTGACACCATCTTGTACACCACTAACTTCTTCAGCTGATAACCATAAAATTGGTGATCTAAACTCACTTTTACCACTAATTCATCCACATAAATTAAAAGATAAACTAAAAAGTGTGACATCATACTCCGCAAAAATACAGATATTAACATTAACACCAGAATCATGGTCACTCCCAAAATGTATTTTCAAAGTTTTGCAGTCTTCGCCCAAGATGGTATGTAACCACAAACTTGTCTAGCACTCACAGTGTTTGTGTCTGTATCTATCATCAGAATGTTGTCAACTGATGTTCTAAAAATTGACAAAAATTGCAGAGATTTAATGGATTGTTTGCAATGCATTGGGTAGGGATGCATTGTTTGCAATAGGCATGCAAACAATGCATCCCTATTGCAAACAATGCATAGCACATGTTACATCAATGTCCATTATTTCCTGATATTACTGCTTTAAAAGAATTCTTAACAGTAAAGTTTGACAACAGTGATAAAGAAATAACAATTAAATAATGGCAAGGTACAGATAGAACTACACTGATCAATCAAAAAATCAATATTGAAGATGTTATTGATCTTATATAAAATAAACTAACATCTCACACACTTATAGCTAAAGGTCAGGCCAAGTATTTTAAAGACTGTAAAGAGTTAATAAATCACAATGAGTGTAAAGTATTGCAGAGAACTTTCAAATTTATGTTCAGAATGAGGTGCAAAGTTACCAATGGAATAAACCAAAATGTACACTTCATCCTATTGTTATATACTATAAATCAAATGGTAAACTAATATTAAGTCATTTTTCTTTCTATCTGATGACGTATAATATAACTTTGAGTTTTTATAAAATATTACATTTCCTGTATCATAAATAGATGAATTTTTACCTAAACACAATAAAAAAACACCCACCTCCGATAGATTTTCAAAAAAGGTCACTCCTAAATCAAAACTAGGTATCGCCATACAATATAAATATAATACTGCTTCTTTTTAGCAATATTATTAATACTGTTAAATTTTAGAAATCATAGAAATGGTCATGTTTCGACTTTATATAATGCAAGAACTTTTACTCAAAGAAAAATTCAGAAAACCAATAGAAAGGCAAGCAGTTCAATGATACCAGTTTCTTTAAGCTGAAAACAAAGGATGAAAGGAAAAAATCGTGAACATTTTTAAAGAAACTCAAGGTTTATGAAAGAATAAACTAAAATTTTCTTATTATCTGATCAAGTAATACAAACAAAACTTTCATGTGTAACATGAAAGTTTTGTTTGTATTACGTTTAACACATTCATGGTAAGTTAAAAACTTATTATGAATGTGTTAAACAAAAAAAATATGATGCATTAGATGAACTGTTTGATATCACAAAAGCTAACAGAGTATGGTTGTCAGCTAAAGATAAACAACTCTATTATCTATTAGTAAAAATTGGTTATGCTAAAGAAGTAGGCAAAGAATTAATTTATCTTTCAAAGAGAAGAAAATAACACAACAAACCTTCTATATCAGTATCATTCAATCTCTCATCTAATGATAATGATAAGGAGTCCGATAAGTCAGGAGTTATAGAATAGTGAATATGAAAACAATGATGATGGCAATGATGAATATATTTGCCTACCAAAAAGGAAACATAACAAGAGTTAAGTTGCTGTAAACTTAGTAACATCAACAACAGTATCAACAAGAAAAGCTGCCAAAATTTGCAAGTAATTCGCACTCAATGGTGTTAACATTCCAATGCCCAGACAAGCTGGAGTTTATAAGTCAGTATCTAAGGAAGTTTCTAAACTGAAGATAGAGATGATGATAAACTTAAATACTGAATATTACTACATTTTAATGAAAATATAAAAATGAATGTCAGGTTGTAGTA